>JACEVL010000301.1:35000-120000 GCA_020284085.1 Aporrectodea caliginosa
TATCTGTATTGTAGTCGTCATTTCATCAGTCTTATAAGCATCGATATACAATGAGTTGAACTTTGCTAATGATAATGTTTCTGGTACTGATCTCATTCATTTCTTCGTGTGTTTTATGCTCCCTCATTACTTCTCCCATTTAGGGCCGTTTTGCTGTTTTTTGTCTTGCAATTATGCCTCCATTGTCAGTAGGCTGCGAAAGTGTACCTTCAGCTGACAGTGACTGATTATATATTTCTCATTGTTGCCTGAAGACTCTTAAAATGTGAAAGTCAACTGTGTGACGCGAAATCCGCGACGCTTGTCAACTCCATGATGAATTTTGAAAAAACACATTTTCTCAGTTTTTAACAGAAATATTGAATTCTGTGCATTGCTGCCTATCACACATCTTGATATTATTAATATTAACCCTAGGGCTACCAAGCTTTTTTGTAACACTGACTACCAAGGGGGTGGTGGTTACCACCCCCCTGGATTTTGTGTTTGGTTTCACATATCATAACTTGTAATATAGCATTGGATTCAGCATTCATTTCTGCACAGAATGGTATATTTAGTTGTACATTATGTGAATGCACCTCGAAATTACATCACTTTTAACAATGGAACCCATTAATTAGCAATATTTTATATTATTGCGTACATTTTGTACTTTTTGGGTAAACAAATGTAAGATTATGTGTGTTTTGAAACTAATCTATGTATAAAAGATACACATAATCATCCCTAAACATGTTTATATAGTATAAATGTACATCCATACATATATATCCATAAATATATATCGGTTTACGTTGTAATGCTGTATTCAGCCATTTTCACACAGATTACGCGTATTATTATTTATTTTGATCACTTCCGGTATTCAAAAGACAAAGATGTAGGTACGCAAATGAAGCCCTACATTCCCTCTAAAGAATGGTATCTTTGTTTCTCTTCCAGGAAGACAAATGAATACGCTACAGACAAAAAACAAAGGGGGAGTGCTTCCATTTAGCCATTTTTCACGCATGTTACGCGTATTATTATTTATTTTGAGCACTTCCGGTTGTCTCAGGTCAACTCCGTGACCAGAGAAATGTAGCCCCACATTCCCTCTATAGAATGGTATAATTTGTTTCTCATAATATTAAATGACGGATAAGATATATTCAAAATCTAGGGGGTGGTATCCACCCCCCCTGGTGCCTCGGGTATATCAGGTATAACTTTTGAATGGCGTGGGCTACCACCATGATGTTTACCTCAAGATGTGCGCCAATGAATCTGCTACAGCTACCTAAAATGCCAAAATTATATTCCATATGGAAAACAAAAATTGCATAAAAACGTAGGGGGGGTGGCAACCACCCCCTTGGTAGCCCGAGGGTTAATAGATTAGCACTTTGAAAAGTAAAAAAATCGTTATTGATTTTTTCTTTAAAATCCGAGGCAAAAGTGCCACATATTGTAGAAACCCTCATGTATGTATGTATGTATGTATGTTTTTATGCATGCATGTATATATTTATGTGTGTATGTATCCATGTATCTATGTATGTGTGTCTGTTCGAAGGGACAATGTTAAGGTTAGTCTAAGAATGCATGTGACATCACAGACGTTAAAGGATATAAGTACAATTCCATACAGGATATGGAAATTTAGATGCGTTGCGTTCAACTGTTAACATTGTTATGAACGGTAGGTGGGTGTCATCTTGTACTGCGAGGGCTGCATTCGGCGTCGCATCATCTTCGGGGGTTTTCAGGTCAAGGACTACGAATATCGTGTCATAAGTCAACAGACAATGAAATTCCTGTGTCGGTCTCTACGTGTTGATGAGAGAGACATTCTCCAGTTGCCCAGTATCATTCAAACATACTTTCTTCCAAAGTATTATTATAAGAAACATTTAGCCACAATGGTAGATGTTAAAATGCCAATAATAGTATAATTTTTTCTTCACTCGTCTTTACAGTAAACCTCCAGTCACAAAGGAACCGAGTATCTGTAATTTCTGCTTCAGCAAAAATTAGAACGATGAAGAAAATGCAGAATAGTATAATAAGAATTCAGTTTCACAAAGGGTTACATTGTGTATGCAAGCGTAAAATATGTTCTGGTGGCGCATAACAGAACTTAGGTGCATATTTTGGGTTGAAAGAGAATCCTCTACAGATTAAAATTCTAAATGTGCGAGACAATCTATTTACAAAGAGTCTCTGATCCTTCATTGTTTGTTGATATGCTTTTGATCATCATCCGCGCTGCTCGAAGTATGCCACTCGTCTGCCAGCCACTCGAGTAAGACCATGTGAAGGTATTCCCACCGTATGGACAGGAAAGGCAGGTTTGGTAACAGCAGTTGAACCACCATCCTCTGTCCAACGATTGGCGCAGTTGCTAGCTGACCACATGTCGTTGTCAGCGTCCATGGTTGAGAAGTTCATTCCACCGTGGTAATGGTTGGACACCACTGAAGTATTCGTCAGGGAATCGCCGGCATTTCCGCTGAATCCTGATTAGCGAAGGGCGTATTTGTTGTCTTCCGAATCAAGAGAAAAGGTGGCATAATTGGCTTAGTATCATCTACCGGTTGCATTGAGTTCTACCTGTAAGCAGTGCTTTTTTTCAGCCGGAGCGGACCGGAACGGCGTTACGGGACCTTTTTTCAGCTAGTAAAAATAATTTAGTTAGTCTAAATTTTTAATAAAAAATTATTTAAAATTACCTAGATACTTTAATTTAATTTTAGTGCTTGCAGTGCTTATTGATATTGATATTATATCAAATAAAAATAATTACCATAAAATATGCCCCTATAATTGTTCTGAATTTGTTTAGTTCCGGAACCTGTTTTTCTAGAAAAAAACACTGCCTGTCAGACACAACAATGAAACTTTAATTCCAATTTTTTGCTGTGGTATAATCGGCCAAAACTATGTTCCTTTTGCAAAGCTGTAAAAAGTACCGGTAATATGTAAGTTACTTCCTGCTGGATAAAAACTCTCACTTGCAATACAGTCACCTCCTCGACTACTTCAATCACCCAAACGTCACCTCAGTCGCATATATTGAATTCGTTATTTTTATCCTCTGTTTTTTCATGCCTAATAGCCTTTTCAGCTGTGATTTTACCGCCAACTGCCTTTTTTATTAGATGAGTTATTTTGACTTTTCTTTGACATTTCTCGTTGTTTTAAATTGCGTTATGACGCCTATCATGAACGACGAATCGAAGCGTACGACATATTCCTACCCACGTAAGCCTGCGTACCCTTGGACCAGCTTTGATCCGATGCATTCGGACACATGTCAACTGGTTAATTACTATCCGCGGATTCAGAGAGGGCGACATCGGAGACGGATCCCAGTGTACACAGGATCAGTCGTGCACAGCTGTGGCAGTCGCTTAGTTTGGGCGCCGCAAAACTCGGACCAGACATCTAATACAACGTAGCTTCAATACAACTCCTGTTTTGATTCACCCCCGTTTCGAGATGGTGAGTGCAGCTGAGGAACGACTGTTCCATGCAGTAATAAGGAATGAATGCCATGTGTGACGATGGTCATTTCTGCCAATTGTGCAACGACGATAATAACCTGTGCCCAAGACGTCATGATTTTCAACTGCCTGCTAAGGACGTGAAGAACTTTATCTCACGCGTACTTTACATGGTCTCACCTGACTATAAAACCGACTGTTTTTGTCCTCTAATGAGTTCATTATTTAACGCTTCTTTCTATTGTAACTGGTTACGGTCTGTCAACCTGTCAAATATAAAACCAAAATCTATACTTCAATTAACGCTATGTGAACAAAAAGGTCGATACCGTCAGAGTGCTCATTCAGAAGCAGTGGCTGATCGTGCTTGCCCTGACTGAAACCTGGCTCGAGGACTCTGATTGCAGGATCATCAAGCGTATTCGGGGATGGGGGCTGCGATTACACTTGTTGGAAGCTTCCAGACCTATCCACGATGAGCGACGCCAGAGAAAGGTTAAATGTGTTAACAATTGTGGCATTGCCATAGTCATCACACATTGTCACCTTGTCTAAGATCAACCTCAGATAGAAGACAACATCGGAGGGTAGACGTTGTAATATAACTACAGTAACTACCCTCCGATGATGTCTTCTATCTGAGGTAGGTAGGCCTTCAACGGTGGACAAAGCATTCACAACTGCTATGTAGAGGAAGGAGGTGACGAAAAGTGGGAGAAGAAGAAGGGAAAGAAAGATGGAGGAGGGAGGAGAAGGAGGAGGAGATTGGTCACCTCCACTTTATGGGCAAAGTTGCGCCCTGGGCAAAAGCTGAGACATCTGTTGGGGAAACCATGTTTATGAACTATGAGATCTAAATCTTTAAGAGTCTTGGCAATAAAAGATTATCTAACATCAGTGTAACGTAGAGATGAGGATAGGCTGGGAAGGTGGTGGAAGGGAAGATCGAGGAGAATGAGAAGTTGGAGAGAGATTGGGAAAGAGAGACTTGTAGAATGCTTACGGTTTATCAGCATTCTGTTTTTGACATCGACAAAACACAGTTTAACACAAATGTATTTAAATGGTGACCCGTCAAAAGCGCCTCGGACAAAAGCGCCCCGACAAAAAGCGCCCCGACAAATGCGCCCCGACTAATGCGCCCCGACAAATGCGCCCGACAAAAGCGCCGCGACAAATGCACCCGCCCCTGCCGACAAAAGCGCCCCGACAAATGCGCCCCGACAAATGCGCCCGCCCCTGCCTGTTGAATGAGACGAAAATGAGACACAACGATGTATGTATGTATGTATGTATGAATGTATGCATGTATATATGTATGTATGCATATATATTTGTATGTATGTATGTATGTATGTATGCATATATGTTTGTATGTATGTATGCATGTATGCATGTATGCATGTATATATTTACGTATGCATGTATGCATATATGTATGTATGTATGTATGCATGTATGCATATATGTATGTATGTTTGTATGTATGTATGTATGTATGTATGTATGTATATATGTATGTATGCATATATGTTTGTATGTTTGTATGTATGCATATATGTATGTATGTATGTATGTATGTATGTACGTATGTATATATGTATGTATGCATATATGTATGCATGTATGTATGTATGTATGTATGTATGTATGTATGTGTGTATGTAATTGAACAGCGCCTCTTCAAAGATATCTAAATACCTCTAAATAAACACAAACAACCTCTTTCTTGCAGGTATAGAACAAACTCAAGTAATTCTATTGATATTGGGGCGCTACTGTCGGGGCGCATTTGTCGGGGCGCATTTGTCGGGGCGCATTTGTCGGTTATTTTGGGGCGCTTTTGACGGGGCGCATTTGTCGGGGCGCTTTTGTCGGGGCGCTTTTGTCGGGGCGCTTTTGTCGGGGCGCTTTTGTCGGGGCGCTTTTGTCGTTGGCGCATTTGTCGGTGAACCATTTAAATATTAGCAGGTTATTGGAAAACAAGTGCTGACCAGGAAAGACCAGTCACCAGAGTCTTTCATAAGTAGGGTCACCAATTAACACACCAATACCGATGGCGACGAAAAACAACACGTTCATATAGTGTAGGCCTTATAGTAGTGTAGGGTTACTTACAAACTGACTGCTCATGAAGTACACACCAATTGTTTTGAAGAAAACGTGAATATTTTTGGCCAAAAATGGCATTGACATTCCATAAGCGCATTGGATAACACACTGGCATGAGGAGCGAGAGGTACCGAGTTCGAGTCCCGTAGGGCGGACATGCTTTGTAGGCTGCTATTAGCGCCGTGTATTGCAGGCTGTCTGTTCTGTTAGTAGTTAAGATTTATGTCTTCTGTCATTTGTGTTCTTGTGAATTGTTTCAATTGCATAACTGTACACTGTAACCGGTTGCGGTTTGTCAACCGGATTGTTTCAATAAACGAAATTATTATTATTATTATTATTATTATTATTATTATTATTATTATTATTATTATTATTATTATTATTATTATTATTATTATGTTGAAACTTATTAAACAAAATCAATAAACTAACTTTTAAAGTATTCTTTACATCCAAGGACATCTTGTATTGCAAGTTAATTCACTAATTTTAGTATCGTATCAATCGCTTGAGGTGCCATTCTAGGTTCACGTATGTGCCTAAGCCTTATATCGCGGATAAATTTTAGACAACATTCTAAACGTATTGAGGGAGCTATTAAATTGAATGGCTTCCCCCAAGACTGGTAGAATAGAGTGACCAATGTGAAATACACAGGGCTCTGAATCGATTAAAGTAACAATTACCTAAATGGCAGTGATGGCCACAATTCTATTTTTAAAATAATTTTCTATTTTAAAAATAGAAAATACTATATATTTGCTATTTTCAAAATACTTTTTGAAAAGTATTTTGCAAAGGATATTTTCAAAATGGTTTTTAAAAGTATTTTTCGGAAATAAATCTTACAAAACTTCTTTCAAAATTATTATTTTAATGTAAAAATGCTTTATTAATAATCTTCTGGCCACAGCAGCTACTTGTGAGTTTGTTGTATCAGGATATATATATATATATATATATATATATATATATATCAGGCTTCGGTTTGGTCTTTTTTTCTTTGAATTATACGTATACGTATATCAAGAACTGTTCTTGGTGAACGAGCGTCTTCCATTGCTAGACCTACATTTTGGAACTTCCTTCCTGTGTATGTGCTCTCTGATCAGTGGCTTGTGTTAAATTTCGCTCTCAACTTAAAATGCTGTCTATCTGTCTTAATGTTAAGGGCTGATTTTCTGGATATTGACCTGATTACGGCTTGATTTTGGGGTGCCATCGATCTATTCCTTGTGCATTAGACATCGGCACAATAGAAGTTAGTTATTGCAATTACAGTTATATCAATGCTTCATGTCATTAGAAACTACAGATCACTGTCAAGCACACGAATGCGATGTAATGGTACACACTATTGAGTAGCAATAAAAGTAGACAATGGTGATTTCGCAGAAGTATTTTCAAAAACTATTTTCACAAGTATTTTCAAAATACGATTTATTTTGTATTTTCAAAATACTTGTGAAAAGTATTTTGTAAAATTATTTTCAAAATACTATTGAAAGTATTTTATTTTGTATTTTCAAAATACTTTTGAGAAATATTTTGCCCATCACTGCCAAATGGGCGATGCTCAGAATCTGAATTCTTAACCTTCGAAGGCCAGAAGCTCTGTCACGAGAAACGGAGGAAGGAGTGAGGTAGTTTTCTACCCCAAAGAAATTTGTAATATCTCAACTCACAGATAAGCTACGATAACAAATGAAGTGTCGATTCTAATATTTCAAAGGTCAAGGAATCGAACTATCGCATTTAAAATAGTGTGAAAATAGAATTATTCAAGATGGTGGCCAAAATGGCCGCCGAGATATAAAAATGTGTATCTAAGCTCATAGATAAGCTACAATGACAAATCAAGAGTCCACTGTAATACTTTCAAGGTCAAGGAATCGAACTATCGCATTGGCTATAGTATGGAATAGTGCTTTCCAAGATGGCGGCCGATATGGCCGCTGAAAGAGAAATACGTAAATCTGAGCTCATTAGCAGGTTACAATGACAGATGAAGTATCAAATTATATATATTTTCAGTGTCAAGGAATCGAACTCGCAGTGGAAATAGTGTGGGAATGTTACCTTCCAATATGGCGGTGAATATGGCCACCAAAACAAAATTATGTATATCTCAGCTCATAGATAAGGTGCAATGACAAATGAAGTATCATATTTCATAACTTCAGGATCAGGGAATCGACGTATCTTAGTGGTAATACTGTGGGAATGTTACTATTCAAGATGGCGTCCAATATGGCCGCCAAAACATAGAAATATGTATCATGATCATCATCATCAGCAGGATCCATGGGTCGAAGGCCCGTAGGTGTCCTACGCTTACATCAGATCCATGGGCCGAGGCCCGTTGGAGTCCAATGCTTGCATTGGATTTCATTCGTATTTTTCTTTACGAACGGAGTGTCTACACCCATCCGTTCGACCTTCACACTTCTTCCTTAAAAAGAGTTCCAGGCTTAGGACTGGCTCTGATATCCACTTGTGGTATCAAAGGCGGCGATGCCGCCCACGTTTGCCAGCTTTTTCAGGGTTCCTGCTGAGCCTGTCCACCTCGCATAGCACCCTAAGGTGGTACTTCAGCCAAGACCTTCACCACTGATGGCATAGCCACAGCAGGCACTGCCCTACTAACTGTTGCCACCCCTCACCACGTTGAGGTGTGAGTCGGACTTTGAGGGGGAGAAATATGTATATCTCAGATTAATGGAAGGCTACTATAAAAAATTAAGCGTCGAAATTAATATTTTCGGGTTCAATGAATCGTGTTCTCGTAGCAGCAGTAGTGTCGAAATTTCAATTTTCAAGATGGCGGTCAATATGGCTAAACATGGTCAAAACAGAAATATGTATATGTCAGCTCATAGATAAGATACAATGACAAATGAAGTGTCGAAGACTCGAAGTTAATATTTTCAGGGTCAAGGAATCGAACTATCGCAGTCCCAATAGTGTGGGAATATTGTTTTCCAAGATGGCGGCCAATACTGCAGCCAAAGCACAAAAATGGCTATTTCTAAGCCCATGGGTTAGGGTCGACGGCATATTGGCCGCCATTTTAGAAAGTAACATTTCCACACTATTGCCACTACGATCGTTCAATTCCTTGACCCTGAGAGTATTAAATTCGACACTTCATTTGTCATTGTAGCGAATATCTGACCTGAGTTATTTTTCTTGATCCGCTATCACTATCTTCCTGGAGATTCCCTGTCTTTGAGGAGCTACTCATAAAGGCTGATTCACGCCTTTTTCATCGATCCTGGTGGATAATGGGCATGTGTTACATGAATTGCTCCCCCCAATTAAAACTTCTAAGTATTCCCTCCGCCCCTGGGCTCATAACCGTATCATTCATCTCGCAGATAATTTGATGCGTAAAACTTTCATCACTAGGATGATATATAAGGTCTGATCAAGATTGGCTGACTTTCTTAGATATATGCGGGACAATAATGGTAGTTGCGAGAAACGTTTATTGTCAGGATACTATTGTGACCATATCTGGGAAAAGGGACCTAAAGTGGGACATGGAGTTATTGGTATCCTCAAATGGACACTGAAACACGCTTTCAGACAAAAGAAACTGCACTAAGTTTGGTCCATAAATTATGAAGTCATTAAAAAATTTAAAAGTGCCATAGAGTAAACCATCATTTCAAGAATATCAAGTTTAAAAATTTAGCAACTCAGAAAAGCAAACCACAAAGGAAAAAGTCAAGTTTTACACCATGCCACAATCATAGTAGACTTACTATAATATTATGAACTCTATAAAATGACAAATATACACAAACATACATTGTAATTTAATGCCACAAATCACTTATTAACACTTACAACAATTCTGAAGTCTCGCAGAATCAATATGCAAGTGACTATCTAAAATGGGCTGTAACTCCGAAACTAGAACCCCACTTTAGGTTCCTTTTCCCAGATTATGTGTCTACAAGATGTCTGTACACCAAAGTGCGATTAGTAATTGGTTAATAAAGAATATACTTACTTACTTGCCTACTTATTTTTGCACTTTGGCAGCCACATTGGCCGCCATCTTGGATAGTACTATTCCCACACTATTGCCACTGCGGTACTTCGATTCCTTGACCATGAGAGTATTACAGTCGGCACTTTCTTTGCTATTTTAGCCTACCAGTAAGCTGAAATATACATATTTTTGTGTTTTGGTGGTCATATTGACCGCAATCTTGAAACGTGACCTCTCCACAATTAGGCATGTATTAAACTCAAATCCATGGTAGAATCAACACTTAATTTCTAATTGCAGCATAATTATAAGCTAATATCTTCTATTAATACATCTTCATAATGAACGAAAAAGTAGTGACGTCGACGACGAAGTGGGGTAGATTTCTACCCCATGACACTTTGAACTGAAATAACTTTCTCAGATAACATAACATTGTGATGGTTTTGGTGTGTGCGTATGTCATAGGTCTTAACTTGTAAAGATATAGAACGTCAAATTATAACTGCCTACAGTTGCTCCGCAATCAACATTCAAACACCGCTGGTGTAGAAATCTACCCCATTTCGGCCTACAAAGGTTAAGGAATATTTTCCTCGTGTACAAGAAGCAGGCTAAGATAGAAACGAAAAAATATCGGACAAGTTACAAGTGTGATATTAATGCTTGTCCCATGTAAAAGCAGTAGGCTAGGCTAATCGGTGATCAAAACCACGTATTGAAAATCATGGGTAAACCGTGTATCATAGGCTACCTATGCACTGTAATATACATGTATAGGCTAACGAAGCTAGAAGCTCAACATCATTATTATTCGTTTATTTGACAATAACTGTTCACAGAACGCAATAGATTAGGCTACATGTACATGAGTGGAAATCCGATTAAGATATTAACCAAATGATTAAAATGAAAATCAAAGTAGGATATAGACAGCGAAAAATCTCTTCGATTCTAAATTACCAATATCTATTCAATCAGTCATATATAATATCGCATTCAAGACAGGCATGAATTCGAGTGGCAATTTACAAGTTTTTTCTGTCTGGACTCATTGGTTTACCTTGTGCCAATAACAGTCAAGACGGAATTTTGCTTTCGGTTACCGTTCTGTGATAAAACAATTTGTTCCATTTCTAAAGATTTTCATTTATGCGATTGACCTTGACTGTTGCGTGATAATAGTAGCTGATAAATGCATCTACAACATCCTATTGTTATTTTGACTTCAAAAGAGAAATAATGTTTTGCCACCCCATCTAGAAAAACACAGAACTAGTCTATTGTTTCTTCAAATGAATCAGACACGGTTTTCTTATACGTACGTTGTAATGTGATCAGCCATATCATTTGAGAACATGAAATATGAAATTGTTATAGACGCAGCTAGGCATGCAAGGCAAACTGCTTCGTTATATAATCATATGTTTGCATTTATACGGGAAGTAATAGAATGCAGTTTGCTTCTTATTACACAATACATATGCTAAGCCACTGGAACAAGTTTCATCTCCGTTGATCTTAATGAATATCTTAAGCCATCCAACGCAGCCCAGTGAATTCCATCGTAGCACCATCCAGAAACTGAATAACTACCGCGGCGATATATGCCATTAAGACTAGATTGATAGCAGTGAGGGCTGTAGAACCACCACGCTCCACGACAACCCTGGGCACAGCTAGGTCCGTTTCCTTTGTCGTTATTTACATCTTTGGTGCTGAATTGTTGGCCGTTGTGCTGCGTCAGA
This sequence comes from Aporrectodea caliginosa, assembly GCA_020284085.1. Classification (NCBI taxonomy): domain Eukaryota; kingdom Metazoa; phylum Annelida; class Clitellata; order Crassiclitellata; family Lumbricidae; genus Aporrectodea; species Aporrectodea caliginosa. Next base: position 46,352 of record JACEVL010000301.1, read on the forward strand.
CTGTCACCTGCGGTTAACATGAAAGATTATTACATTTTTAGCAACAATTTTCCCTAAAACAGAAATCAATTTGGCATAAACGACCACAGTTCTTGCTTAAAAGCAGTTTTGGAGAAATGTCTGCCTAATGGCCTCGATAATACATTGTTATCAGACAGTTCAGATAAAAAAAACATCAGAAATCGCACTGTGTAATATCTTAAGACGTAATATTTAATATCTGTTAGATTAAATTTATACGTGGATCGCTTTTGAGAGGTTCCAAAATAGCGCAGCATTTTTTGTTTTTTATTAATTATAATCAGTAGACTTATGCATGGAACTATGAGTATCTGAGCATCCACTTTCATGGATTAACTTACGTGCACCTCACACGTATGGCTGAAAGTCCAAAGAATTATTGATTGCAGGAGGAACGCTGTAGAACGATTGTTACAAATTGTTGAAAGAACACGAAAGTACAATATGCTTATGATTGACGGTTTTGTGTGTGAAGTAGTCCTACTGTCGAAACAAAAAGAGCCTTTCATTAGTTGAAGCTGGATGCCACTGTGAAAATCCCGGTCCATGTTACCTCGACGCTTTCCTAACCGCAGACGGGAATGAAGTGATGGTTCGGAATTGCCAAAACTACCTCAGCGACCCAACATGCATACAAGATCATTAAATCAAAATGGTGGTTGTGCTTTGGTGACAAAGGGTACTGCATAGCTTCCAAACCACATACATGTAATATCCTAAGTAAACATCTGCCAGTATTGAGCCGTTATACCGGTATCTGTCCACCTTTGTATTATTTTGTTGAACAATAGAGTGACGTTTAAGCTACCCATCTTCTCACTCTGATTTCTTGGGTGACTGAGTGTATTGATAGTAGAAAAATAGACAAACTATTATTTTTGCAATAAAGACGTCATTTAAGATTTACCAGCATTTCCGGAATATCCGCTAACTGCAAGTGTGTAATTATCAGCGGATGAACTGATGGAAAATCTCGTATATTCTGCATGGTGCTTCCTTCCATCAGAGTCTTCCAAAACAACACGTAATTTGTAGTTCCGTTTCGATGTTAGGAGATGAAGCATTTCAATTCCTAAAGAAAACACTCGCACGTGAAGTCCAACAAGAATGAAGAGGTCACAAAATAAATATACTTAAGAAAATAGAACTCAAGCTGTGGTTGTAGAGTAGGTTGAAACGTATGAAGACGTGAATGACATTAAAGAACTTAAAGAACGCAATGGGAAGCGAGTTTCAAAAGTGCTGGACCAGCCACTGAAGATATTATTATTATTTATTTCTCTGTATGTATGAGACTATGCAATGAACAAAGATCAGAGGTAGATTAGAGATTTAAAACTGGTGTTTGAATTCAATTTCGAAGCAAAAATTTGATAACTAGAGGACTTTATTGTGACTATCGCAAAGGAATTCCGAACCACTTGTTGATTGTGCAAATTTCCTATGATGCAATGCGAAGAGATATTAACAGTAATGCGATGTAGTGTAAATCTTAGAAACTTTCTTAGCGCCCACTAAAGACACGTCAGGGAGACCAGCCTATTTACGGAAGCAATTTCAAACCAAGTCCGCAATAGCCAAGCTGCCCTGTTCCTTCCGGTGCCACGTCAAAATCCGGGAAGGTCAAGCCGAGGAGACAGCATTGTGCTACAGTGGTAATCGATGAGTATGGTGGTGGTCGTGTGGTGGCGCAGGAGTAGAATCAGGATAGGATAGCCTGCAGAGTTCGGTTTTTAATCGTGAGTGGAAAGTAGGAGAGGTGAGCGCAAGCGGGGAAGAGGTTAAATTAAGAGGCGAGATAAGAAGATGAGCAAACTGGTGTCCTGGAATTACATTAGTCAAGTTTGGAATGAGCAATTGAAGTGGTTATTGTGCACGCTGTCTTTTAATCAAGTATTGGGTGCAATCGATTAAGGTCACTGATATGCATATTGCAGGTGCGAGACAGCTGGGTGATTTAGTCGGAAAATGTTTCTTTTATTGTCGAAGATGATTCCAAGATTGCGGGCAATAGAAGACTAAGGCATGGCAGAAATGAGATCTGTTGGAGAAAGGTCAGGAGGATAGGCTAGTTTGTTTAATTGTTCGCGGAGGCCAATAATGATGAATTCTGCGTTTGAAGGGTCAAGGCATAGCAGGTTAGCGGTCATCAAGGCTGAAATCTGGTGATGGTGTAACATTGGTGTTACGTAGATAATTTAGTGCATCTGGAAGGGAGTGAATGGAGAAAGATATGAAGAGTTGCGGATCGTTGGCATGCAGGTGATGATCAACAGAGGAGGAGGAAAATTTAAATTTAAATTGGCCTGCTTGGCCTACGATTCCCTCACTACTAGCTCTTACATTCCTCATCGTAACCTACGAGCATCAAACAAGGGTCTTTTAGCTGAGCCTCAATGCAAAACAGTTATGGGCTCACTTGCGCTCCATGCCTCTGCCCCGAGGAATGGAATCGACTACCACTCTCTCTTCCCAGCTATAATTCACTTACTCAAAACTCTATTTCTCTTTGGCTTTTCTGTTCTTTTACATGGATATCCAATTGCATCTTCCTTAACGGATGACAATCCGCACCACAGATTCATATTTGGGTGTGACTTTGTGCGCGTTACAAATTTATTTAATAATAATAATAATAATAATAATAATAATAATAATAATAATAATAATAATAATAATAATAATAATAATAATAATAATGAAAACAATAATAATAATAATAATAATAATAATAATAATAATAATAATAATAATAATAATAATAATAATAATAATAATAATAATAAGAGATTTAATGCCGTAGCCTTCAGGGGCACTTTCGCACAATGCACCGGGGACGAGGACCACTAACTCCAGATAGCACACCTTAGGACAGTTTCTAAGTCCCTGAGGGATCATGTATACCTCGGGGCATAAAAAAAAAAAAAAAATAATAATAATAATAATAACCCTATAACTCTATTTTTAGAGGAACAATAATGGTTTTATGATGATAATGATAATAATGATGATGATGATGATGATGATGATGATGATGATGATGATGATGATGATGATGATGATGATGATGATGATGATGATGATGATGATGATGATGATGATGATGATGATGATGATGATGATGATGATGATAATAATAATAATAATAATAATAATAATAAATATAATAATAATAATGATAATACAATTTGGACTTCAGTGGGGATGAGGCTTGTTAGTTCCAGAATGGTTTTACTCGCCAGTTAGTTTCTTAGAACCTGACGGATCATATATACCTCGGGTAAAAAATAATAATAATAGCCTAATAATAAATGAGCTTGATGAGTGGAAAGGTGCAAAGAATGAACAGCAGCGGACTGAGAACAGAACCATGAGGAACACTTCACTGAAAAAGCGAGAGGAAAGGCATGACTTGATCCACGATAGGGCAGTACCAGAGATTCCAAATACAGAGATAAGGCGTTTGATAATTTATAAGTAGTCGAATAGGCAAAAGTTAAGGCAGCTGCTAATATGACCATGTTCAAGAAAAATAAGAGATCTGAATCTTCAAGACTCAAGACAAATAAATAGCCGTCAGAGTGAATTCATGGACAAAGAGTGATTGAAGTGGCTGCAGATAAAAATGTTTAAACTGAACATTTTGTGTCAGAATTCTGGTAAACCATTAACATTAACTATATGTGAATAAATAAATGTATAATATATATGATATATTAAAATAAGATAAATAACCTGCCTTTTTCATTCAGGTGAACCATTAACTACCCAGTTGCTATAATTATTATAATTGTAATTGTAATCGAACAGTTGCATAGAGCCACTCAGAGATTCAAAGGCTCTCCCGACCCAGGTCAATGCTGTCTCTAACAAATAAGATGGTCTTCAGGCGATTCCAAAACAGCGGAAGGGAGAGGCTGAGGAGCAGAGAGTGACATGAGAAATTTACCCGCGGGGAAACCGCGGTAAACCCCGCGGGGAAACCGCGGTAAACCCCGCGGTAATGGAGACAACATTTGCGGTAATACCGCGGTAATGGGGACAACAATTTCGGTAAAACCGCGGTAATGCGGTTTACTCTCGAGGTAATACCGCGGTAATGGGGAATGAACCGGCGAAAAAACAGCGGTAAAGGCAACTTTTATAGTTTTACAGCTTATACAGCGTATAATCTACATATTTACCATACAGTAATAATTATTTACTTCCCTAGTTACAATTCCTGTTCCAGTCGATTTTTTTGACGCTACATGATGTCCGTATAGGTCTAAATATAGATAGGCCAGTGCTTTTTTTCAGCCGGAGCGGTCCGGAACGGCGTTCCGGTACCTTTTTTCAGCCATTAAAAAATAATTTAGTAAATTTAAAGTTTTAATAAAAAATTATATAAAATTATTTACATACTTTAATTTAATATAGGTGCTTTCAATGTTTATTGACACTGATATAATGAAACAGAAATATTAACATAAAATATGCCACTATGATTGTTCTGAAGTTGTTGAGTTCCGGATCCTTTTTTTCTAGAAAAAAAGCACTGAGATAGGCTATCAGTGGATCATATCAATGGTGGTTACTTCCCGTCATGGTGTATTGTTCAAACAAAAAAGCGATCGAATTTTGTTTTAAAATTAATAGTAGTTAGACTAAAAGTTATATTTGGCAACTTTATATAAAGCGACCTGAACTATTTAGCTGGCTGAAATTGCACGTTAGATCAGTCGGCGCTCATAGCCTACCTTGAACCCAAGGAATCTATTATATTAAGGGAATGGTTTCAGTCCTGAGAAAATATCGTGTACTTCCGGTTTAAGGCTACGAGCCTGGCGCCACCTGGCGATGCGGGTGTAAGAAGGGTCTTTGGCAGTAAAAAATGCATGGAGGACCCGATGTGCTGTTCAGCGATTAATTGCACGAATTTGAGGAAAACAAATCAGGATTATTTTTATTTCAGTTTCTAAGGAACAAAGAAAGGTAAATAATAATAAATATAAAGATATTTTAATGACTCTCAGTTAAATAATCTAAACTACGGAGATACGCGTTGAGAATAGTAAACACGAGGTTCTACGCCTTTGTCACTAGTTGGTCAGGCTCCATGGGCCGCCATTTTCTCTTCAACGCGCTTACATACGGAGATTCCAGTCCTGTGTATAATAGGTCCTTGCCTTGAACCCAAAGGTCGACCAATTGATTACTGCGATGCCAGAATTCACTTCTTCTCACAAGACCGTATCTTCAGTTGACAAGTAAGTTTAGAACTTTAGATACACTTTAGCAGATAGTGTGGTGTAGGCCTACATGTGCGCCAAAGACATACGGTAAGAATAACAATTTAGCGGACTAGAACTTTGGAACAGCATTTTATTTCTGAAAATAGCATTGCGTTTTACTAACAAAACAAAAAGTGACCGACTTTCTTTAAAAATTAATATTGTAGTTATAGTAAAGGTGATATTTAGGCCGTTTATGAGCTTCTCTATGCTGATGAATTAATTTTTATCATAGTAGCAACGTGTCATTCTGAGAGATACAAGTACAATCCCAAATCAGTCCAGGGTGATGTTGAGATTTTTTCCTGAAGCTTACTAGTCAAAAATAGTAAGGGCTTGGTTAATGCAAATTGTCGATAAGATAATCGGTTTTTGCATAATGTTTTATTAATGCAATCAGCAATACAAATAGCTTTGTAAGCTAAAAATTGTTGTTTTTAAATTTTAATGGGTGAAAACTTTTAACGGGGAATGTGATGCTGTCCTGCGGGGATGGTGTGGGGACGGGGAGAAAGCCTGCGGGGATGGGGTGGGATTGGGGACAAAACTTGCGCGGATGGGGTGGGGATGGGGAAGACTTACCTGTTGCGGGGCGGGGATGGGGACGAGATTGTCTCCCCGCGTCACTCTCTACTGAGGAGCTCAATACGCAATTCATGCGGAAGATGGTTCCAACTAGATAGGCCGACATAAGCAAAGCTTGGATTGAGCAATTGCACCACGCATGCGAGAGACAACCAGGAGGCCTCAGAGCAGAGCGACCAGGGAGTGTAGAAACCGATGTGCATAAGGCCTGATGGTATGAAGGTGCTACCCCGAGCAGATATTGTATATCCATCACTTTATGAAGTCCGCTAGCATATAGGATTCTACAAACGCTGCTCATTTCAAGTCCACATTTAATAGGCTATAGGCCTATAGTCCTACAGATAAAACCCATATTAACATATTCAAATATAAGTTTTATCCATCAACAATAAATTTCAACTATTCTTGAAACACACACTTATCAGCTCAACTCTTCGCCTGGACTGATAAATCAGAATTTCTGAGTTTCACATCTGAAAATCAGTCTTCAATTTTTGTATCGTCCAGCCTAGTAAACGGGCTCCATTGAAGTTGCATTGCATGCACTTGATGATAATACAATACTGCATTGTGTCAAATAGACCAGAGGTTTCAAACTGTGGTTACGCGTACCCCTGGGGTACGCCAGGTGTCGCTAAGGGGTTAGAGCTCTGCGCCGACTTCATAGTGTCGGCGGCGGCGCGCCGGTCATTTTTGGTCGGCGGCGGCGGCGCGCCGCCGACCCCAAAAATCGGCGGCGGCGGCGGCGCGGCGTGGACGGCGCGAGTGACGGATCCAGGAATTTTATGAGGGGCCAAATGGGCGTCCGAACTCTAGAAATATTTTGAATTTACGCACTTCAAGCTTTATTATTCCAGTGCAGATAGGAAACAGCTGTCACTCGTAGTTAGGACCTAGTTTAAGTCGTGTTTTAGTTTGACATTTATTAAAATTAATATAAAAACTAGAAAAATGTTCAATTTCCAAGAACGCCATAAGCCTTTAGTAAACGTATTGCTGACCAGGAGACAATTAGCAGATGATGATGATGACGACGACGACGACGACGACGACTACTACTACTACTACTACTACTACTACTACTACTACTACTACTACTACTACTACTACTACTACTACTACTACTACTACTACTACTACTACTACTACTACTACTATTATTATTATTATTATTATTTTTTTTTTTTTTTGCCCGAGGTAGTTCTATTCCCTCAGGCTATGAAAACTATGTCCGAAGACGTGGTGTCTGGAACGACCGCTCACTCAACAAGTTCTTGCTGCTCAAAGGTGCCTCTGAAGGCCACGGCGTTATTATTATTATTATTATTATTATTATTATTATTATATTAATAATCTTCATTTATTATTTCAGAAAGACACACCGCAGTATGGTTACAATTCATATTATGAAAGGATGATCACATGTTATTACATGAGTCGAATTTGTTTTGCTGCCATGCAAGGCGCCCATCACGTCCTACTTCTCGTTTACGAATGCCACCTGGCGAATGAAAGTCTGAGTCGACCTTTGGGAGGGTAGCGGGAATCGATCCCGTGTTTATGCTGATCTTCTGCTCTTTGTGCCAAAGTGTAACCATTACCCTAAATCCCCTCCCATGGTGTATGACAAGTAATTTTAATTATTTTCAATCTGCTAAACTTCTTTCCGAATTAGCAAATGTAATGAAGAGTGAGATATAATTATTTTATAAAGTACTGATAGATTAGGGAGTTCTGGTGCCATCTGTTTTTCTATACAAAAACGTTTATTGGTCTCGGCCATCGCGATGCTATTTCTAATGAATATATCCAATTTATCACAATTTATGACTCAATGTAACTGTGTATGCGTTTTGTGAGTGGATGCTCTGATGCACTTTGGAACTTTTTGGAACTTTTTTCCTAAATCCTGAGAGAGAGAGTTAACTTTGTTCACTCGGAGAATTAGGGTCAATTCAGGGTCATGACAATCTTCTGTGGCCTGTCGATGCTGTAGGCCTATGTCTACCCCTCCGGCCCCTCCCTACTTACATACCTTACGATAGACAGAACAGCAATACTTGGGGAAGCACATTATTTGGGTTAAGAAAAGAACTAAACCTCGGCCATGCCAGGCCCGTGGCCCGTTATGGCAGCATACCATGACGGGCGGGTCTGGTCTTGAGGGGCGCCGGCATACAACCAGGAGGGTCGCGGGGACGGTCCCCAGGCGTATGGCTTAATACTACCTGTATGTTTACCTGTATTGTATTGTATTTTCGTTTATTCAAAACTGGCTGTCATAACGCAGCCAACGACAAAAGTGCGTAACTTATGGTTATAAGTAAAGAGCCTTGACAAGTTATAGGATATGGATATTGTTCATATCTGTCCAGGATAATGTATTGTTAATGTTTTGGATTCTTATACACTATGGGATGTGAGACCACACAGGGCAGCTAGTAAGTGTTTTTGTGCAGCATGCGCGGTAGAAAGTTCTTGCTGTCCTTTGCTGGAATGACGAAAGGGTGGGGCCTAGGTCGGAGGTCATATCGACTTATCGGTCGCTCCTGGCACATTCGATGTAAGACATGCCCGGGATCATTTATGATGGCGTTGAACAACACACTGTGTCTGTCTCTGTCTGTTTCTGTATGTCTGGCTGTCCCTGTCTGTTTGTTTCTACTTCTATTACCCTATGAAGCAACAATTTTATCGCGAAATAATGGAAAACATGAGAAATGCAGCAAAACAATTAAATACATCAGCGTAGCATCGGCGGCGCGCCGAGGAATTTGTCGGCGGCGGCGGCGTCGGCGCGCCGATCAGCAAAAATCGGCGGCGGCGGCGCCCAAGAAATGTCGGCGGCGGCGGCGCGGCGCGGCCGGCGCAGGGCTCTATAAGGGGTACGCGAAAATTTCAAGAAATTAAACATTTCAATAAGTTTCTGGACTTCATGTTCATTTTCCGTTCATTAGCTATTCTACGTCCACCGTTCACTTCTCTTTCTGTATATTTCTATGAGTTTTTGCCATTCTTCTTTGATTAGCCTAGCTATTCAAAACAAGCTCACAGCTCACATTAACACTTTCTAATAGTGATTTTATTTTTCCTGTTTGTTGATATGACTACATTCTTAAGTTAACATAATATTAAGCTTACTATAAAATTTTCTACCTATGACTAATACCTTGTTTCACCAATGATTAAAATGAGTTGTTAATTACAAGGGGAATTCATGCTCGCATGTTGTTTTTGATCTGACTTTGCTGGGGGTACGCCAACATTCAATTTTTTTACCTGGGGGTACAAGAAAAATAAAGTTTGAAAACCGCTGAAATAGACCCTAGCACCGTATAATATGTAACATTTTTCAAAAGCCATACCAAGCCAGAATTCACCAGTCAGATCTCCAAATCCTTCTTTGTACTCTCTCCACGGTCTGTGAAAATCTACAGAGCCATTTATGCGTCTCTGGAAAACCTGTAAACAGTTGACTGCCATGCAAACCGTGTAATACGATATAGCATAATTATTATAGTATTTCCAATTGTTTGACATTGAAATAGGGCTACATAACAAACCGTATAAATAGTTATGTCCCAGCATCATCCAAACCAGATTAATTGGTCAGGTATTTATATTCCAATTTCCATTGTTACAGAATATATTTATCATTTATATCTGTTTACTTTATAATTAAAATCGTATAGCGCATAATTTAGCAGAAGAAAGTTCCTAGACGGACTTGGACGTTTTTGCGATCTATTGCAAAAAATGATAAGTATGGTAATATTCAGATGCTTGAAGTTTAAATTGATTGTTGCTGTGTTAGTAATATTATATTTAAAAGGCATAAATCATAAACTTTGTTTAACTGATTATAATATTTTTCTTAAGTTCATTGCGGGTCCGCCAGGGCTCCTAACAGTGGCCGGACCTCTGGGCATTTGCCCCTGTTCCTTTCTCGGCGGGCCTGCATATCTGTAAGAATTGGGATGTTGGATCAGCTTTGGTGTTAGCTTAGAATCTAAGAAAGTTAAGCCATAGAATAATGTCTGGTGTTAAGTGGGCGTGCGATCATGGCGACCACGGTGTTCGTTATTTCACTGATGGCATGTGGAGATAATATATATATTCTTTCTTTTTAATTTTGAAACAATCGGAGATTAAGTTAAATATGTGACTGCTGATGCAAGAGACATTATTAGGTAGACATGTAGTATTAAACGCGAGTATTGTGCTATATAAGGACGTGTCAGTTTAGTTTTATTAAAGTTTCTCATGAGTAAAACCATTCATATATTTATGAGTTGCTTTCACTCCTGGTAATTTTGATCCAAAGCCTATTTTTTCAGTTGGCCTTTATACCATTTGTAATACATACCTTCCCAGGTGGCCCTGGCCAGCGGGACCTTTGGCCCTTTTTGAGTCTCCCGAGTATCCATACTTGTTTGCCAATGTTACTGAATGGTTTATTACTTGTTCTTTTATGGCTACTAGAGCTGTACCGATTAAACGGCCATACGCGTAATCGGGCCGATTATTAGAACAATCAGTATAATCGGGTATCGGCGGAAATAATCGGTTAATCGGTGCCGATGTCAAAATTGTGTTATAATTTAATAATTTTACTTTAATTATTGCATATTCCAAGTTTTTCATCGATTTTTATCTATCGTTTTACATCCCTTATTAGTTAGGAATTAAAAGTTTAAAACATATCGTTAACAACTTCCCAACTTAGAACCTAATTTAAACGTCCACCCATATAGTTGTGACGATAGATTACTGGTTTATGTTTCGGAACCGAACATTTTTGACTAAATAAATAATGAAATATTCGGTCTCATAAATTGGGTATTGGCAGTTTAATAATCGGCTATACGCGGTATCGGTATCGGCAATTTAATAATCGGCTATACGCGGTATCGGCATAATCGGCAAAAAGCGATATCGGTACAGCTCTAATGGCTACCAAATAAAAATAAATCAAACATAAAAAATTAATACGACTGTATACACCTAGAAAACCGCCAATTATGCAAACTAAACCGGATACTGCATTTCGCTAAGGGATACTCATTTAGGGGAGATACTCAATTTCGTGACACTGGCAAGACCAAATCACACAAATACTCGAAAAACTTAATGCAACGAAATTAGTAGAGCTGTCAATGAGACTGTCATAGCAACCAAGTGACGAAAGCAGACGAAATTACGGTGGCCGATAAGGAACCGGTTGTTGTAGGAGATGTTTTGTTCCTTGCTGTTTCGACAACAACAAAGATTGAATCCACAAAACTCAATAAAACAGCACTTTATTTATTTATTTTTAAATAGTGCCAAACATATAAATCTAATCAATTGCCTTCTATAGCGCTATTAAAATAATATCTAAAGCAGCGATGGTCACTTGCTTTCAAGTGGCGCTTTAGAAATTTTGAAGACTACGATTACGAAATAGGGAATTCAAACCCGTGTTTATGGTATCCAAAGAGCCGGATTACCTGGGATTTCGGAAGCCGAAAACCCGGGCATTGCGCGATTGAAACCCGGGTTTGACGCGTTTATAAAGCGTCACTTTCAGGGTCGTTCATGCTGAGAAACTCAGAAATGCAGAGTCAAGGAAATATAAAGATAGTGCTGTCTGCAGTGAAGCAACGGAAAACAGTTACGGCAAATCTACTGGTCTTATTGTACAAAGTCTACACTCTACTGGAAAAAAATGGAGATTGCCTTGAGCGCTTCCATGAAAACACGTTCCACGTCAAATACTTTCACTAGGAGAGCCGTGAAAAGGTCGTTGGCTGCTGCCAGTTCGGTGCAAAGCTAGTGAATAGACCCTGGTCGGATGGGAAATGTAGGCCTCGCTAATTTCGAGCTGCTCATTAAGTATTTTGGTAATCAGTGTATGATGATATGGCTTCCGCACATCGCATTACGAATATTCGTGACAGTACTAATTTATTATTTTATGATGTATCTATATTTTATTTGCATTAATCTCCGTGCTAGAGTATCCCCTTTCCTTTTTGACTCTCTATCAGGAAGAGTAGACTCCCTTAAAACGCAGGCTCTTGTCAGCTGGCCCACCTGACCTCTCCTCTGTTCTGACCTGGCTGCTGCTGTCAAAACCGAAATCGCAGTTAATGCGAGCACTGGGGTATGGGGCCGGTGCCTACAGCTTGTCTCTTTGTATCTTCCCTCTATGCTTCCGACAACATCTTACCGGAATTCAGGCACTAGCCAGGTCTAAAGCTGAGAGGTGGACGATTTCAAGTGACATTTTACAGTTGTGTTTATATAAAACAACTTCTATAAAGAGTTTCAAACCGTTTTCTGTTTTATGCAAATTCTTGGCTGTTACCTGTTTGGAAAACTTTGGACTTTGTAGCTGCATACGACGACGTTGTTCTAATCGCAAGACATAGCGCAGTAATACTTATGTAAACTTTGTAAACCCGTGAAAACCCAAGTAACCGAGTTTTTACTGCCACCAGCACCGATATCCAGGTTTCTAAAAGAGCCCTAGGATTTGCACACACTAGTTCAGCCCTAGCGAATGCAGACCCGGGTTTACGGATAGCCGGGTAACTCGGGCGTTTTGAAACTCGAAAATCCGTAAACCCGGGTTTCAAAAAAGCCCTAGGGTTTGCATTCCCTGTTATGAAATATAGTCAAAATAATAAACCGTTAGAGAAGCCCTGTCGAAGGCCAGCAATTCTGTAAAACTAGACGCAAGCTGCGGTGAGTAACCAATTTGAAAGAAATGAGTCTGAAGTTTAGCTATAAGTAAAATCAGAGAACTGAAACAACAAACAAGCATGGGTAGTGAATTCTAAAGGTTTGGACCAGTCATCAACACTGTTCTCGTGCAATGCACAGCAACGGTCAAAGCATCCGCTGTTCGAAAGAAATTATTAGGCGAGGAGCTATCAAATGATAGATATAGTTTGGTCCTAGTCAGCGAAGAAAATTATAATCACGAGAGCCAAATGTAAGCAGTGAACAGAGTGAATCAGCATATGGTGTAAAAAGGAGCGGGCTTAATTATAAAGAAAGTTGTAGCCATACCCTAAGCCGCCGTCGTTAGCCACCGAGGCGAAACATTTTTTCTGCAAGCCGATAAACCCCCGGAAATTTGCGGGTTAGCCGAAAAACCGCCGAGAGTTATCTCACGGCCGGAAAAAAGTTCAGCTAGAACATGCACACAGTTGTGACTTGTGACTAAAAGGTTTGCACGCTGGCTTGCTAGTTTGTGCTAAGTGCTCAATTTCTTCTGCGCATATCATCGGACACGTTGGTCGACTAATAAAACCTCTGCCTCAGTTCGATTAGTATTTACATCTAAATGCAGAATTTGCCCAGTAATTTCGAACATGCTGGATCTTTCTGGTGCTAGGTTTGCGTTCCGGGCTTATTCGTCAGTTTGCCAAAAAAATTACATTTAAATGCCATTTTCCTCGCAAGTCGCCTAGGCCCATGTGACTGAATCAAGTCCATTCTTCTTACGTGCACGGTCGAGTCTGAGCCATACTCACCATGTACGCCGCCTGTAGCCGGGTGTTTTCGTCTCGTCGGAGGGCGACCGACGCAGGCCATTGGAATGACCTCGACCGTTAGTCTACCGACCGACACGCGACGACGTACTCCTTGTGTCTCACGCCTGGCCGGGCGTGCGTCATCTTCCACCATTGAGGGACTGCTCGTCGGTAGCGTCATCGTGTGTGCGAACGCTGTCACCTGTCGTCGTTCTACTCCATCGACGCAACATGGTCCAGAGACTATGAACATCCATGCCATCTTCAACTGTCGACGGAAATCCGTTGGATGGTTCCACGTTAAAGGCGTGGACCCGCCTCTGGTGACTCTTTCAGCTTAGTGTGCATTGTTTTGCCAATTTGATGTAATAATATTATATTCGTTGGTAATTAAATTTAAATAGGCTAATGCAGAGAGCGCCTCTGAGTAGATATCTATATAGATGTTCAATTTAATTACATATAATTATTTCATTACATTGCGAGGACAAAAATACGAAATTCAACATTTTCACAATAATCCGACCGTATGTACATTTTCCGACTCGCCGGCCCGGCCCGACTCCTCCCGCCCCAAACTCTGCCCGGTCTGATGCTCATCTCTACCGAGAACTCGGTCGGACAGTTGGCGTCAAATTGAGTTGATTGCGCGTATTGAATGACGTAGGAGGGGACTTACATTCTTGTCGGCACTTGTCTACTGATTGTCCAGATTGTCGATGTACATACGGATGTCGCCCGTTGCAATGAGTTCAGAAGGAGAAGATACCAATATTTCAAGGTGTAATTATTTCTGTGTAAAAGTCAAAAGCTGACGAAGTGGAGGATGGTAAACACTGAAATATGTAATGCGCTGATTGTGAGGATAGCAATAAGGATTTAACATGACTTTGGCTTGAAGTAGTGAACAGAAGCGAAAAACTTTCTGATGAGAGCCTGGAAGGAAAGCAACTCCGCCATGAAGTGCATCCTGTTCCTTTCAGAGATAAACGGAGGGAGATATATATTATTACTGAAATGAAGGAAGGTGTGTCACACAAGTTACGTGAGAGTGTGACTATATCTACTACATGAACCCAAATGTAGTTTTAAAAACCGAGGTACTTATTCCGGATACAATGAATAATAAGGCGGCAGAAAGTGATAATCTCAATGCGACATGGACATGGGTTGAGCTCGATGTCCCCAGAAAATAGATAGAAGTAGGCAAGCATGGATTCGTGACACTTTTGACAACACTACTTCATATCCTCCTGCATGCCTGTTGTCGAGACGCCCAAATTGGTTAAACCTTATATTAAACTGTCTGAAGACAATTCAGCATAGACGGAAGAATCATCATCGTCATTGTAGACCATGGGTTCAACGCCCGTAGGTTTCTGATGCCGTTCTCACTATATTATTTCCACTGTAGCCTCTCCATCGCAGCGTGTGTCAGTTCTTGTAACGATGTTCCACACCACTCAGTTATGTCGTCCATCCACTCTTTGTTAGGTCGTCTTCTCTTGCCATCCATCATTCCGAACACTGGCGTTTTGATTTTTCTCTCGTTGCTCATTCTGATTATGTGTCCAAATAGTCCCAAATTCCTTTGAATTATCTTCTGCATCAAGTTCTCCTTAAGGTGTACTTTTCTGTACAGTTCTAAATTGCCCAACTTTTGCATCCATCCGATGCGCATGATCCTTTTGTAGCATTTCCTCTCAAGAACAAGAATCCTCCTCTCTCTGTCCTTCGTTTATTGCCCAAGCCTCGCATCCATATAGCATGTTGCTGAAGAAACACGTTTCAGGACGCTCAGTTTTGTCTCCAGTTTTATGGCTTTACTTTCCAGATCTTGTTCAAGGCTTTTAGCGTCGATGTTGCTCTTGCAATCCTGATCAATATCTCCTTCTTATTGTGTAAGTCGTGTGTCATGTTGCAGCCCAGATATGCAAATTGTTCAACGTTTTCTAGTTGGATTCCATCCACTGCTATATTCTTTTGTAGGTTTTTCTCGTCGAACACCATTTTTTGTGGAAGTTCATATTGAGGCCATATCTTTTCCCTTCTTCGTTTAACTTTTGTACCGTGTGCTCCAATTTACGTTTGTTTTCCCGAATCACATCGATGTCATCGGTGAAACATAGATTGTTGATCCTTATGCCGCTGACCAGTACTCCTCCATCATCTTCCCTGATCTTGTCTACTACTCTTTCTAGGTGTGTGATGAAGACATTTGGTGATATTGGGTCGCTCTGTCTTGTACCTCTGCTAGTGTGAAACCAGACTCCCTTTTCGCCGCAAACTTTGACTGATGCCTTTGCGTTGCTGTTGATCTCTCTTGACAAGCGTGTCAGTTTACTATCTACGCCACGCCACATGACTCCATGACCGCCCACGTTATGTTCTGGTCGATGCTGTCTAAGGCCTTTCTTAAATGTACGAAACAATTGCAGATTCTCTTGTTTTTAATCCTTGTTTTCTCCTATCAGCCATAGGGTTAGTATCTGCTGTACCTTGCCTCTCTCTTTTCTGAATCCGGCCTGTTCATCTGCGAGGTATTCCTCGGTCTGCCGAAGAGGAAGAATACACTGCAGTAATGCCCTCTGTGCTTCAGTGATTTCGAGTGGCACGTTAAGAATGTAGGCTACGCTTTGACTAATATAAATTAAACTAGTGAGTCATAGTACTAGGGTACCTACAGATAAAAAAATGAGTATATTGTTTCTAAAAAGAACAGAGTTTACGCAAAGAACTTTGTCGCACAGTTGACCCCGAAATGAGTTGATATTGCGTATTGAATTACCTTAGCGGCGACTTGTCTGTTGTATGTTTGCCAAGATTGTTGAAGTGCATACGGCTGCCACGTGTCACAATTAGTTCACATGGAGAAGAGACCAGGAATTCAAATAAGTAACTATTCCCTGAAAAATTATTCTGTGAAGGAATCAGTGGGTGACTAAGTGGCATTGACTTTGACATAGACTAAGCGAGGCGAGGCGCTGTTGTCGAGAGTTGACGGTAGCAGTAAGGATTTCAAATGACTTCAGGGTGGAAATATGCGTTGAGAAGCGAAACACTTTCCGGTGTGACTTTGGAGGCAGCACAACTCCCCACCAAATGTATACTATTCACTGAGTGAAACGGAGGGATGCGTTAAAAATGAGATAAATGTTGGTGTATTCCCACGGTTTGAGCCAAGTTTCATTGAGAGTGTGAATGTCTACCTTACGATCAAAACTGCACATTTAAAGAGACTGGGATTTCAAAGAAACCAGATTCCTGAGAGCATGAAAAATGATTATTTAGAGCAAATATGGATAGAGGTTTAGGTCGACGTCAGCAGAAAATATCGATAGCAGAAGGCAAGCTGCTGACGTCGACCTAAACCTCTATCCATATTTGCTCTAAATTTGCTCTCTTTAAGGTAGACATTCACACTCTCAATGAAACTTGGCTCAAACCGTGTGAATACACCAACATTTATCTCATTTTTAACGCACCCCTCCGTTTCACTCAGTGAATAGTATACATTTGGTGGGGAGTTGTGCTGCCTCCAAAGTCACACCGGACTGGATTAAGATGCATTCGAACAAGGAGTAGTCACTGTGCGACGACATCAAAGACATCTCCTCCAGCATACCTGTTATCGAGGCGCCCAATTTAATTCGACATGTCGTCTGTAGACATGGCCTCTATATCAGCACGGAGGGACGTGTGGTCTGCAGTTATGTTCTCTGTGTCTCAGTGACGTCAGGTGACACTTGTAGAATGCCTGTACTGACTTACATTAATTAGACCCACGAATCATAATAGCTGAGTACCTTCACATAAATCGTAGCATTTTTGAAAGTTAACCATGAGGAGGTTCCATCTAGACCAGGGGTGCGCAACCTGCGGCCGTACGGCCGCATGCGGCCGTGAGAGGGAGACTTGGCGGCCGTGGACGTATGATCTAATTGGCGGCCAAGTGTAGGCCTATATTAATTCAGAAATATTTTTATTCCTCTGCTTTAAAACTGAGGTAGCTAGTGTGAATACGTTAGTTGTATTTGTCTCTGTATTAGCGCATGTATTTAACAACAAGTATTATACTCGCACATGCACTCACCACACACACCAACACTCACACGCTTTGAGAATGCACCATCTGAGTTTGCATCTCTGCAGATGTAGCTCAAAGAGGCAGCCAGCCTAATAATATCCATATCTAGCATTGGACAGCCAACCATTGCATATAGAAAGTGGTCAATGAAAGTTACAGTGTAGGCTACAAATGCAACGGGACGACATTCCTACTGCGTCTTTTCCCGCCGTCTTTGATGCCCCGCTGCAAGAATTCACTGAACAATTCAATGACTAATAGTTGCAAATAGTTGCTTCTCCTCATCTGGTGGAATTAGTGGAGTTGAAGAACGATGATACACTCATAAAGAAGTTAACAAATAGAGAGGATGAAACCAATTTACTAGGAGTGTGTGGAAGTTGGCGATGGAATACCCTAAACTTCGGGAACTATGAAGAAATACCCTGTTCCTCTTAGGAGGCACCTACGTGTGTGAAGCAACATTCTTTTTGATGAAGTACCCATATTCGAAAAACAAGTACAGAACTTGATTGATGGACAACATTCTGGAGTCTGGAATTTGTCTGAAGTCTCCAGCGAGTCTCTCAGACTTCTCATGCCTTTCGGCCAATATCCAACACCAAGGCAGCCATTAATTTGGAACAGTGTTGTGGTCTCAATTATATTAGCAACACATTCGAGTAGGATTGAACATGCAGATAAAATTGAATGTGCTTTTCATTATCTTTATTAATTTTATGATGGAAAAGACATGGTAGGTCTACTGAAGTTCGTGAAGAAGGAATGGATATCAGTAAACGTTATTTGTAACAGTAAACATGCTTCATTCTGGACATCGCCCACATTGTATTTTTTAAACAACCTAATAGCAGATACCTTGGCGGCCGTGATGAGAATATGAGCCTTCAATGCGGCCGACATTAACGAAAAGGTTGCGCACCCCTGATCTAGACCGTGCATACGACAGTAACATGTCTGCTTGACATAACTGACCATTATAAAATTATCTACTGAGGCTCTGATGCTAGGCCTGTCACTGAATAGTCTTCACTGTAAAAGCTTCATTTTAAAGTTTGGAACGTAATACAGTGAAATGTAATATTAAATTATATTGGTGAAACACAAACCAGATATGCAGTATTGGTAGTCTCCATGTCGCAAAATGCATTAGTGCAAACTCGATCGTTTTGATATCCAACGCAAACCTCGTAGACGCCATTTACAGTATGACCTCGTGCTTTTATGTCAGAACAATCTCTCACTGGATATACAGCGCCCCATATATCTAGAATAGCACAGAAATGACGCAATTATTAATCCAGATATTTACATGTATATGCAGTGTTTAGAACCCAGAATCCTGGCAACAACGTTTACTTAGTCTACGTTGCGTCATTAGCTGGCCACTTGCTGTCGTAATAATAATAATAATAATAATAATAATAATAATAATAATAATAATAATAATAATAATAATAATAATATATTCTTTATTGAAACCATCCGGTTGACAAACGCAACCGGTTACAGTGTACAGTTATGCAATTGAAACAATTCACAAGAACACAAATGACAGAAGACATAAATCTTAACTACTAACAGAACAGACAGCCTGCAATACACGGCGCTAATAGCAGCCTACAAAGCATGTCCGCCTATGGCCTCGATCGCGGTACCTCTCGCTCTCTATGCCAGTGTGTTATCTAATGCGCTATCGGGGTACTCTGCAAAGTGTCGTAGATGACACTTTGCAGACTAGGTTTGGACCCAATGGGTCGAGGACATTTCTTTCCCCGGACAGTCCCCCCCGGACGTTTCCCCTGAAGTTGGACTGATGATAATAATTCTTTACTTTAACAGAAGTTGGATTGATAAAAGAAATTCTTTTCCTTAATAGAAGCTGGTTTGATTAAACAAATTCTATGCTTAACAGAAGTTGGATTGATGAAACAAATTCTATGCTTAAATTAAAGCTGGATTTATGAAAGAAATTCTGTGCTTAAATAGAAATTGGAATGCTGGAAGAAGGTCTTTGCTTCAAGAGAAGTTGTATTAATGACAGTTATCATGGACAATGGTAGAGTTACCGGTATCTACTTAATGTTCGGGGGCAAATTTTTGTTGGGAAATGTCTGGGATAATGTCCGGATACCGGACCCAATGATCTTGGCTGTCTCAGACTTATATAAAGATGAGACGAAGAAATACAATGTATGTCTAATTTAGTTTTTGGCAAATGGAGTTATATCCTCTTTCTCACAGAAATAGCCGCAGCGTTCAAGTTGGATTCAATTTGGAAGGAGACACTTATACTGTATTGAGGAAGCAAATACGAGTTTTTTTTAAAGAAAATGAATCTCGTAATAGCATAAAATTGTAAGACACAGTAGCCAATTGTTTGAGCGCACGCTTGATAACGAGTAAACTACGGGTTCGAGTCTCCTATGAGAAGGCTTCTGTGTTTGGTACCTCAAAAAGTCCTTCACTCACAATTGTTCAGCGACGTCGATTGATCACTGTTCAATGTTCATTTTTCACTGGTTGTTAATAAATGAGTAATTATTATAGACTAGACTTTGGACCAGACTTCTCCCGGGGGAGAGTAGACTGGAGCTTAACCAAATGGCGCTATCCGTTGGAAGGGCATAAACGGGTTTTACTGTCAAAATGTCTCAACTTAATTGCACATCACTACTGTTCAATTCGCGAGTCGTAATGTTTTAGTCCCGCCTTCCGATAACGTTAAGAGAAATGATGGCGTAATTTTTTGCAACGGTAGTCACCACATCGAAACTTCCAATGTCCATATCTCATAATTTGAACAACATTTTGACCCCGAATTGGAATTTAATTACCTCTTTCTCAACGGCTGCGCCGCTTCGCCTTTGAATTTAATGTCCTTTTATCAGGAGCTACGCCGCTTAGCTCTGCATTTGTGTACGTTGTGTACAATTTTCTTGCCGAACCCTTTCGAACGTTTTTCCATGTAGCTGAACCCATTATACCATCCCCGCTTGATTTCCATACGGGTTTGAATGTAACCATATCGAAACTTAAAATGTCCACATATCGGAATTTAAAGTAAATTATGAGCTGAATATAGTTTCCTACAAATTCGCATAAGACGTTTTTTATATTTTTGTATCGATAGGGAGTTCCCTTCGCGAGCCTTTTATGGGACGGACACACAAACAAACAGAAGAACAAACTTTCAGAGTTACAGTAATAATTTTAAAATCTGATCTTTCTACATAAGGTATTAAGAAAAGCTTTTGACAATCACAAATGTTTAGTTTTGCTACAAATATGGCTCCGTGTTAACACTAGAAGCACCGAAGGGGTCAATCCTCGGCCCCAGATATAGCCCGGGTCCAGTAATTTCATGACTTCTCCTAACTTCGTAGGGTGTACCCTCTGCCAAAATTTGAACTGGGGGGGTGATTCACAATTTCTGAGATTTTGCTGTTCTACCTTTAAGCACCGATGGGTCATACCTGACCCCTGTATTAGTACTTGCATATCAGGCTACGCATATCTTGTTTTTATTCAGTAATATTATAGATCAGAACTAATTACGCAATCAAATGTGAGAAGATAGGAGATCTGGTGAGAGGAGAGGAGATCATGTGAGAGGATAAGAGATATGGTGAGAGAAAAGGAGATCTGGTGAGAGGAGAGGAGAGCTGGTGAGAGGAAAGAAGATCTGGTCAGAGGAGAGAAGATCGGATGAGAGGATAGGAGATCTGGTGAGAGGAAAGAAGATCTGGTCAGAGGAGAGAAGATCGGATGAGAGGATAGGAGATCTGGTGAGAGGAAAGAAGATCTGGTCAGAGGAGAAATCTGGTCAGAGGAGAAATCTGGTCAGAGGATAGGAGATCAGGTGAGAGGGTAGTAGATCTGGTGAGAGGAGAGGAAATCAAGTGAGAGGATAGGAGATCTGGCGAAAAGAAGGATGACGTGGTGAGAGGAGATCTGGTGAGAGGAGAGGAGATCTGGTTAGTGGAGAGATCTGGTGAGAGAAGAGATCTGGTGATAGGAGAGGAGATATGGTGAGAGAAGACGATATCTGGTGAGAGGAGAGGATATCTGGTGAGAGGAAAGAATATCTGGTCAGAGGAGAGGAGATCTGATGAGAGGATAGGAGATCTGATGATAAGATAGGAGAACTGGTGAAAGGAGATGAGATCTAGTGAGAAGATAGAAGATCTGGCAAGAGGAGAGACGATCTGGTGAGAGGAGAGATCTGGTGAGAGGGTGGGAGATTTGGCGAGAAGATAGGGTGAGATCTGGTGAGAGGAAAGGAAATCTGGCAAGAGGATAGGAGATCTGGTTTTGGATAGTAGATTTATTGAGAGCGGAGGAGATCTGACGAGAGGATTGGAGATCTGGTGAGAGGAGAGGATCTCTTATTATCCCATTCCAACTTACTTATTACACTTGGTTATGCTTATGTAATTTATGTTAATGAGTTGGTAGTCAATTTAATTGAATTTGCAATTGACTTTTCATTATAAATTATGTGGGGTCTAAATGACCCCTTCGGTGCTTCTAGGAAGTTCGATTTCTCGGTAGGCCTACTTCTAGTGTTAACTTTGATCATGCATTTGTGTCCAACATTGAATTCTGTTTATCGCATTCAAGTTAAGGATCTGCAAGTGTAATTAAGGCGACATCACCAAATAATAGCCTATCGATACTTTTAAAATCATAAGTTGTCGTCTCTTTCATGAGGCTTAATTCGTTTAAAGCAAGTCCACGAATTTTCATGTGTTATCTTGCTCCCCAGGATCATGTTAAAGCGCGAGAAACACTTCTGACAAAATAGGCCTTCATTTAAATAAATACAGCGTAAATATGTTTAATGCATAAACGATGAAACAACCACTTCTTGCATTAACTTTCCAGTAGACACATAAAAACATTAAATGTTAATTATTTGTCTATAGGGGTCTACCTTGTTTAAAAAAGATAAATGCCGGTATCTTACAAAGTTTTAGGGGACACACAAATCTGGAAGCGGACAAACTTTGACCAGGCACAAAAAGTTTGTGACCACTGATATACAGTATGCAAATGGTTGTCCAAAGAGAAGTCGAAGGGACATGACGGATGTCCGCTTATATGAATCTCACAAGTAGGCCTTTTTACGACCCATATGAAGTTCGCAATATTTGTATTTACATGATCTATTTGCTTTATTTATATGCAACGTTTAGTTTTAAAATAGAGTTTGAGCGTTTAATTCATACGATTATTCTTATTCTTATTGGCGGAGCGCGGTGGTGTAGGGGTGTGTTCGGTGCCTTGCAGCCAGGGGGTTGCAGGTTCAAATCCACCTGAAGCCGCCGCGTAGGGACCCTGGGCAAGTCCTTCACTCGCAATTGCTCATGCGCTTCGGCGTGAAACTCCGATTCAGTGTCTGCGCTGTAGTCGGAAGCGCCTCTGAGTAGAAATCTTGAAGGGGCGCTGTAACAAGTGATCTTTATAATAATAATAATATTAAAAATAAGAAAAAGGTTAATAAGAGCAACCAGACAAGGGCTACAAACAAACACTGGACATATAAATAGCAGTCAATAGAAATGGCCCATCAGCTCATAATATGAAATTTCGCCTCAATTTACCACAGCATTAATATTAATTTTAATATACACTGTGTCCACGATAAAGTAGAACACTAGACTTTGTGAAATATCTTAGTCAATTGCAGTATTATAGGTACTAAATTTGGTGCACATGAACTTCAGTCTATTCTATCTTACAAAGTTTTAGGGGACCCTGCAAATGTTATTACAATTGATGCAGGAGGATATACTCTTATGAAATTGGGTGGTTCAGGAACCAAGTTACCGAACAGTAAAACGCATCGACAGATGCGTGCGCGGCTGATCATCCTGACTCAGCACCAGTTCTTCGACAGCATTGATATTTGTTTGCGTTCGTTCTCGTGGTTTCCTTCCTCGTAACCGTTGCAACAATTGTAATAAAATTTGCAAGGTATAGATAGAATAGACTGAAGTGCATGCGCACCAAATTTAGGACCTATAATACTACAATTGACCAAGATATTTCACAAAGTCTAGTGTTCTACTTTATCGTGAACACAGTGTAGTTATTTATACCTGGTCCTTCTTTCTTGGTAAGCTGTTTAATAATTGAGCAATAATAATAATAATAATAATAATAAAATAATAATAATAATAATAATAATAATAATAATAATAATAATAATAATAATAATAATAATAATAATAATAATAATAATAATAATAATAATATTTATACCTAATTGGTCCTTGCTTTCGGACGGTAAGACCGGATGGCATAACTCTAATGCAATAAAGCGCGAATAATAATAATAATAATCGGACGGCAATAAGATAATAATAATAATAATAATAATCCCTAGCAGGGTTCCCGGCGACCAAGTCTCAAGGCCTCCCCCGGAGACTCTATTTCGAAATAGATTCTCCCCCGGCGGATCTGTTTCAGAATAAATTCGCCCCCGGAGACTTTGTTTCAGAATATAGTCTCCGGGGGGAGAGAATATTTCATCCCCCGTCGAAATAAAGTCTCCCCGGGGAGACTTTATTTCAACACAAGATAGCCTACACTAACATCATATTTATTGCATTGTTTTGCTAACTGATGTAATATATTCGTTTGTAATGACAGTTAACATCATATGGACTAGCGCAGAGAGCGCCTTTTAGTAGAAATCTTGAAGAAGTGCTATATTAATGTTCAGTTACATTACACTTATTATAGCTCACCAATCAACTTTATTTTAGCTTCCTTGGTTTAACAAAAGCTTGAGTGTTTGGAATAAGATTCCTCTCTTCATCCAACAGGCGGCAAATCTTTAATGGTTTAAAAAATGTTATGCATTCACTTGGTATAATGATGTCATTAAGACCCATTATTAATTAGCCTTATTAATTACTGCTAATCTGCTGGTTAAGTTGTCCTTTTCCCTTCTGTTTGTCTCTTTTCGCTTAATGGTTTCATATTAGTTGCATATTTTAACCGTTCTGTTATTTTGTTAAGTTAATTATTAGCAAAGTTGACCCTGTAAGCAGGATTTTCATCCTTTTTGGGCCTTCCTTGCCACCTCACTCACCTGCTTGATAAATTATGGAAGTTATATAATCGGTTACTTCATCCATCAGCAAAGTCTGCATTGCTGACACAGATTGAAACGGATTTCTCTCATTGACGACGTTCCTCATCTTTAGAATATTATGCTGCATGATCCTCTTCATTTTTGGTAACGTAATTAAGCAAAGCTTCACACTCAGACTTATCCATGAAAATAATTTTGAAATGTTTCACTAAGTAGTACTTATTAATGCAACTTATACCCAATAGATATACTAACTAATATTGAATCCTTTAAGATCATCAAAGCCTATGCAGAAATAAACTTGAGCTACGAATAATTAATTTATGGTGGTCTACCTTTTATAGTCAACCAATCAACTTTGTTCTAGCTTTTATTACCCCCGTGTGCAAAATTCCATTCTAAGCCGAATAATTCCGTGGATCAACAAATGCCTAGTAGGCTTAATCTCAAGACTAGACTGTACTGGCTTCATGGACTACAATGCTTTATTTTTTTACTTATTGGCCTATCGATACTAAATAGGTTTGGTTTAGCTGCGATTATTTAATGGGTAGTCCTATTGCCAATAATTCCGTGAATGCCTAATCTTTATCCATGAATGCCAGAAAAGCAAGGGCAAGCTCATATCCGAAAGCCAGTACTTCATTTACAATCACTGGTTATGACTTTCCTGTTCTAGGTAATAATCTGACACCAGCAAACAATAATAAGCAAACATTCGGCTAACCAGATGAATCACATAAAATCAAGCGCAAAGTCTTATCAGTTGACTGATACCAGTTGAAGGGTAGGCCTAATCCGCATCAATAATCGCATAGAAGCCAATGCTAGCTCGTCTTAGGAAGCCAGTACAGTTATAATTATTCGCAGGCTTTGTTTCAGACTACTTGTATATAGCTATTAAGCTGGCCCGATACATCTGACGCTAATCATATTGAACGACTAATATCCAACACAATTTCAGTGGTAGGTCTAACCTTAGAAGAATCACTTTGAAGCTAATTAGCTCTACTTGGCATAATGAATAAGTATCAATTAGTGACTGGTAATGCTCAGAATCTTTTCAGCAAACAGTGCCAACTAGCACCAGTTAAAGTCTACTTGTTGTGTGAGCTATTTTCTTAGTTATAGCCTATGACAGTGTGTTATCTCTCCACTGCGTTTTTATGATATAGGCCTACATGTAAGCGCGTCCGACATCCTATTTACATGATGCATTTACTACTATAAAACATTTATTTCACAATTTTCGCATTTAATTCCATAGTTGTTTCATGTCCAATTCAACTAATAAACTTGAAAGTAATTTATTTCAGAAATGCACATATTAAATCCTATTTTAAATAATATAGAAAAGCAAATGAAAACAGAGGGGCGATTTTAGTAAGGGGGAGACTTTGTATCGTAGATAGGGGAGATTCTATTTCAATGGGGAGACTTTGTTCCGATACAAAGTCTCCGGGGAGACTCTGTTACGGCAAGGGGGCGACTCTGTTTCTGGGGGGAGACTTTATATCGTGACACCGGCAGAGGCCTGGTGTGGGATGCCACGGTGGTGGACACGCTGGCACCATCCTACCTTGCCGCATCAGCCACCCGAGCCGGAGCAGCGGCCGGCTTGGCAGAGGACAGAAAGAACCAGAAATACTCCGCCCTCCTTGACACTCACTTTTTCATTCCGATTGCTATGGAAACGCTAGGTCCAATCAACAACAAAGGCCTTGATTTTATCTCAGACCTGGGACGCCATCTGACACAAGCAACCGGCGAACCCAGAGAGTCCAGCTTCTTATTCCAGCGTATCTCCATTACAATACAACGCTTCAACGCGGTTGCTTTCAGTGGTTCCTTCATTAAACCCTTAATTGACATGGATGAGGGGTAGCCGTTCCAGAATACATCACTTTTATAATTTCTAAGACCCTGGGGGAATGAAGTACCTCAGGGCAAAAAATAATAATAATAATAATGATAATGATGATGATGATGATGATGATGATGATGATGATGATGATGATGATGATGATGATGATGATGATGATGATGATGATGATGATGATGATGATGACGGTGATGATGATGATGATGATAATAATAATAATAATAAGCCTCAACAGAGCCGGCACCCCTGCGGTTAAGGAGCCGTCTGGCCTCACCAGATCGGACGGGAGGAGGCCTGATGGCCAGACCCTGATACCGTGGGGCAACGGGCGGAACTTGATATGGGACGCGACGGTGGTGGATACCGTGGCCGCCTCATACATTCCTGAGACGGCGACCGAAGCTGGAAGGGCGGCGGAGTTGGCTGCCACAAGGAAACACACCAAATACGCTGATCTGCAGAGGAGGTACACCTTCGTCCCTGTAGCCCTGGAGACCCTTGGCCCTCTCAACGGAGAGGGTCTCGCCTTCATCTCCGAGATGGGTCGCCGCCTGACGAAAATATCCGGAGACACCCGAGAGACAGGATTCATCCTCCAGCGCCTTTCGGTTACGGTCCAGCGTTTCAACGCGGTTGCCTTCCAGGGCACCATGTCGAGGTTGCCCGGCGCTGAGGAGCGACCAACTCAGCAACACTAAGCCTTACCGTGTTTTAACAATGACAACAACAATAATAATAATAATAATAATAATAATAATAATAATAATAATAATAATAATAATAATAATAATAATAATAATAATAATAGTAATAATAATAATAATAATAGTTATAATAATACTAATAGTTATAATAATAATAATAATAATAATAATAATAATAATAATAATAATAATAATAATAATAATAATAGTAATAATAATAATAGTAATAATAATAATAATAATAATAATAATAATAATAATAATAATAATAATAATAATAATAATAAGTAATAATAATAATAATAATAATAATAATAATAATAACAATAATAATAATAACAATAATAATAATAATAATAATAATAATAATAATAATAATAATAGTTATAATAATACTAATAGTTATAATAATAATAATAATAATAATAATAATAATAATAATAATAATAATAATAATAATAATAATAATAATAATAATAATAATAATAATAATAATAATAATAATAATAATAATAATAATAATAATAATAATAATAATAATAATAATAATAATAATAATAATAATAATAATAATAATAATAATAATAACAATAATAATAATAATAATAATAATAATAATAATAATAATAATAATAATAATAATAATAATAATAATAATAATAATAATAATAATAATAATAATAATAATAATAATAATAATAATAATTACTCGAGACACTTTTCAGATTACCATTCACGAGTTTCCACGATTTTTGAGTTTGGTTCTTGATGTCTATCTGGTACTTCTGGAGACGTTGTACAACACCTTGAAGACTGAAATTAGCAGAGTCATACTGACCTCTCATTTCCTGAAATGATTCATTAAGAAGCTTATGAATACTTTGCCCTTGGTTGATGCAGATATCATGCTCCTGGGAACGTTGACGGTCAACCGCTTGAAGACTTGTCATAACGCTACTTTTCATTTCTTGAAACGATGCATTAAGAAGCTCGTGAATATTTTGAACTTGTTTGTTTACATGATCGAATAGCTCAACCCTCAGTTGCTGTATCTCAGCAACGATGCTGATAAATGGGTCTCCATTGTCGCAGCCCTGTACAGTGCACTGTCCTTTAACTGGAAAGATTGTTTCATGCGTTATCAATATTACTACAAATGTTGCGAAATAATATGCCATAGCAAAGCTCATGACTACGCTATACAAGATATACGCTGAAGAATCGACTAAGGAAGAAACTTGCACGACAACCGACTGCGAGTATTTGACAATTTAGACATCACGTTAAACATGTTTATATTGAAATGAACGAGGCCTTCAGATCTGACATGTAATGGACAGTGCTCATGTTGCGCTCTAGTGTCAACTCCCGGATGAAGATACAGTTACAAACTTATCGTCCTGCTGGGCCATGTGGACCGTCAACAATCATTTGCTGCAGATACTATTATGTCTGGTTGTATAATGTTATTGCATGTAACCATGTATGTATGTTCGTCTGCATGAATGTATGTATGTATGAATCGTATCTATAGATTAATATAGCGTCTCTCGTAGGTATGCGTGTAGCCTAATGCATGCATGCACGGAAACATGTTTCTATGGACTATGGTATAGCTATGTTAGTATGTATGCATGCTTTGGCTGGTCCATCTTCCGAACCCGACATGCAGATTTTCAAGACGTTCAAAGTGCTTGGCCATAGATAGATCATAGCAGCATTGATGACATTTCACGACAAATCATTAGCATTATCAGAAGCAGCAAGGAACTGTTGATCGACGATGTATAATTTTAATGGCATTCTTCCGAGGAGAGTCAGTCTCAAAATGACTATCGGAGATGTTGGAGTTTTCCTTGATATAGCTTCTGCACAGGTTATGTTCGTATTTGAGGCGTACATCTTGTGGCTTCTGGTGTAATATTTTTCTCTTCGTATTATTGGTTAATATAGAGATTCACAGCGAAGGCGATTTCTTTCTTTACCAGAAACTTTGTTTATCTAAAGTCTTGTTTTTCTCCATTCATCGTCCACTCGACGATCTCTCATTCTTCGAGGGACTGATGAATTTAAGGTTTCGGTGCACATGTGGCCAGAGTGGCAACAAGAGCTGCATCCCATCACAATTGGTATCTTAAATATCTTAACGAGAACTGGTCACCGTCAGCTTCTTCGATGGCCAAATGCTAACGTAAAGCCGGAATGGTGCAGTCAATGAGATCAAAGCCTTTACTGGTTCTCTGCCAAAATGTCTGTAATATAGTGAGCAGCACATTGCATTAATGCAGCATGCCAGAGTACAGGACTAGGTACATGGCATGAACTCCATAACATAATATCACTAATATGCAGGCGCAAGAACTCCAAGGTCATGAATAGCCGGAGAATAGAATAGATTAGTCTATAGAATTAGTTTGGCAGGCATTAATTTGGCTATCTATTTCCGACGGGATTATGGTCTGCGGGTAGAGCATTTTGGCTACCCGACCCGTACCCGTAATACAGGACTGTTACCCGTAACCGACCCGTAGTCAAAATTTCTACCCAACCCGACACGTACTCGCGGGTTTACCCGTACCTGTACCGTAACCGCCACGTCATTAATGGGCCTCCTCATGGTCCCAGTCCCTACCAGTCCAATAGTCTTACAAAGCATGTAGTAGTAATAATAAATGTGAAATATTATAGATGATGATCAGCAGTAATCATAATAATAATAATAATAATAATAATAATAATAATAATAATAATAATAATAATAATAATAATAATAATAATAATAATAATAATAATAATAATAATAATAATAATAATAATAATAATAATAATAATAATAATAATAATAATAATAATAATAATAATAATAATAATAATAATAATAATAATAATAATAATAATAATAATAATAATAAAATAATAATAATAATAATAATAATAATAATAATAATAATAATAATAATAAATGTGCGGGTAGGGTACGGGTAAACCCGCGGGTACGGGGTATTATACCCGCAAACCCCTAGTGTCACGGGATACAGATGGATTGAAAATTGAACCGTATGGGGCGACACAGCAGCTGCAGATGAGGCGATGCAGATCAGATCGTAAAACTGACATAGGCCTACTTTAGAACGGAATCGTTATCGTAAACTCCAGATTTCTAAAGCGCCACTTTAAAGCTAAGCGGAAGCATCAGCTTATTCATTCATAGCGCTACGTCGTATCAGAGCGGTTGTCCATAAATTGATGTCCATTGGAGGAGGTCCGAGTGTGGTTGTCGGAGAGAAGCAGAGCAGCTCTTTCGACGACTTTTTGGAGGATGAGGAAGCTCGGTTAGGGTAGGAATTCTTGAAGAAGTGAGACTTCAGTAAGGAGTGGAAAGCCTGTGGGGAGCCTGTAGAGAAGCCTGAGGCAGATGAAGTTGAGTGAGTGATGGTATTGACGGAGGTACTGAGAATATGCGGAATCCAGATAAAAGTTCGTTCCAGAGTTGAGGTGCAGTGTGGGATATAGATCAGTTGGAGAATTTGACACGAGTAGTGATGGAGGGGGACGGGCGGTGGATACATATTCTTACTATTACAAAATACAATTGTATCTTCAGAAATTCATGGTTGAAAGTCATGGGATAAACAATTAAGCATACGAATGTCAAAAATAAGGGTTCATGCCTATATGAAAAAAAACAGTTAATGAAGAAGTCGTGAAAGCTGTAGAGATAAATACGCAATTGTCGCTAGAATTTTTAGAGTTTTAAACATCACTCATGACTTTCTGTAAAAAAAATGAGCTATAGCAATGCTGATGATAAAATGCACTGATGACAAATGGCGAGTGTATTATCAAACATTAAGACTAGGCGCTACACAGAGTATGCTAGTATTCATATGTGTACGTTGTTTGTATGTATGCACGTATGTACATGTGCATGTATCAGGACACTTAGTGTATTTCAGGAACGGGTTACAGATTTAAACAGTATAAAAATATTTAAAATATTTGCTGAACGCTGAACAGAGTCATTCTTCAGCAGTACTTGTTCTAGAATGAAGGTCTACTAGGGCCATAAAATTGCTGAAGGCTGGCAAGAGTTAGAAAAGCGATATCACATGAGAGTGTGCATTGGTTTTAGCTTAAAATGCCTCATTTTGATCATCGCCACCAAACATTTCTGTGTGGTGAATGTCGAAATATAATTAACCTCGTGAAAATTAAGATCAACGAGATTGCGCGTTTCAGAAACCTGACAGCGTCACAACACGCCGTGTGGTAGGCTATAATTAAAATAATATCTCTTTGTTAAGGCTTGACTGCGCTATCGTGGCAGCCTGCGATATCGATTACCTCGATATTTTAAACTACCCGTTTTCAGATATTGCCCAGGGTGCCACGACATGCCTATAACCAGGACGAACTTCGTGACATGTTTTGCTGTGATTACGTACTGTTTAATATTCCCATAAAGGCATGTTGTTTAAAAAGACTGCAAATTATAGCGATATGATCGTGGAATTATAAATTTGTTTAATTGTAAGTCATAATATTTTTATCATTTTGTTATCTGTTTATCTTCACACAGGCATGAAACTTTAATCGTTTTATTAAGCCGCTTAATTAATTATTTATCTATCCCATGACCTTTAAAACTGGGTTTCCAGAGTAACTTGTATATGTTACAATTATATTATGTTGAAGCACGTATATTCCGTATAATATGTCAGATTTATCACGGTAGCTACCCAAGGGGACCCAGCGGAAGACCGTAAGGGGCAGGGACCCATGAGATGGAATCGTTCTGTACCTCTTATCATTATTTTTAGCAACAGCTAATGCGGTGTATTCTATACTGTTCAGATTTTCGAGTACCTATTTCTCTTCGTGACAGAGAATTCAAATTAGATACAGTGTCCGACTGATTGAGGTCATGTACACTTTGCCCCTGCATAAATGACATTATGTTTTGGAGTTCATGGTATGTGCGGCACATAATGTGCCTAAAACTTCACCATGACAATTCTTAGATCTTATTGTGTGACTGTTCCACTGAGCTCCTACACAATGTCAGCATAATTATGTCATCATAGGCCCGGGTACAGGGGTCCCGTATGGGCCCCTGTTTGGCCTTGCAAGGCTTGTAGCCCTGCGTTCTTACTGTCTTACCAATACTTAGTCGTCTCTGTGAGCCCGTGGAGGTCGTGGGCCCGGGTTTCTTCACCTTCTGCACATACGATAGCTTCGCCGCTGCTCCTACATCCACCGACCTCAGAGCTTATGGAAATATATAAATGTTAGAGAATACGAGAGATAGGGAGAAGACACCGACTTCACTCTCTACTCCATCTTCCTCGCTGTAACCCTATCGTCCTGTGCTCATATATAAGGCCTCTAAACGCTCCATAAGCTCCTAAATTGCTATAGCATCTCGAACGTGCGTTTCACCTCAGTAAAAACTGACAACTGCGCACTATTCTGGTTTCAAGATCGCTATGGACAAAACTTTGTAGTTTTATTCTGGCGAGAATCAATTACTGCATTAACTTGTTCTATGGTCTCCCTGAGACTCTGACTACACTTAGATTTCCCTATCAATGCTCATACATCAGGCTGCAGAACTGTGTCTTGGCTTGCTTTTGGCCGACGTTCATTCACAGTTCCTGATCCTACTATTCAGAATTCTTTACATTTCCATGTTTGTAATTCTCTTAGCGAGACGATCTTTCGCCCTAAAGGGAAACTGAGGACTTATAGCTTCCTCATTGCGTATGGTTTCTAGGTCCAGTCTTTCCTGTTTCCCCGCGTTAAAATGTATTTATGAAATAATTATTGTATAAGGGATATCATAAACTTTGAGTGCATTTGAAAAGGAATCTGCTTCAGAAACATAATTCGTGTAGTTGCAAAATTCCCCAGGTATCCGCTGCTAATAACTAAACTGAATCGTCTTTTTAAATGCTCACTTGCAGTCAACTAACCAATTTAAGCTTTTCATAATTAAATGCCAGTTCATTTGGTTTACAGGAAATATTCGTAAGTTTTGTTCATCACATTATCTGTCCAGGCATTGTGTTAGTGCCTTCACAAGTCAAAATGCAACATTTACATGTTCTAGTAGTCAGTAGTCATTTGAAAAATTCAGAAACTGATACGTTTATAAGAGAATTGTTGAAATCATAGCGACCCCTAAAACTACTCAGATTGATTCGACTTTTGCACTGTTCTTATTTTATACATAGTGAAATAAAAGCAGCCTTGTGGAGAGAGTTTTGGGAGACTTTGAAGATTTGCCATACAGTATGAATGTGAACATACTTAAATTCATACTTACATATGCATGCATAGCCTATTGCAGATAAGTAGGCACATTGTCAATGCATGTAAGCTAAACTAAATTAAGATTAAATAGACACCTACATGTATGCATTGCACATTTTAACAGCTCATGGCCTCAAGGGAGTAAACCTTTTTGACGTTGCTCGTGCCACGACTGTGGCACGCCTGCTGTATGCTAGCCCAGCATGGTGGGGTTTTGCTCGTCAGCAAGATAAAAACAGGCTCCAATCCATCATAAGTAGGATGATCCGGCGGGGATACCTCCCCGTTGACAACCCAACGTTTGATCAGCTCTGCCACAAGGCTGATACGGGTCTCTTCACAGCTGTTCTAAACAATCCTGGGCATGTTTTACATAAGTTGCTCCCACCAAGGAAATCAACTACCTATGCCCTTCGCCCACGGTCTCATGATAGGGTCTTGACTCTTATCGACAATAATATGAGGAAAACATTTGTAGGAAGAATGTTGTACTCCTATTGATTTTGTGTTTTGTCCTATGATGTTTGTACACTGGAGTGCGGTTCTTCTGCAACCAGTTTAATAAAGAAAATACTTACTTACTTACTTACTTTACATTTAAATAACTAAACCTAAATAATGTTTAAACCTTTGTTTCAGCCATACGTGACGCTACCTCAGCTTCTGCTCCGCCAGAATTCTCTGTCACCGATCACTGTCTTATTGTCCTAAATGCGGTCACTGGACTAGAGTTACGTGAGCTCATTTTAGCCTCTGCGCCAAAAACCTGTGAACTGGTCTCTGTTCCTACATTTCTCGTGCAAGAACTTATAGATGACTTTCTGCCGTTCTTCACTACGTTATGCAACCGGTCGATTCAGGAAACTCATCTTCCATCCTCTCAAAAGCAGTCACTCCTACTTCCAGTTTTGAAGCGAGATGGTCTGGACTCAACTGATCTGGCCAACTACCGACCAATTGCCAATGTTACGTTCTTGTCTAAAATATTAGAACGCATTGTAGTCAACCAATTAATTGCATATTTAGACATGCATGAGTTGCTTCCCTTTCAGCAATCGGGTTTCCCGAGGAATCATTCCACAGAGACTCGTTTGGCTCGTCTTCTGTCCGACTTCTATGGCGCCATGGACCGTGGTCAGGTCACACTCTAAGCTCTTTTTGACGCTAGTGCCGCCTTTGATTCAGTTGATCACTCTATATTGCTCCAACGTCTCTCTATCTCCTTTTGGTTGGCAGGCTTCGCCCCTTTCTGTCTGAGCGCACTAACTGTGTGGTTGTG
Source organism: Aporrectodea caliginosa (assembly GCA_020284085.1). Lineage (NCBI taxonomy): Eukaryota > Metazoa > Annelida > Clitellata > Crassiclitellata > Lumbricidae > Aporrectodea > Aporrectodea caliginosa. The sequence goes on from JACEVL010000301.1 coordinate 81,126, forward strand.
GTGGCTTCTAGGTCCCGTGGAGTCCCAGCCCCTTTTGGTGTACCACAGGGCTCAGTGTTGCGCCCTTTACTGTACATTCTCTACACAGCTGGTATTAGTTCCTTGCTGTCTACTTGTGGCCTCCTGCACCAGCTCTATTCTGATGATGTACAGGCCTATGTTCACTGCCACGCCGCTGATGAAATTTCTTCTGTATCGTTAATGTCTCATGCCATTGATACTCTGTCATCATGGATGGCCTCAAATCGTTTACTTCTGAACCTCTCTAAACCCCAATTCATCTGGCTTGGTACCCGCAGACAATTGACGTCCATTGACCTGGACCTACTAGCGGAGACTTTTCGTCATATTTCTTTCTCTCTCACAGTTCGAGACCTCGGAGTCACTTTGGATCAAGAGCTCAATTTCTCACAGCATATTAATTCGATCACTCCTATAGTTGCTACTACCAGCTTCGTCAACTCCGAGTTGTCTCACGATCCCTCTCTCATAATGCTACTGTGACTCTTCTGCATGCCTTTGTCACTTGTAGACTTAATCAATGCAGTTCGGTACTTGAAGGTCTACCATTGGGGCTAATTGGGCGCCTTGGTCGCGTTCTGCGTTCAGCTGCTCGCCTCATTGGCCACCTTCCTATATATGCTTCTGTCTCTGCCTATATATGCGTGATGTTCTTCACTGGCTCCCGGTTTCTCAGCGGCGCCAGCGCATCTCCTATCGAGTTGTTGCACTTGTATGGAGGTGCCTTCTTGGCTGTGCTCCATCCTACTTGTCTGATCTTAGTCGCCCTGTCTCTGACCTCGCAGCTCGTCGAACTCTGCGTTCTTCAGAAAGGGAAGCGCTTTTGGTCCCGCGAGCTCACACTTCTATTAGACAGAGTCGAGCCTTTTCGATTGTGGGTCCTCCGATTAAACAAACTCCGTACTCACTGCGTCCAAAAGCTCACAATCGAGTAACACCGCACGCTAACAGTTTGGCTCGGAAAACATTTATAATGCGGATGATTTATAATGTAGTTTGAGTAGCCAGGGATAGTTGGCTTATTTCGACTTTTATGGTATGTTAGGCTTCCCTAAACCACAAAAGTGACTGCTTTGTAAACCAAAATGCTGTTAGCAATTGGTATAATAAAGGATACACTTACTTACTTACTTCCATCTGGAATGGCCCAGGCCGTTGGGATCACGTGGTTTTTGGTGAAGCCTCGCTGGCGGCCATGTTAGTATCAGATTGACGAATGATTGCGCATCGACATCTGTTTGTAGGCGCGCATACCATGTGCCGTATGATGTACGCCTGCTCTTTTCCTGTTTCCTGTTCTTTCCAACGGTTGCTTCAACGTCACTGGGCAGCTCAACACAGAAAGCTCTGTCTAGTTATATATAAGAGGTCGTTGGAATGGCCTCCCACTAGACTTGCGATTGATGCCTCGGTTAAATTCGCCTGCTTTGTATAAGTATCTCAAATCACACTTTTTTAGCCGTGGCTGGGCTGGACTCTGAGTAGGTCTCTTGAAGAGGCGCTATATAAATTCTCGGAATGAATGAATGAATAATGACATGAAAAGGGGCATGAATGAAAATACAAAATACAATACAATCAGCACAATATGTATGTTTATGTTACATTCTTTTATTGCGGAAGTGGTAAATGGAACACCACAGCAGGATTTTGTTCTAAAATTTAATATCTCATTGCGCAAAACAGGAAATTAGGATAAACGTCTCTTGATAAAATTGGTATAATAGCCTAACAGTGACCTCAATATCTGGATCAAATCAGGCCTATCACACATCCTCATGATAAACTAGCGCAGCTATAATAGTGTGTACATAATAATTATATTCTAACGCGGAAGTGCAAGATATTATTTAATTCGTTGATTGACATACCACATAATAACAAAAGAAACGTAGCAAACAACATATCAAGCTTGAAGTAGCTATGTATAAGCTGAGACAGAGGCATATTTCGGGATGCGCCCAATAAGACGCGCAGCAGAACAGAGAAACCAGTCGAGGCAGGCGATTAGAGCAAGGGGCAAACCCACCAGGATCGAACAGCATTGGTCCTCTCTGCTGGTTACTCAAGCACGGATAAGGCCACGGTAGAAGATAACGAAGCGCGGGAGATAGAAGAGGTGAGTCAGGATACAGACGCTCCTAACTTTATGAACCCGGAATAGCCGAAAGGGTCACAGAACGAGCGGATCGTGATAAACTAGAGAAGAACAGCATGACTGCCCCGCGCTCACACCCTGTAAGGTGCTAATACTAAGAATGAGGACAAACTCATTTTAAGCAAAAGAATGTATATTGTAAACATACAGTTAGTTGACACGATACAACCTTGTCTTCGAGAAGAACTTCCACGAACGTCTCCTTCTTCTGAAGCGAGCGTTGAACAGACGAAAACGACAGCTCGCTTGGCCGTGTAGGACACGAAACCGAGAGTCAAACTAGGGTTAGTGAAGCGCCTTAACTAACATAACGAAGACTTGGCCAGTTCTACTTAACAAAACCAATAGGCAACAGGTCTCGAAGAAAACTGCCAAGCTTCTCGACGAACCCTTTACCTGGTGTGAACTAATGTTTTGCATATATAATGAGCACAGGTGTTCCTTAGGTTGATATATATATATATAATGTGTAATTTGTGTATCGATTGTCAAGCGTTTTAGTCTTAGGCCTTTGTTGCGCTGTCGGCTCGTGGGCGCTTGGCCTAAAGTAGCCTAAACTTTGGCTGACGATAGATTCTCTACACGTGCAGTTAGCGCGCCAAACTTAGAAACTGCTGATGACAGTGAATTTGAACAATACAGTGTAGTAGTTGGTTTAATGCAGTAGAGAGCTGTATGTTAGAAGTTGCAGTTGAGCTGTATTGATAAGAACTTTGGTTGTACGTTTGAAATAACTGTGTTTGAAGAAAGGAGAAATATTCAAAGAACTGTGTCAATTTAATTCTTAAACAGTTAGAAGACGTTGAGCAATTTATATGTAGAGATAAGGAAAGTTCTTGAGGTAGGTCACGACTAAGAAAGAAAAGAGTTGGTGACATATTTAGTTGGTTTAATGCAGTAGAGAGCTGTATGTTAGAAGTTGCAGTTGAGCTGTATTGATAAGAACTTTGATTGTACGTTTGAAATAACTGTGTTTGAAGAAAGGAAAAATATTCAAAGAACTGTGTCAATTTAATTCTTAAACAGTTAGAAGACGTTGAGCAATTTATATGTAGAGATAAGGAAAGTTCTTGAGGTAGGTCACAACTAAGAAAGAAAAGAGTTGGTGACACCTGGGTTTACATAGGCGACAACACTCCATGTTTTATTAAACACAATATTATTGTTGTTATTATTATTATTATTATTATTATTATTATTATTATTATTATTATTATTATTATTATTATTATTATTATTATTATTATTATTATTATTATTATTTTTTTTTTTTGCCCGAGGTATCAATGATCCCTCAGGCGATCCAAACAATATCTGGAGATGTTACTGATGGTGGTCTGGAACGGCAACTCACTCGGCAGTGTCTGGTTGGGCAAATGTACCTCGGAAGGCAACAGCATTAAAGCGTTGGATGGTGGTAGACATGCGTTGGAAAAGATAGGATGTTTCTCTATTATTATTATTATTATTATTATTATTATTATTATTATTATTATTATTATTATTATTATTATTATTATTATTATTATTATTATTATGAGAAGAGACAGTTAACATAAAAAGCGTTAGTGTTGTTGTGACCATCGCACTTTTCCTTCTGATAGTTTCGACATAGTGGCAAGATAGTGCCCTGGAAGGCGACTGCGTTGAATCGTTGAACAGTCACCGACAGGCTCTGAAAGAGGAAGCGTGTCTCACGGTTACCTCCGGTAGTTGTCGTCAGGCGGCGACCCAGCTCTGAGATGAAAGCAAAACCCTCCTTGTTGAGAGGCCCAATGGTTTCCACGGCGACCGGCATGAAGATGTATTTCCTCTGTAGCTCTGTGTATTTCGCGTGTTTTCTTGTGGCCGCTATCTCCGCCGCCGCCTCTGCCTCAGCCGCCGTCCCGGTGATGTATGAGGCGGCCACGGTATCCACCACCGTCGCATCCCATATAAGGGCCCTTCCGCTGCACCACGGAATCAGGGTCTGGCCATCTGGTCTCTTACCATCCGCCCTGTTGAGGTCGGACGGTTCCTTGACCGCTGGGATTCCGGCTCAGTTGAGGCCGCGGAAGATGAGGTCGTTGACGCGACATGCCTGGCCTGACGGCCGAATCCCAGGGAGCAGGAGAGACCGTGCGAACCTCTGGACGAGACCGAAGCACCGCATGCGCATGTGTGCGGCTCGCAGATGGTCAGGCCCAAGCGCAGACCGACCGCCACTCGCATTGCCTCGTCGCTTAGTCTTAGATCGTGTGCGGTGAGCGGGAGGGCGTATAGCCAGTCTGAAGCGTGGGAAGATTGCGCGGCTCTCAGACGGGCCTGGTCGTAGGGATATTATTTTTTTTATTATTATTATTATTATTATAGTCTGTACTATTATATTAAGGCGTCTATATTATTATTATTATTATTATTATTATTATTATTATTATTATTATTATTATTATTATTATTATTATTATTATTATTATTATTATTAAGGAGTTTTTATATAGCGCCCCTTCAAGGTAATCTACTCAGACGCGCTCCCAGTCCAACCACGGTTAAACAAGACAGTCTTGAGGTTTTCAAAGAACGTAGTGGTGTGACCCCTAGGCACTAGGCGGAGTGCAACAGGGAGCCCATTCCAGGTTCTAGGGCCAGCGACCGAAAAAGAGCGCCGCTGCTTTATGGTAGTCCGCGAGCGAGGGACTAATAGTTCGGCTTGATTAGCTGATCGGGGAGCAGATCGCCGCTGGACACCAGAGGTGGCACAGCAGAGTTCCCGCAGGTATTGGGGAGCGATACCCTCCATGCAGCGCCAGACCAGCGCAGAAACCCTATAGGCGATCCGCTGCGGAAATGGAAGCCAGTGTAGTACATTCCGCATATTAACTCCATTACCTCAACATATCCGCACCTCACCTTCTCATCCTCAGTCCGAGACCTGGGAGTAACCCTAGACCAGTAGCTTACGTTTGTCCAACACATTAATTTCCTTTGCCGTAGCTGTTACTACCAGCTCCGGCAACTCAGGGTGATATCCCGGTCCCTCTCCCCAGATGCTGCTTCTACGCTGGTTCATTCCTTCGTAGTCTCCCGTCTGGACTATTGTAGTGCCATATGATGGGCTCCCAGCTTTCCAGCTTAAATGCCTTAACAGAGTCCTGCGCACGGTTGCCCGCCTTGTGGGCCGCATCCCTAAGTTCTCTCGAGTCTCGGGGTACGTGCGGGATGTCCTCCATTGGCTCCCCTATCCGCAGCGAATTGCCTACCGGGTCTCTGCATTGGTACGGCGCTGCACTGAGGGCCTGGCTCCTCCATATCTGCTGGAACTCTGCTGCCCTATTGTGACTGTTCCGCGTCGTGGCTCGTTACGCTCGGCGGTGCAAGCAGAGTTCCTTGTCCCCCGTGCTCGGACTGCTATCCGACAGCACCGCGCCTTCTCTGTGGCTGGCCCAGTGACCTGGAATGGGCTTCCGGTGGCACTGCGTCTGACCTCAATAGGACACTCTGCTCAGTTCTTCTCTGGCCTTAAGACTGTCCTGTTTGACCGAGGTTGGGCTGGGAGCGCTCCTGAGTAGACTGTCTTGAAGGGGCGCTATATAAAACTACTGTAATAATAATAATAATATACTCTGAGATCTGGCCAAACTTTGGGATTCGCCCAATAAGACAGTGCCGCCGCGCAAAACCCGCTCTATGCACCCAATCCGGACTGCTGGGAACCCATCACAGAGGGCACTGCAATGGTCGAGGCGAGAGACCACAAAGGCGTGGACAAGGGTGGAAGCAGCAGTAGGAGTTAGAGAGCGAGATATTACCCAAAGCTGACGCAGTTGGTAATAGCAATCGCGACAGAGTAGATTGATGTGTCGCGTGAACGTGAGCTCCTGGTCCAAGGTAACACCAAGGTCACGGACAGATGAAGAGAAAGTAATCCAGGGGAATTCAAGAGGTAAGGCCTCTAAGTTAATTTTTGCAAGTTGTTGGCGCGTATCAAACCAGATATATTGAGTCGTATTGGGGTTTAGTCGTCATAGTTGTTAAAAACGGTAAAATAAAAATAAAACAACGGAAAAAAACGTCGTTTTATTGAAAAAAATAAAATACGGAAAAAAACGAGACAAAAACGGAAGCGAAAATAATTTGACTTTGCTACATCTTTTACTGCATTTTAAAATAAAAAACCTTGTTTACACAATTTAATTTTAATCAGCAAATAACATAACTTTATTAGTAAACACCAAGTAACCTTTAATGTCTCTATCAATCGTGATTGGTTGAATGTGTGTCATGTTGTACAGTTCGATTAATAAAATCAAGTCAACTCAGCTCATTTTGAATATTAATGATAATTAAATGAACATGTCAATTATTACAATATGGTCTCGTTTAATCTAGTCTAGGGGTAATTTAATGAGATCATTTAATATTCTAAACTTAACCTTACTTAGACTAGCGCAGTCTACTTAAGGGACTTAAGTATTATGGGGAATCTAAAATACCTCCCACGTAGATATTTGAAGCAACTTCTGTGCACTTCCAAACGTCTTCACCTCGGATATGCGTAGAGCTTTCACCACAGTTGGACGACGATCATGGCGTCCGTTAAACAGGTGAGTGAATAATTTCTCTCTGTCGTGAATTTCATGTAGTTCCACATCTTCTCTGGAAAGCGTAAGAGTTATGAAGAACCAAGACGAGGCTTTCACGCTTCAATGTTAACTTCACTATGTACGATTATTCCACTGTTCAGTTCGAATAAGTTTCGACGACGACTTAAGCAACGCTCGCAGATTTGAATTCCTGTGTGTAGCGAGACGACCTTTGACTTCGCTCGATCTAGAGATTCCTTAAGCAGAATCCTTTGCTATTGCACTGTTCCTATACTACTCGAGTATAGTTCAAGTCGTAACTGTATCGACTTACGACTGTTAATACTTCGCAACGCTCTATTGCTTTAAGATCGCAACTAGAAGCGTTACACAACGTCCATCCTCTCCAACGACGGATGATCAAGTCCGTAACGGTCCTTTGCCACATCACCTGTAGCTTCAGTGCGCATGCGCGGTTAAGGTCTGTTAGGCAACCGTGACTCCTTTTGAATTCAACCAATGGCATGGTCCCAACGTCGTATTGTATCCACGACGTTCAAATAGTTAACCCCATTAATTAAAGAAAATCTCTTAACTGCTCTGCGCCAGTCAATATACGCCGGTCAATTAATTAATGCCTAATACAACAAATGCTACAGTTAATTGGTGTCTGTATACTCTTCTATAATATCTACATAGGCCTATACGTGTAATAGATGAGAATGTTTGTATTAATATAAAGGGAATCGTTACAATGTCGAACGCCTTCAACACTTTAAATCATAATATTATACTTTTGCAAAATTACACCATTATGGTATCTGCAGTATTGCTTTAGAATGGTTTAAGTCTTACTTCAGATTTCAACAAGTCTCTTATGCTGGTATTCTCTCAAAAATGGCGCCTTTCTTCTGTGGGATCCTCCAAGATTCTATATACTGCGTCCAATATTATTCTGTATTTAAATAAATGATATTACAGATTGCTCGTTGGTTTTGAACTTGGTACTGTTTGCGGATGACACCTCTGCATCTGTATTTAGCAAAAATTCCTATGACCTCGTCCACACCATGAACTTAGAATTGTGCCACTTGTCTTGTAGGCTTCAAATTAATAATTCTAACTTTGAATATTAAGAAATCTAACAAAATGCTATTTAAAAGTCGTAGAACAAGGGTACCTGAATCCTTTAACCCTATCTTAACCATCGATAACACTCAACTATGCCGGGTATCCAGAGTTAAATTTTTTGTTGTCATCATTGATGAGAATCTCACTTGGAAAGCTCATGTCCAGCATGTGCTAAATAAAATCTCTAAAATTACAGGAATCATTTGTTAACTTAAATGGTCTCTGCCAAGCTCATCTTGGAAGTTATAGTATGTATACAACTCTTCTACTGCCATTTCAATATTATTGTACTATAGTTTGGGCTGGACGTTATCAGAGCATGCTTAATCCGTATTTTTATTATAAAAAAGGGCAGTTATAGAGCTATCCACTTTGCAAATGAGAGCTCAAGTCTTTTTAAATCGCTCAAGTAATTAACAATTTATGACATCTGTAAACTGCAATTGGAACTCTTAATGTATCAGCACCAAGTGGAAATGCTCCATGCCCTAATTAGTAAGTACTTTCTTGTGAACGCCGTAATACATGATCATAGCACCAGTTTTTAGGCAAAACTATCGATTTGAGGTATGCAGAATAAATGTCCGAAATTTTTTCCGTTAGAGTTTAAGGCCAACAGTTATGGAATTCTATTAATACTGATATAATTATGTGAATCGCATTCAGTAATAGCATTTGAAAGCCCTTATGAAAAATTATTTTATTGATTTGTACTGGCTGCATTCACAAACTATTGTTAGCCACTCGAACAGTGTGCTTCATTCTCTGATACGTTTGGTCACAAATTTTCTAATTCTAATATAGCCTAATAGCGGTACGATTACGTCTGAGGTTGACCATATCTCGGCATGGGCCATTGAATGCAATCTGAAGTTGAACCAACATAAGCTTCAGGAGATGATTGTGCACCGACCCAGATCGAAGCTTGACAACATACATCTAACAGGTGCCAAGTCGGGATTCAAAAGGGTGGAAAGTATGAATATTTTAGGAGTCACCCTCACAGGAAAATTTGACTTTGATAAACACATAGACAACATTTGTAGGAGGGCTAAGCAGTCACTTTATGCTCTCCGTGTTCTTACTGCCCATGGGTTATCGGGATCATCACTCCACGACGTTGTCCGTGCGACTACTCTTACCAGGATGTTGTATGCCTCTCCGGCATGGTGGGGGTTTGTGGGTCAGGACGGGCGAACACGCCTACAGGCGCTGCTGCGGCGACTGGTCCGGCTACGATACCTGCCCGAAAACAACCCAAGTTTCGAACAACTATGCCAGAGTGCTGACACCCGCCTCTTCGGTGCTGTTCGTGCAGATCCAGGCCATGTTCTACATGACCTACTGCCCCCAATTAAACCTGTAGTATATGCTCTACGTCCACGTAAACATGACAGAATTCTACCTGTTGCAGACAGTCTGGCACGCAAAACTTTTATTATTAGGATGATTTATTCGTGATTATATACTTCATAATGCACACCAAAGTGCGGTTAGCAATAGGATCAATAAAGGATATACTTACTTACTTACTTAATATGGGGACGACTTGATAAGCTGAGTCAGCTATTTCTCCACAGTGAATAGTTTGCTAAACAGGATTCATTGATGAACAATTCTGAGACTGTATAACATACTATGTACTATGCTCATCTGTAGGCTATACTGTTCGTTTGTTTGTCTAAAGTTCGATTCAGAATGAAATTCAATTCAATTCAAATCAAATTGTGGGCCACAAGGTAAACAGTTTGGTCTTCCCGAATCACGTATTAACATCGTACTGGAGATGGCACAGGTCGCGCCTTTCGCAGGACACATGGCTTTCAAGACGACGCGCTGTCGCATTAAACTGGGTTTTTGGTTTCCCAAAATGGAAGACAGGATATTGTGCCTCATGCGCTGTCTGCCAACGCAAGGCGTCAGTCAAGGTGGCGCATAGGGGGCCGATTAGGCCCATCCCGCGGGATGACGGATAAACCTTCATCCATCTTTCTATGGACTGTATCATAGTTGTAAAAAACGTTTTTTTTCCGTTTTTTATTTATTTATTTTAAACTGGTTTTTTCGTTTTTTTATTTCTCGTCACGTTTTTTTCCTTTTTTATGTAACTTTATTTATTTATTTACTCTCTGTTATTATTTGTTTAATTTAATTTTTGTCTGATAGGCTATCCCTTATGTCGTCTCCGTCCTTTCAAGGATTCATATAATTTACGTCACTATTTAATGTCATCAGTTGAGATATAATAGCACAGTACAGGAAATAAAATTTATAAAAGTTATTTTAAATTTCTAAGTTATCCAAAATGCGAAATTTTGTCTTTGTAAACAGTAATATCCAGTTGACTGATAAACTGGCTGATGTTACTCCATATTAAGTTCTTATATTAGTCAAAATTGTAAGTAGGCCTATAATTTTTAATTAAGTACACTATATTTAAAAAGTTTAATTTTTAATTGTTTATGTTAGTATGGACTTATGTGGACTAAAGTATACAATTTAAATTTGAAAAGATTGGTTTAATAAGAAATTGAGAAATTAAAAATTGTTGATTTTTCAATTGCTTATTAAACCAAACTTATAAAAAAAGAAAATAATTGTTGTAGATTAATGTTACTCGGTCTTTACTAATAAAGTTGTGTTATTTGCTGATTGAAATTAAATTGTGTAAACAAGGTGTTTAATTTTAAAATGCAGTAAAAGATGTAACAAAGTCAAATTATTTTCTTATCGTTTTTTTTCTCGTTTTTTCCCGTTTTTTATTTATTTTTAATAAAACGACGTTTTTACCGTTTTTTATTTTGTTTTTACCGTTTTTACAACAGTAATACTTTTACTATGGACTGTATTGGCATGATCATATCCCGTAATGGCCAATAGTACCGAAGCCAGAATAGGGCCTATAATATTACGCTTTAGTACAAGTAAAAAAATTCTCGCGGTGCCCTATGACTTGCCCGAAAGTTATCGCCTCCGACTGCCGCAGTAATTTTACAAGTAAATTAACACAGGACTTTCTGAAACTCTTGGGTTGCAGTCCACGCTTTAACACCCCAGGACATTCAGAGGCGACCGGCCTCGTGGAGCGCTGTAATCAGAATTTGAAGGCGATTATTCATAAAATTAATTAGCCCAATCAGAACTACGCGGATGGCACAGTTGTTTGCCTTTTGTTCTCTAGAGTGGAGTTTACGGGAGAAGCCATCTGCGACCATTCATATCAGCCCTTTCACATTGGTATACGGTAACCTACGAAAGAGACCTTTGAATTACATTTTAGTATCGGCAAGGAGCCGGAAAAATACTTACAGACGGTAAAAGAGAAGCTAGAATTTGCCTAAGAGTACGCAGCGTATAATGCCAACATATAGCACAGAAGCAGTACGCGTACCACCACGACCTACCGAACACCGACAGAAAATATCAGTAGGCCTAATGTTGGGAGTTAAGGTAGTCGTGCTCGAACCAGATTTTGGAGCTTCGGAGTTCTATAGTCGATTGAGGGTATGGGTAATCCTCTCCAGAAAATTGTCTTCTCGGACCACAACCCATGCATTGTTCTTTTTTTTACCTAAGCGGTATTAGATATCTCCTCGGTCACGGAAATCTCGCACCCGAAATCCTTTCCCGGATTTGAATGAAAGGCGAAGAGGAGAGCCCATCACAACGAGGGTCGCACCTCGTCATCTTGCATATGAGATACTGCTAATACATAGCCTATGTGTCTTATTTGCATCCTCTTCAGCAAGGACGCACGACGCGGAGGACGAATCGATGGCGATGATCCCGGACACGCGCCATCGTCTTGGGATCGAAGGGATGTCACAACCTTCTCCAGCCTGGACTAGCACGTCCTTCCCTCATCAGAGCTTCATCAAGTAACTGTCGAACTTATCAACGACGCTGGCGGTGATAAGGCAATTCGGCGTGCACCTGGTGACCCTGACCAGGGGGTAACGGTCGAACCCTGATTAGCGATACAGGCGACATCTGGCGGCAACCTGTCGAGGGACGTTAAGGCGTGGAGACATCCGTGCTAACGAACTTCACCATCGTCTTCAACGGAACGATTACGCTTTGAGGAATGGTCGACGCTAATCCGTCACTCTCGGCGTAAAGGACCAGAAGCTCTATTTAACCTCTGTATCGGTAAAGAGACGGGAGATCTCTGGACAGAAAATCTTCGAACGACATCGGGTGAGGCACACATCATCCGTTGCCTATCGAAAGACACGCGCATTGAAGTTCGTGTTAAGACTGAACGAAGGTGTTCGATTGTCAACCACTTTACGTATAGCTATTGTCATTAAATATTAGAAAAACTCGCCTGTGTTTTGACGAATGTACTGTAGTTTACGAATTTCGGCTCTTATTTAGGCAAATTATATCTTGACCTCCACTGATCAAGTGTTAATCACGAGAATTGCTTCAATTTTTGGCCTTTCTGTTGAAGTGGAATTATCGTTGAATATTGGACATATTGCACCAGTTTAAAAATACTAAGATAAATAAATTGATGATTATTGCGTTCTATGAAGCATGAACTATGCCCCAGATAGCCATATGAAATTTGTGAGAATTTTTAGTCCAATTCGCTATATGGCTTTATTTATAACTTACGTCTGTCATCGGCTCTCTTCCGCCAATAGCCATCTGTCGAATGCCTAGGAACAAAGTCATATATAGCACGATGTAACTTCAACAGCTGATCATCAAACGTACTAAAACTGATCGTTTGAGAATCCTAGTCGCTTTTCTGCTAGAGGTGCTTGGCAATATTTTCCATTGCAATTATAAACACAAGATCAATTTTTACAACTAACCATTATAATCCAAATATTCTCCAGCGACTATTTTGATCCAAAGTTCAGTAGCAGTGATTGTTAACGCTCTACATCTGAAAAACTGAATATAATATTTCCGGAAAACATCACCTATTGACTCAACTTCGGTACTGCATTTTTGAGTAGTTGGAGTCCCAATCCTTGATTAAAGAAGAGGGCGACGCTAATAATCTTCGTTATGCCACAGCGTCGTTTAACAGCAACGACGTCCATAAGCTTCTTGTCAAGGAACTTACACAGTCAGTCACAGTAATAATGATCAAGGCAACGGTCAATGGTAGAAATGATGCTTTACCGCAATGAAGAGTTTGTTTATGTTAATTTTTGTACTGAAACATGTTGGAAAAGAGAAAACCTTAACTGGGTTCGAAATACTAATATAATATTCAGTAGTTGGGCAAATGAAAGTCTTGCTATACATCTTAAACAGATTCTTATAAGCTCACGTCCTAATAAAAAAGGGCATGAGCGCCCTCCTGATAAAAGATAAAGATCGATTTACTTTTAAGTAATAATCAGAAATTGAAGAACATGAACACTAGTGCAAATTTACCTTAATTTCACTTTTAAAGATATTATCCTAATTTATTGGCATTAGCACCAAATTATTTGCAATCGAAAATCAAAATCCGTTGATTGTTCGATTCGTTGTTAGCCACAAACAGTCGACCATTTGACTCATCCAAAAGAATCCTCGTTGGATGTAGTATTCCGTGTTTCTCTTTTGATAGAATATCTCTCCTAAGTTCCAACTCTGCATCCAATAACAAAACTCGACGGTTCTCCCAATCAGCGACCATCACGAATCCATTTCCATCGACGGACAAATAGCCTGGACTATTTATTTGTCCGATGGTCGCCCCACATTTTCCACCGAATGACTTCTTCAGTTTTCCATCGGCATCCACAGTGCACACTCTATGCAGGTCATAACCACTAATGCCATGACATACCATGAAATGACCATTGATCAGTTTTATAGCATGCCATGGATGATGAATACCTGCGAATGTTGATAAATTTATTTCACGGATCAACTGTCCATCTGGCGAATATTCATTTAATTTATTTTTATTACAAACGGCTAAAATGACATTCGATTCATCTGTAACAGACAGACCCCATCCATAATCGTATCCTGTTGACCATGTCTTTAATAATTTTCCATTTGGATCAACTCTCAACATTTCTCTCGACTGACTTAAAATGTCTTTGATATTGAAGATGTATATACAGTTATTTCTCTTGCACGATCCGATGTCCCTTGGATCAATTAATTCCTTCAAATTCCATCGACGAATGAAACTGAATTTCGTTGTATCGTAAACTTCAACTTCTGAACTCTTTTCATGCGCAACAAACAATGCTTTATCTAAGATAGTCAACCCACGTATCGATTTCTTGCCTTTTTCTGCGGCTTCTATTCTGATCGTCTGAACTAAAACTGGATCCGATTTGTATCGAATTTCAACTGAAAATATAAAATAGATCCATTATGCCTCAATTATTAATACATAATTTTGAATAAATATCAATGTAGGCCTAAACGTTAAAACTAAAGCATGCGGCGAAAGCGACGACCGCTATAATGAAATCTGTACGATATTCAGACCCAGACAAATTAAGACCAGCAGAATGATACGGACACAGAAACGGTCAGAGAAAACCAAAGCGACCACTGATGAAATCTTAATATTGGTTTTCAATTGAAAGGTAGTTTAGACAGTCGCACAAGGAAACGGAAACACAGAGTAAGAAATATGAAGTACATCAAGTGCATTGACACGACTGAACACTGGACAATGCACTTGATGCACTTTAGGTTCATCAAAGGAGTATGGAAAGCCGTTTTGTCAGGAAATGAATTGCTGCTTAAACATGCGGTGACAAACTTTGTTTATTCCTCTACTGAATAGTAGGAAATTGTGCAATAATTTGAAAGACTCAGCAATATTAAATAGTTTGTATTTTAACGTTGATCTACACTCTACCTAATGTGAACTGTTGAAGTGTTAGCATCAGATAAGTTTGCCGAACTTTTGTGAAGCAGTTAAAACGCGCTATCGTAATCGATATCTTGAATTTATGCAGCGTACTTGTGTGCGAAATTTATTTGTTCACTGTTAAATCATGTTTGATTCAACTTTTTTTACATCAACGTGTTGCTTTAGTTAAGTTCATTTAGATAATTCTGATCTAGCACATCGTTACTTCCCTAAATGTCCAAGAAAGTTTGTTATTTAAGTATCAGGAGTCCCGAGCTAGCGGGATCATCGATCCCTTTAGGGCCATGCAATTTACGTGTTGTAGGTATTACTGTTCGTATTGTATTGTATTGTATTTTATTTGAACACTTGTTATAGCGCCTCTACCAGATTGCCTATTCAGAGGCGCTCCCAACTTACTGCGCGGACGCTGAATCGGAGTTTCACGCCGAAGCGCATGAGCAATTACGAGTGAAGGACTTGCCCAGAGTCCCTACGCGGCGGCTTTGAGGTGGATTCGAACCCGCAACCCTCCAGCTGCAAGGCACCGAACATACCCCTATACCACCGTGCCCCAGTTGTATTGTGTTGTGTTGTATTGTATTGTATTGTATTGTATTGTACTCCACGTTTATATTGCGACCGAGCCACCCGCAGTAAAGATCCGAGAAATTAATCTCTGATAAACCGACCGACCGGGAATCGAACCCGGGCCGCCGGCGTGTTGTAATATTATAAGATTGATTGATTGATTGAAGCGAAGTCTCGAGAACCAGCTTATTCACAGGCGCTTTATCAAGACCGAATCGCTACAAAGAGGGTCATTATCCAAAGGGTAAGGCAGGAAGCTAAGGTGGGTGGTGTTTAGAGTTGAAACGGCGAGAGACGAGAGAGGTGGAGGTTGAATAGGGATAGGATTCTTGAAAAGCAGTGTTTTCAGTCTTGAGTGAAAGATCTGCGGAGAGATTGCAAGAGGTGAGGTGTTGGTGAGTTCGTAGGATGGATCAGATAGTTGTCGTAATACTGACGCGAGTTTGTTCCAGAGAATCGGAACAGCTATGGCTATGGAACGATTTGCAAATTCTAGTGACGAGGAGACGAAAAGGCGGAGGAGTGCTATGGCAGAAGAGGAGCAGGTTGAGCGAAGTGGTTGGATCGTGAACAACTACTAATGGAGATAGCAGGGCTAGGAGAATTGAAGTGTGTTGTAGGTGAATGATATGACTGTATATGGTAATGACTGATTGGTATAAAATTATGTTTGCTTGTTTAAATTTTAATATTAATTATTAAGATTTTAGAAAATATGTCAACACCTTTCTTGTGTTGTTGGTGAGCCATTTGACTTTATATTGTATTCGTTCAGGTATTTTGAACTAGTGGCGTGATTTGAGGACAGAAATGATGTGGTGATGTTTGGGTGTTTTGGTGACGGCGCGGGCGAGAGCACTCTGAATAGCTTAGAGGTGGTTTATTTGAGCGATAGCTTTCCCACACCAGCCCATCTTATTATGTGTACGTGTTTAAGTTGATGGATTAGTTTAATAATACAATACTGAATATTATTAGGTGCTAGTTATGGCTGAGCAAATTTAACCTACTAAACTTAATTAAATAATCAGTATCTGTAACCAGCATTAAAGGTGATAACATACTAGAATAGGTTTGAAGATAAATCAGTATTCGGGATTAAGGGAGTTGAGGTGTGTAGTTATGATTGGTCGGAATTGATCTCAGTTGAAATTTGTGATTAAACTCCAATTTGCTGACGACATTGGCCTCCTCACTAGAAGCGGACCAGGGCTACAGGATATTACGACACAGGTTGAAGAAACCAGAAGATTCGGCCTAATGATCAACGCAGAAAAACCCAAAGCAATGGTGATTGAAAAGACCAAAGAGACACCAATAAGGATGAACATCCAGGGAGAAGCGATTGAGCAAGTAGAATATTTCGTCTACCTAGGTGCAGGGGCTAATAAACGCAGATGGCAGTAACGATAAAAGATATACAAAGAAGAATTGGACGCGCTTAACAAGCATTTGAAATGATGAAGCAGAGAATTAACAAGAAAACCAAAATAAAATATACGAGACGATGATACAACCGATTTTCTTATACGGATCGGAATGCTGGACAATGCGACAATAAGACGAAAACAGAATTCTTACAGGAGAATAATAATAATAGCGCCAATTTATATGGCGTCGTAACGCGGCCATACCGCTTCAAGGGCAAAAAATGAGTTGGCTACGAAAGATCGCAGGGATTTCAAGACTACAGAACATAAATAACGATTACATAAGACAAGCATTAGGTATCAAAACAATCCTGCTAGACAAAGTCGTGCAACAAAGACTCCGATGGTTTGGACATGTAGAAAGAATGCCAGTTTACCGAATTCCACACAATGCACTACACGCAAGATTCGAAGGAAAAAGAAACAAAGGCAGACCAAGACGACGCTGGATAAACAATATAAATGAAGGCATAACATCCCTTAGACTGACACTAAGGGGAGCAATGGACTTGAAAATCACCGTGAACACTGGGGTAATTTATTCGTACCCATCGCCGTAAAGTTGTTGGCGTCAGGAACTGATGATGACAATGAATTTTGGAGATGTCGGCTGCTGCGCCTGAGTAGTGGAGCCTAAAGAGAGCAAGTGCAGCCGAGCGCTGAAAGTCGAGTATTGCGAGTGTCTTATCGTGAACGATTTTGAGCGGTTCACTCCTGGTCAGATCGTTTAAAGGAATTATTCGATAGCATACGATAGGTTCCATCGATTTGCGAGATAATAGAGACGTTAACTTTGAACTTGTACATATACATCGAACTAAACTGTTGCGGTGTCGTTAGCGTACCTGAAGCGTAACGAAAGTTTCGAACGTTAAGCCTTAAAATTTCGAAGTTCGTTAAGCTTGTCGAACTCTGAAGGAATTCAGCGTGCTAGGATATTTGGTTGTTCGATCGACAAAAAAAATAATTTCAAAGAACCATGCGAAGATGTCATTCATGCAAGCATCGATTTTGCACAAGATGGAGACCGTCGGGATTCCATGGAAATTCGACGATCCGAATTCAAGTTACAATCATCACTGCGAGGAACTACTGCGACTGAAAGGGAAGTAGATAGGCACAATAATATAAAGTCTATTTCGGATGCTGGTTTAAGTAGGGAAGTTAGATTAATTTATCTATTTCATGTCCAGTCCAGAAATTAGCAATCGAACTGAATATATAACACTGAATTATCTGATCAGATTGAATCATATACATTTGAAATGAATCATTGTGAACTCTATTGTTTACTGGAATTGCCCATTCCAGTTCGCTATGGGACAGGATTGAACTATGAGTAACGCGGTATAATAACAAAACCAAACCCAAACTATCCAATAAATAGTAGGGGGGGGCTCTGCAATATCTATGCTGAGGAAGAGAGAATTGCAGTAGTCTAATTTTGTGTGAACTATAGATGTAGCAATTGCAGTGCAGTTTGAAATCGAGTATAGGGCGGATTCTACCAAGGTCATGGATATGCATGAAGCAAGAGCAGGAAAGATGGACTATATGATCGGAGGAGCTAAGGTTTTGATCAAAAATCACACCTAGCTTGCAGACAGCAGAATTTGTCGTGAATGTGTGGGTGGATGCAGAGTCAAGGCTGAGTGAAATAGAGGGATCTGGAATATATTTGAGTTTCTCACGCAGATTTATTAGCATGAATTCAGTCTTAGAGGGGTTTATGCACAGCAGATGTGATGTCATCCAGGAGGAGATTGGAATGGCATAAGCTATTTGGAGAGAAAGAGATGAATTATTGGGTGTCGTCGGCATATAGGTGATGGTGAACTGAGGATGCTTTAATGAGTGAGCTGATTCAAATTTCTGAAATGTTGTTTTAGGTGTCCCTAGTTAGCGGGATCTTGATCCCTTTTGGGACTCCTCTTGCGGCCAATCCTGATATTTTATGTTGAAATGTTATGTGATTTTATTTGACATGGCTTCAATAAAAGTTTTGATTGATTGATTGATTGAATAGTGTAGAGGATGAACAGAGGGGCCGAGAACAGAACCTTGCGCAACACCACAGCTGAAATTTCTGGTGTTTTAACAGAGAAAGAGCGGGAAAAGAGATAAGTCTGCAGATACAAGTTCATTGTAGACGGAAGAAAGAAGTGTTTCAGTTGTGTGCCGCTTTGCAAAACCAGACTGCTGTGGGCTAAGGAGGGAGTTAGAAGTCAGATAGTAATTTATCCGAGACAGGACTATGCGTTCAGTTAATTTAGAGATACAAAGAGGTTGGAGACACGTCGGTAGTTAGAAAGAGCTTCTTAACGAGTGATGGTTTCTTCAGGAGTGGAGTGACTAAAGAGTGTTTGAAGAGGAGGGGAAATTAGAAGCAGATAAATAGAGGTTGATTACTTTGGTAATGATGGGAACAAGAGTAGATGCGAAGTCTTTCAATAAGGAAGTAGGCACAGGGTCGAGTTCACACTGCTTGTTTGGAAGAGATTGCAGTATGTGGGATACTTCATTCTCTGATGTTGGTTGGAAGACAGATAACGATGATCGAGGTGAGAGAGGGTAGAGGGCCATTAGTAGAGGAAGGAGTCTTCAGACAAACAGGTGCATTGGTATAGGTGCATACCTGTTTTCGTAGTCCATTGTTCTTCCCTGAGCTTTTCGGCGTTGGTTTCTAATGTCTCCACTGTCGCCCTATACATGTCCAAATCTTCAACTAATCTGTAATTGGTGGTTTGAAGCGATTTGTTTGTCATTTTCTCTGCATGAAGATCCTGCTTTAGTTTGTTGTTGTCCGTCTGAAGTGCATAGTTTGCGATCTTACTATTGTCCAACTCTTGTTTTAGTCTAGCTATATGCGTATTATAATTGGCTTCCACATTACTCAGTTCGTCTGTCAAAGTCTTATTAACCTGTACTTCATTGGCTACATTAATTCTGAACTGTTCATTTGTTAACCGAAAACTTTCTTTCTCCGTCCTTTCGATTTCGATTTCCTTTCTCAGGCTATCAATTTCCATGCTTTGCTCTTCTAATAGACTTTCTTTTCTTCTTTTCTTTGGCTTCGAATCATCTTCTTCTGAAGGAAAGTGACAACAGTATGCAGTAGACTTAATATTCGTTTAAGTTTCAGACTATTGTGACACATACATGCTCGTATCAGACAGCTTTTTATTGAACCTACTGCAGGCTCACCTGAGCTTGTGGTGGCAACCGATTTAGAATTGTAGTCTAATTTAAGACACTACATAAAGACAATGCATTGCATTATAGCAATGTGTAAATTAACTACGATAGTCCAATAACCTTTATAGCACAAGCACATATTAGTTTTATGGCACAAGTTATGATTTAGAACAACAGTCACTTACCCTCAATTTCACCAACCAAGTTGCCACGATCTTCCTCTAGAAGCTCTTCGGGTTCAGATGGTCTAAAACGGAATTTGAAAACCTGAATACTTCGTTCAATTGTAGGTTGGCACTGTTGTTCCAACTCAGACGCTCTAAAAGATAAGTCGGAAATTGCGCGACAGATGTCGCTAGCCGATCCTTCAGCCATTAATCTTTGGCAATAAGAATTGTAACTTTCTAAGTTCAACAGATAGGCATCAGTATCATCTGTTGCCATTTGGATTTCTTTCAGTCTGCTTTGTCTTTCCGAACATAAACTTTGTAGAAGACGACTTGCATGTTTATCTATAAACTGCTTTATTTCATCTTTTCTCTTCCCTACATTACATTCTAAGCTTTCCATCACTCGCTGCATTTCTTCCTTCACCTTCATAATTTCTGCCTTTTTCATTTGAGCTCTAGAGATGCATCCATTAATAGTTTCAGTATTGTCTTGTATCTGCTGCCGAAACCCAACCAAACACTTGTTAACATGTGAACCTTTATGGTTATTATGTTCCTCAATGAAGCAGATGGCACAAACAACTGTTTTGCAGTCGGCACAATATACATTCAGAATATTTTGTTCGTGCAGTTCACAAACACTTGGTGCTCGATCGGCTATCACATTTTGGCCACTTTCGTATTCAGTAATTGATATCAATTTATGATTCTTTGTCAATTTAAATTTTTTATGTTCACTGCAACATTCTTCACACAATTTTTTCTTGCAATCAATGCAGTATGTATCAGCTGTTGGAGTTTCTGTACGTTTATCTTCCTCACTTTCCTCCAAACATACAGAGCATAAGGCTTTCGCTACTTCAGACGGGTCTGAAACCTTTGACACATGACATTGTATCAGTCTCTCAATGAAGAAATGCTTAGGCAGTCCAGAAAATCCTTCTGATGGAATCTTGAATAGTCTTCGACAGATTGGACAAGGCATCTCATCTCCAGGTCCTTTGTTGGCTTGAAGCCCTGTCTCCCGGAGACATTTCATGCAGAATGTATGAATGCATGGCAAGGCTTTCGGATCTGTATAGACTTCGGTGCATATACAACATGTAGTTATATCTTCGAGCTGTTCCTGCTTTTTAATATCACTACTGTCTAAATAGTTCGCAGCCATTTTCTAGTCTAGAGGAACCTAAAATCGCAAGCATTTTCGAATTCACTATTGGCATACGCTTTATTGGTTCTTGTATTTCAAATCTGGCGTAAAAGCAAATTTCGATCTCACAAATAGGAGCGTTTACCTATCGTTTACCTGAACGAACGCAATTGTAAGCAGTAAACGATTTTAGTAACAAATATTTATTTCTAGGTCAATCGAACTACAAGTCTGTAATAAAATTAAAGTTTAAATATCTATTATAGGCTACGTTGATAGACTGAATGGTATATTGACTGTTACTATGCTCTGAGCCACTAACTGAAGATCAGCTTCGTGCGTAGGGCAGAGTGTCCTGCATTGGGTCAATTTTTACATTTTAATTCATAAAATTGGTGTTAGTTGTAATAGGCCTGCCTACATAATTGTTGTCACAAAATATACGTCTGCTGAGGTTACAAAACATATAGTAAAACTGTTAAGGTTTATATTTCTATGAATGGCCTGCGCTGGGACAGTACCAATGCAGGTGACCTTCTTTCACATAATAAAACACGTAACTTGTGGATGACCTCAAAATTTCACAAAATGCTTCGCAATATACTGTCCTAAATAGTTGAAGAAAGTTTTTGGCTAATTTAGCACCATAAATGTAATGCATTGACTGAGCCTGTACGAGTAAAAATTAACTTTTTAACCAGAAAATGGAGATTTGCAGTATCTCTGTCAAACGCTTTTTCTTTGCAGCATAAGATGCGTGGTCATTCTCTACATCAAATACGTTCGCTGGGCGACGCCACAAGCTATTACTATATAACCACTGCTTAGATACCACCACTGACCCAATGCAGGACATGTCCCAATGCAGGACACTCTCCCTACTTTATACCTTGCACCTAATTTTTATTAACACGAGCATGCGCAGTGTGATTTAGCGCAGATCTAGCAGATATTGAACCCGCGTCGGCCAATGGAGATATACTGTTTACGATCTGAATGAATGAATGAATTAGTTTAAAGCTATAGTTATAACTGTCTGTAATAAAATTAAAGTTTTAAAATCTACCGTAAGCTGCATTGATAAACAATGTTGACTTTTGCTATGCGCTGCGCCACTCGGGGGCCGTTTTAAGGTCGTTGTAGGCCCTAGGCACTCTTGCATTCGTAGACCCCAAATTCCAGCTCTGCACGAAAGCTAAACGCATAATTATGCATTCACATTATTTATTGACGTCGTGATTCACGAACACAATCAATCAATCAATCAATAGTCGTGTAATTCAACAAATCTAGTTGTCATCGGTGCAACTAGTTACAAGTCACAGAAGTGAATTGTCTTGATTTTAAATCTCAATTTACTTTTTGTAATGTTGATCATTTAATATCCTGGATATATAGGCCTATCCACTAATGTCCAATGCGATATTTCCGGTTCTACTTTTACTATCTTTCACCTCTTTACTCTTTACAAAATGGCAACTGCTTTATAATTTTTTATGTCGGCCTAAATAGTCACGGGACTCGCGGCTTTACAAGTGTTTAAATTAATAGTTTTAATGTTAAATAATATTATGTCTGATTGATGCAAGAGAAAACGCGAGTCTGGATTTCAGAAACGAAAGAAAAAGGAAGAGAAAGAAGATGGCCTTAAAAAGATGGGGGTTCTTTGCTCAAAATTACGAACATAGACATTAATTGCATTACAGACACATCACTCACTTCCTCTGTCACAACCATATACGTCGATGGTCAAAACTATTTTCAAGGACGACTATATTCCCTTGCACTACAGGCAACTGAAAACGAGTAAATGCGGGAAATGACATTTTAAGAAGACGTTCTATGTGATTTTGCTAATGTAAAGAGCCGTAAAGTTCACATAATGTAGGCTGTTGCACAGTTTAGCCTTAAGTTAATATCTTAAAGTTAAAGTGCTTCAGTAAAATCACAAAAATTATTAAATGAAATTTCCTTTTTAATTTTCGCGTCAAATTCAATCATTGAACTTATTTTTTCAATATATCATTTTCAGACTATCGTAGGCCCTGAAAGGTTCGTAGGCCCTAGGCACAATGCCTAACCCAATGGATAATACGGCCCTGGCGCCATTAAGTGAAGATCAGCGTCATGTCACTTGTGTACTTTATACCTTGCTCCTAATTCTGTTGACACTAGCACAGCGGTTTCAAACTTTATTTTATTGTACCACCACGTAAGAAATCGAATGTTGGCGTAGCCGCGTAGCCTACCACCAGCAAGGTCAGATCAAAAACAACAGGCGAGCGCAAAGTCCCCTTGAAAATAGCACCTAAAAGTCCGGTTAACCATTGGTGAAACCGAGTAGCCTATTAGAGTCCTAGGTAGAAAATTTAAAATTTAATATCTAATTTTAAGAATGTAATCATATCTGCAAAAAGGAAAAATTAAAATCACTAAGCTTATTAGAAAGTGCTAATAATGAGCTTTTGGTTTGTTTCGACAAGCACAGATTTTCAATATCTGGTTTAATATTTGATGGCCTGTTTATGTTCATACCTAATATACACCATCAATTTAGCAGAATTGAGCAGAGTTTGTAGCATCTTTACTCTCATCTAACTGAAATGCCAAAAAATTGATTTTGCGGGACTCTTTGAAAGAGGAAGCAAAATCTCGAGTGCGTCGGAAACAGTGTTTTCCGACAAAGGAACAGCGTCACGTGTTTTGCAGCATATTTTTCCAGCAGACAAGCCACAATTTCTTTAGCAGCAAGTAATATTAGACTCTCCCCAATCGTGTGCAGTTCCCTGTTTGAGTTATCAGCAAACTGACCAAATAAGATGCTTCTAACGAATGTGAGCTAGCTGCAGTAAATAACTTTAAACTTTCTTTACTTTGTAGTATTTCAGTTTTTTAGTTTAAGAATTCAAGTGGTTTATCTTTAAGAAGCAGATGTTTTGTATTGAAATCGGGCTGAAGTAGAGGTCTCTTTGACTGATTTAAAAGCTTTAAACTGCAGATGACGCATTGAGGTCGTGGCTTATTTTCATCGCCACACCACGTAAATCCAAAGAATAAATAAATATCGTCACAGCGTCTAATCTTACGCTGCTTATGAGTGCAGTTAACCTCGTTAGGGTCTTCTCTGGCGTCTGGAGTGTCAGTCTCGGCGGATTCAGTGCTAATGATTGCATTGAGAGGTTCTGGCTTTAATTTAGGAGGTTGTTGTTTCATCCACAATTGGTTTTAAACTTATAATAATAATAAATGTATTGTATACAGTATATATATACTATATTATGCCTAATTATTTGTTGTGAAAAAAAGAAATGACGAGGCTGTGACATTTCAACGTTAAAAAATACTAAAGATGGCATAAACTCATAGAAAATATAAAGAAAAAGAAGCGCGTGGTGGACGTAGACTAGTTAATGAAAGAAAGATGGACATAAAGTCATACACTCCGAGAAGATTTTGTTGAAATTTTTTCGCGTACTACTTAGCGAACCACCACCGGTACACGTACCACAGTTTGAAAACCTCCTCTAGTGACTAGCAGGATAATGTGATTTAGAGCAAAATGTTACAGATATTGAACCTGCTGTCGGGCAATAGAAATATACTGTTCATGCTGTTGGTTCTAGAGCTATAGTTATAAGTGTATATCTAGACTCTTGGTACTGTTTATATTATGCACTGGTGTTTCCTACTGACATTTCCTCCTCCTGCTGCTGCTGCTGCTGCTGTATACTGGTTGGCCTGCCTCTTGCATTGATAGCCCGACTAGACCGGGTTCTGCGCTCTGCAGCCCGGTTAATTGGGCGAATCCCTAAGTTTGCCTTTGTTTCGGCTTACATGCATGGCATCCTATACTGGCTCCCTGTCTCGCAGCGCGTCGAGTACAGAATCGCTGAGCTGGTTTGGCGCTGCCTCCTTGGCTATGCCGAGGCCTATCTACGTGAGCTCTGTTGTCCTGTATCTGAGTTGCTAGCTCGCAGAGGCCATCGCTCTGCCTCTAGCGGGGAGCTTTTGATCTCTCGTGTCAGAACCTCAACCTGTCAGCGTCGTGCTTTCTCAGTTGTAGGTCCTTCTATCTGGAATGGTCTCCCATTGGAGATACGTCTGTAACCAAAGGATAATTCATCTGCGTTCTACAGGCTTCTTAAGACTTACCTATATCACCGTGGTTGGACTGGGAGCGCCTCTGAGTAGGCTTCTTGAAGGGGCGCTATGTAAATCCCTTAAATGTATGGATGAATTGTGCTATTTTCCCCATAATTGTCTGCAAGGTTGTCGTAAAATGTGAGCGTTTGTCTCGCGCGAAAAAAGATTACTTACTTACTTACTATGATGAAAGCGTTTAATTTCACTGGTATTTTTACCGTTGGTACTGCTCGATCTGATTTTATTTCGTCCCTGCTTGTGTCCTACAGATACATTTTTCTGATTTTGCTCTTATTATTTACAATTTTCGCATTATCAGTCAGTCAGATCAGTCAGGCATAGCGCCAATGACTGTAGAGTTCAGTACAGTACTTACCTTTTTACGTTTCTCTGTCGCCCACTGCTGATCAGTCCGGCAAGGTTCAGGATTCGCTGGAGTTACGTTCTGTGAAGAACAGCATAGCCGAGTAACCTAAACACACATTAATCTTCGGTGTGAATTATTTACCAAGCATCAGTTATTTCAATTTCCTTAAGACTTATTTTGATATTATTTAGTAAGTAGGTAATTCTACTGTCAGGTAGTAGCTAGATACAATCACACTGAATGCTGGATTTTCAAGATTTATTACGTCACGAAAATAGACATGTGAAACATTCTTCTGTGATAACAGGCGATCCTTTTTTTACCTAATTTTATAATTGACAAAGAGTCTTTAAAGAAAATTTCTTAGAGGTATGTCATGACTGATAGAATCTTTGGACTGAAATGAAGACACGTTCATGGCAATTGATCCGCAGGGCAAGTTTTAACTTAACGGCTTGTGTTTCAGCTTCTTCCCTACTTTGAGCAAGCTGGGCTTCTGCCAGCAGCCCAATTTGGATTCAGGGGTCACCATTCCACAGAAACTGCTCTCTTATCCCTTCTGTCGGATATATATGTAGCTATTGACCAGTCTCACCTCTCTCTCTCTTGGCACTTTTTGACGTCTCTTCTGCTTTTGATATGGTGGATCACGAGATTCTGCTTCAGACCAAATGGCCATCTTTATGCAGATGATACCCAGGCTTTCGTTCATGGCTCATCATCTGATCAACTATCACTAGTCCGTTCTATTGATTGTCTTGCTTCTGATCTTCACTACTGGATGTCGACTAACCGACTCTGCCTAAATGCTACAAAGACTCAGTTGATCTGATTTGGGACTAGACAACAGCTTTCCAAACTTGACTTTCAATTGCTGACTGAGAAATTCCCTGCCTACACATACTCTTCTAGTGTCCGTGACCTGGGTGTCACGCTTGACTCCTCCCTCACATTCAAGGAGCACATATCTAACCTGACTCGCTCCTGCTTCTTTCAACTGAGGCGTCTCAGAGCCATCAGACGATCGGTCTCTCCCTCTGTCTTTACCACCATAGTTCATGCCTTTATCTGTTCCCGACTTGACTACTGCAACTCACTTCTTATGGGCCTCCCGAAACAGCGTCTTTCTCCCCTTCAATCAGTCTTAAATGCTTCAGCTAGGCTCATAGCCCGACTCCCTCGCTTTTCGCATATCTCTTCATATATGCTTGATGTCTTGCACTGTCTTCCTATCACTGCGCGCATCCATTATAAGATCCTCTTTCTAGTCTCAAAGGCGCAGCTGAGCAGTGCCCCAAAGTATCTTTCTGACTAGAATATGCGAAAGCCGTTATCTGCGACCTCATCTCGTTCCTTGCGCTCTGCTGATTGGCTAGATCTTTTTGTTCCTAGGACTAGGACTGCCTTGGCTCAACGCCGGGCATTTGCTGTGGTTGGTCCCTCTACATGGAATGACCTTCCCCCTCATTAAGGGCTAAACTAATGACTAGTTTTTCCTCTTTGGTCTCTCGTTCTTTAAAGACGTTTCTTTTCCCCGGGGTTTTCGTGCTGAGAGCGCTTCTGAATAGTTATTCTGAGAGAGGCGCTATATAAATCTTTAGATACAATACAATACAATACATTACAATGTGATCCAATAGGATTCAGGACACTGTTGGACTAGATGGTCTGGTGTTCCATTGATGGCCACCATTTCAAGCAGACACCATATTATGGATTTTTTCACTTCTTTAAATGTGTATTGTATGTGTCATTAATTAGGTTTTAGTAGCTATTTTCCTTTTAATTTTACCAGTGCTTGTTCACTCTTAGTTGTAAGTAGGCCTATACCATAAGGACCTTTGCTTTAAGTCCATTTCTCTTGGAAACATTTCATGCAAAATGTATGAATGCATGACAGTGCATTAGGATTGGTGTAGACTTGGGTGAATATACAGCATAATCATATCCCCATCGAGCTCTTTTATTTCAATGTTACCAATGCTGGACTGTATAACAGTCACCTTGTTCTGAAATTCAAGATTTCTACCACGCTTTCGGTTTCACTATTAACAATACTGCGTTATAGCCTATTTACCAACTATAGTAGACGTTCCCTCGTTTTAGCATTCGCCTATGAGAATCTCTGGTAAAATACCTGAACACATTATGTAGGCTCTTCGTGCATCCTATTAAAACTATTGTATATTCTCTAATCTTAGAGCTATGGATTAAGATACTGATAGTTAAATCATAAAAATTGCGAGCAAGGAGTCGACTAACCTTCGATAACTGAAATGTCAATGCAGCGTTGCAGACACGATTGCACTTTATATAGCGCAAAGTTTTGAATCATATATTTTGTTTCATTGTCTTACATAAAAATTCAAACATAGATGTGTTGAGTTTGTCTAAAAGTTTTTATCCTAATAATTGAGTTTGAGTTTTCAACAAGATCCTTTAGGAAAAATTGGCAAATTCCTACATTTTGCAATTTCGGAATTTTGCTTTGATCAATGAAACAATATTGTGCCACGAACCTTTAAATTGGCTTTTATGTAAAATTACAAAAAATCACTCTCTAAAGAGATGAAAAACTAACGATTCGGTCTTTATACCCTTCACTTATACGACAAAAAACAGAAACTACGGATATTGGCTCACAATGATGGTTGTTATCTGTTGTTGTTTAACAGCAGGTATACGTTAAAACAGAGTTCAACACTTCCTCTCTTGAATGTGCCTAGTCGTTTGGTTTCAGTCACAGTTGGAGGAACTGCATTCCGTATATTTGCAATACTACGAAGGAAGAAGATTCAATACGCACCAGAGATTTACAAAGAGGTGAAGGCGTGACACGAGTAATTTTATCGCAAGTGATGAGGTCATGCTTAGGCTCTTTGACTCCAGAGATTCTAGATCAGGAAAGAGCCAGCGTAGTTTGTATGTAATAATTGGGCAGTGCAGCAAAGAGCTTAGTGAAGAGATATTAGACTGCTTCAACCAATTTTCTTCATATTAGCTGTAGCGTGCGGTGACAAGACAGATGTAGCCTACTTTGCACAGTACACCAACGTTGATTGATCATAGATAATGAAGTCTCTAGTAAAAAGCTGTTGGGTTCTTATTAATTAAGTTAGCTGTGATATGAGTTTTGTGGATTATTACGCTTAATACTTTTTAATTGAAAACATCATTCATCTTAAATTTCAGCAAACAAAACATTGAGCAGGTTAGAAGGCGTTTATAATCGATATAAATATTTATGCTTAAGACAAAATTGAAAACGATATAAATTAGTTTGCTGCGTGATAAAGAGATCAAGTTCTTCAAAACTCTTTGATCGAGTTGTTCAAGTTACTACTAGTGACAGTGTGAAACTCGTAAACTTTGGAATAGGTCAAAAGAACAACAACGACCATAATAAGCAATGTTCACACATCTTAATTTAATTATTGAACGCATCATGTTGTTCATCTAAAAGAAGCAGCATAAGATATAGAATATGTGATCAAACATTACATCTACCGGTATGTGCTTTCTGTATATGAAATGTCCGTTTATTGTGATCATCAGACTAAGAGATAAACATTCGTATAAACAAAACATGAATATAACAGGCTCTATAATATTATTGTCATATCTAAAAGCAACATTGCTAGATAAAAAATTCGAATGAGATTTTACTCGAATGAATTAAGCGCAAAGTTCAAGTAAGAAGACATAGGTCTGTTAACAGTACAAAATGCTCAATATTTACTCATCAGACATTATGACATCACCTTGACACTTTAACCAAGTAATAAAAGCGACGGGAAAGTAATGCAGCTCATCGTTAAAGTGTTAAGAATTGATGAAAACAATTGTATTCATTTCCACAAATTCCGACAGAGTTTAAACTACTGGATGCAGTCCTGTTAATAAATTTACAACAGCTTTAGGCTAATTTACTGTGAAAACAATTTATTTTTGGAGAACATGCAGAAATGCAATGTTAAAATCAAACAAACGAAAATAATCAGATGTAAAATTTAGAAATACTCGTTTATCATTAGCGGCGCTATTGATAGGCGCTCCTGGTTCAGCAGCGCATCCATTATAGGTCTCCTCTATTGTCTGGCACTGTATTCTGTGCAGAGCACCTGTCTATCTCCGGTAGCCCGTTATTTTAACCACTTTAACCGCGGCCTGCTCTGGTCGCCGATCTCTGCGCTCGGCCTCTAGAGGCGACCTTTTGGTTCCGCATGCTCTCTCTGCCACTAGACAGAGTTGGGCTTTCTCGGTAGATGGTCCTTCTCTTTGGAATGGCCTCGACTCTGACCTGCGTTCTCCTTTTATAAACTGCCTAAGCCTTTTTTTGACCGGTTCTGGGTCGGGAACGCCTCTGAGTAGTTACCTTGAAGGTGCGCTATATAATTTTTTAGATAGATTACAATTACGACAACAACAAATTAGGCATGCAATACATAGAGGATGATGTATATTTAATCATGCCAGAATAACGGAAGCTATCGAGGCGATTCTGTTTCTAACTACGCAATATACTGTATGTGTTCTATGCCACCGGAAGAAGTTTCATTTCGGTTGCCTTTAATGAATGAGTATAGCTGTTACGCCAATGATACCAATGGATCCCCATTGCATAGATTACAGTATCATATTGCTGATAATAGTTTCCATTAAGAATAGCATGAGAACAGCCATCACTGTGCCACCACGCTCCGCCGTACTGACGGGCGCAGTTGCCTGAATAGCGATCGTTGTCTACATCGATGGTGGTGAATTGTGATCCGTTGCTGCGATTCAGACTGTCGCCTGCAATATATAATGGAACTTTCCAGTCTATCTCTTTTAGCCACAATTTATGCTTTTACTTTGGCAAAACTATTCAACTGCATTCCTATAATGAAGATGCAACAGAAATTTATGTATGATGCAGGCCTAGATAATACATTTTTTATCAGACATTTAGGATCAAACATGCATCACAGATATATACATATAACATGTATGTATGTATGCATGTATGCATGTATGTATGTTTTTGATTTAAATAGCATAACATGTAAATGTACAGCGCAGTGCGTTTGTCAGGCGCTTGTTAAAGAAAAGATATTATTATTATTATTATTATTATTATTATTATTATAAAGGAGTTGGGTGTTGTATCTGCGGTTGTGGCGACTGACGGAGCTACAGGCTGCACTCGATCGGATGACCGGCACAGTACAGTAACTGTGGCTGCGACAGTTGCCATGTTTTCATGAATTGGTCGCGATTCGATCAGGTGGGCGACCGAGCGCTATCGAAGCGACCACTAGACGCTAGTCAAATAAACTAATTTCTTTACACTTCAGTTTCAGTCTGTCGTCAGCTTCGCTGTCCAAAATGTGGCAAAAACTGTCATCATCAGTCGGCTGATTACGACTTAAACTCAGAGTAGCCTACATTGATATACTTTCAGGAGCCTTTGTGCGTAAGGAAAGCGGTTAATATATTGCTGGTAGCTAATTTAGATGATTTGGCCGTCGGGCTAGCACTATCAGTACACGAGGACCTACAAATTCGTGGAATTTATCCAAACTGGAAGCCGTGCTGAAGGATCTAACACAAAATGTTACTGGAAATTAGAAGGATTGAGACCATACGGTCACTATAAAACAACTGCTATCTATGTACATGTACTTGTAGCTGACGATAGATGCAGGCCCAATAAGGATGATCTTTAATGTAGGCCTAATCCTATCCTCGCCAATGCGGCATTTACCAAAAATAGCTAGAAACATGAAATAGGCTATTTATGGCAGTTTCGGCACGTTTTGGTCAGCGAAATTGATGACAGACTGAACTAAATTAGTCTGAAAATATTGAAGTCAAGAATGTCAGTATAAAATGACCAGTAGCCACTAAATCAGACCGTTCTTATTTGATGCTAGCGGTTTTTACCCGGCTTCGCCCGCTTTTCCCAGGAGTGACTTTTCACGGCTTCGCTATATTTAAAGGTCACTGATTAAATACAGTAAAAGAGTATACTGCGCAAAGGGTGTGGGCGTTGAGCGTTGCCAAGTGGTAACATCTGCTAAGTATGCAGGACTTTTTAAGGCCTCGCCGTGGTTTTCTTGCAGGCTTTCGGCTATTTCCGTTGTGTAAATGTCTTGTCGCCCCAGCGAATAAACGCAGAAAGTTTTGTACGCCAAGAATGCGCATGATTTGCATATTTAATTAAATAGTCCGTCTGTCATTATTTACAACGGAGTTGAACACTTTGTGACCTAAAAACGTTCATCTAACTGAAAGAAACCGACATTTTGAGCTGAATTGTAATTGTAATTATTGTAATTAAACAGTTGCATAGCGCCACTCAGAGATTCAGAAGCGCCCCAACCCAGGGCTCTAACAAATAAGATAGCCTTCAGGCGTTTCCGAAACAGAGGAAGAAAAAGGTTGAGGAGCTCAAGACGTAATGCATGCGGAAGATGGTTCCAAGTAGAGGGGCCGACAGAAGCAAAGCTTCTGGATTGAGCAGTTGCACCACGCATGCGAGGACAGCCAGAAGGCCTCTGATTAATGCGACATAAGTAGTGTGCATAGCACGGAATGAGAAACACAAAGGAATTACAACAATGGATAGCTACAGAAACAAAGGAATGACAATTATGGGCGCTACAGAAACAAAGGAATGACAACAATGGGCGCTACAGAAACAAAGGAATGACAACAATGGGCGCTACAGACACACACAGGAATGACAACAAAAACAATAGACGTACACCAATAGGAGTTTTAAAAAACAATAGGAGTTTTAAAAAACAATAGATGGTTTCAAAAACAAAAGAACAATGGCACGTTGTAGAGGAGGCGGAGCTTAGTCACCGAGATGGCAGGAGGCGGAGCCTAGTCATTGATTGACACCCGTGTTAGCATAGTTGAATTTGATTGACTGGTACCATATTTCTAGCATCTAGCGAAGGGAGGCTGAGCTGAATATTAATTATTCATGCTGTACACATCCCATAGGCGCACGCTATTGGTTGAATGCATATCAGGTAGAAGCGCATCTTACAGTGACATGGCTATTATTTTAATTATATTTTAATTATATTTCAAATAAATACCATTTAATATTTTAATATATTTTAAGTTGTACTCTTTTTAGTGCAGACTATTTCTTCATTAGACGAATCCTATTGGTATAAGGACATCTTACAGCAACTTGGCTATTATTTTAATTATTATTTCAAATAAAAACCATTTAATATTTTAATATATTTTAAAGTTGTACTCTTTTTACAGCTATTTCTTCATTAGACGAATCCTATTGGTATAAGGACATCTTACAGCAACTTGGCTATTATTTTAATTATTATTTCAAATAAAAACCATTTAATATTTTAATATATTTTAAAGTTGTACTCTTTTTAGTGCAGTTTATTTCTTCATTACACGAATCCAATTGATTGAAGAGCATCTTACAGCGACATGGCTATTATTTTAATTACATTTTAATTATATTTCAAATAAATAACATTTAATATTTCAATATATGTTAAAGATGCACTCTTATGCGACTAAGTTATAATTATTCACCCATACAACATCCATATACACATCTTTGAATATAGATTGCGAGAGTTATTATTATTATTGTTATTATTATTATTATTATTCTGAAAGCGCACAATTCTCAAATATCAAACAAAATTGATGTAAAAAGAAAGAACACGGAGAAAGAGCACGAGGGAGGAAGGGATGCAGAGAGGCAGAGAGAGGCAGAGGCAAGCTGTTATTTTAATATATGTTAAAGTTGCACTCTTATTACAGGTTTGTTTGGGTATGTGTGCGCATAAGCATGTGTATGTTTATATGCTTGAGCGTCTGTGCATGTGTGTATTTGTATGTGTTTATGTATTTGTGTGGATGTTTGCACATTTGTGATTCGGTATATGGGTGTGTATATGTAAGTATGTATATGCTTAAGTGTTTGTATATTTGTGGAAGTTCTTATGGGTATATTTGTATGTATTGGTGTGTATTCATATACGAGTTTGTGTATTTGTGGGTGTGTGTGTATGCATGTATGTGGTTGGGTATGAATGTGTAAGTATGTATATGTTTGGGTACTTGTATGTTTGGGTTTGAGTATTAATGTTTGTGTGTATTTGTATGTGTTTGTGTGTAGGTGTTTGCACATTTGCGTTTCTGTATATGGGTGTGTATGCGTAAGTATGTGTATGTTTAAGTGTTTGTATATTTGCGTTTGTGTATTTGTGAAAGTTGTTGTAGATATGTTTGTATGTATTGGTATGTATGCATGTATGAGTTTGTGTATTTGGGCAAGTGTTTGTGCACACACTTGTGGATGTTGCTTAGATGAGGTTTGTGGACTGCCAAGAGACGCGAGAGAACAACTTGAATGACAAAATTGCAATTGTTAGGTTACATTGTTGATGGTTTGTTTGGGTATGTGTGCGCATAAGCATGTGTATGTTTGTTTGCTTGAGTGTTTGTGCAAGTGTGTATTTGTATGTGTTTATGTGTTTGCACATTTGTGATTCTGCATATGGGTGTGTATATGTAAGTATGTATATGCTTAAGTGTTTGTATATTTGTGGAAGTTCTTGTGGGTATATTTGTATGTATTGGTGTGTATTCATGTACGAGTTAGTGTATTTGTGGGTGTTTGTATGTATGTATATGTTTGGGTGCTTGTATGTTTGGGTTTGAGTATTTGTGTTTGTGTGTATTTGTATGTGTTTGCACATGTGTGTTTCTGTATATGGATGTGTATGTTTAAGTATGTGTATGTTTAAGTGTTTGTATATTTGTGTTTATGTATTGAAAGTTCTTGTAGATATGTGTGTATGTATTGATATGTATGCATGTATGAGTTTGTGTATTTGTGCAAGTGTTTGTGTGCACACTTGTGGGTGTTTGTATGTATGCATGTGGTTGTACTAAGATTGCGACTCTCTTGGTTTGCTTAGATGAGGTTTGTGGACTGCCAAGAGACGCGAGAGAACAACTTGAATGTTAAAATTGCAATTGTTAGGTTGCATTGTTGGATGGTTTCAATAACTGTATAGACCATATACAAATTTTAGCATGCTGAGACGTGTAGAATAGCAGCATGTATGCTAAAATTACCAATCCTTGACTGCTCAGATGCATAGAATTGCTGTGTGTATGCTACAAGTACCACTCTTCAAATGCTAAGCCGCATAGAATTGCTAAAGTTATCATTCTTCGAATGCTAAGACGCAAAGATCCACAGAGGGGTATGCTAATATTACCATTTTTCGAACGCTAAGTCGCAAAGAATTGCGATATGTATGTTAAAATTACGACTCTTCGACCACTCACACACAAAGAATCACAGTGTGTATGATAATATTACAATTCTTCGAATGCTAAGACGCAAAGAATTGTGGTGTGTATGACACAATTACCACACTTCGAATGCTAAGACGCATAGAATTGCTAAAATTCGATTCTTCGAATGCTAAGACGCAAAGAATTGTGTGTATGTACCACACTTCGAATGCTAAGACGCATAGAATTGCTAAAATTCGATTCTTCGAATGCTAAGACACAAAGAATTGTGGTATGTATGTTAAAATTTCTATTCATCGAATGCTAAGGTGCAAAGAATTGCAGTGTGTGTATGTGAGAGAGAGAGAGAGAGAGAGATCCATAGGATGCTTTCACAGCTATTATGAGCGGAAGGTTCACCGTGTTAAATTGTACATTTTAATTGAGTAGAAACAGAGGAAATGATCATTTGTAAGGACACCACACATCTTTTAGTGTATGACATGATATGAATGTTTACTTAGCAGACGTATGGAGAACCACTTTGAGAGTTTACTCAATGTACTTACATCTGTTGAGTTACAAAGATTGTGAGGCATGGTGGCCGATCGGGTATAGCGCTTGATCTGTAACGCGGAGTGTATGGATTCGAGCCTCATTCGAGACAGTTACTGTGTAGGGACTAGACATTGAGCAAGTCCTTCGCTCACATTTTACTCTACAGTACAAGTGTATGTATCGAAAAGATACATAGAAGTATCGCTGGTTTACTACATTAGAATGTTTGCGCTATCAAATTGTAAATTCTAACGATGCAAATACGACTGAATCTAAAATTTCTATATTGAAATGTATATATTATAACGTTGAAAAGACGCCTGGGATGCAGATGTACATATCAAATAGTTATTGTGAACATACAGCTTATTCGGAGAAACGTCGTGGAGGAGCAAACATTGAGTTTACAACTAATAAATCCACAATCATACTAACGATAACAATGAGAAATCAAGTCGACATCATAAGTTCATCGATTGGCCAAGAGTCAAGCTGTCAATGGGACGAATACATATGTATATCCGACAGTAATTGTATCAATCGAAATCTCACATGTAACGGAAGGAACGATTGCTTCGATGGATCGGACGAAATCAGCTGTCCTTTCACCGGTATGAAGATTATACAGATGGATTTGGCTTATTTTATGTTAATATTAATCAAAATATTTAATCACAAAAGCAAAGAGACTACAACTAGCGTCTTAGAGAGCCGTCTGAGCCATACAACGGAAAATTAGACTCGAAGAGAATGTGGTTCTGTTCATGAGTAAAGCTATATAATTCTTAGTAGGAATGAATGTTGTGAGACCGTAATTATGTCTGCTATAGAAAGACACTACAATTATCTGATTTATGTATTTATTGTGTAATGCATAGGTGGCGAACTTTACACCGGAGTCATCCATCGAGTTTTCATTGCAAATCGTATCATAATCGCAGCCAGCATCACATCTCTCTTCATCTCCATGCTGGTCGTAATGTACATCATCAACACTTTTCGACAACGATCCATCATGTTTCGAACCATCAGACAACAAGCACAGACCATTGCCGACCATCAAGACACATTTCTGAACCCACCTCCATACGACTTCTCTCTATCAATCGCAGCATCTTATGTGGACAATCCACCAATATATACACGAAATTCGACTGGAGGAGATGATTGTATATAAACTATCTATCTGAATAAGTTTTGTGTTTAGTAATTTTGGTATTATATAAAATTTCTTTCATGGGCTCATTTTAGTTGCGAAAATCAGTATATTACAGGTTGAGAAACATCATAAAACATCAGAGTTAGTAGAAACATAGCATATGCGAGTCTTTTGATGCCCTAGGAGAGAATAAATGTAAGTTTACTTAGCAGAATAGGTTACAAAGACTCATGAGATTAAGGTTTCTTACTTCAAATAGCTTGATGAAGTTGAAACTTTTATGTTACAAGTGTTGAAAGAATGAGTGTTTGCATTATTCAAATATGAACTTTATGTCAGAATTGCGAATGATGAGAGAACATTGAGTCCTTTAGGATGCGTAAACACATGGAATGATGGTTTTTCACACTAAGTATACTATAAAGAATGGCACCTATATGTGCTTGGCTACAAATAGCAAGTTTTAATGTGATGTGATTTGGAGACGTGCGACGCGTGGAAAGCAAAGTGATATGGATGTATGCACATGGCTTGGATAGGTAAACTGACAGATGTTGATAGTGGAACGAATTTAGAATTGATTAAGATGAAGAATCGTAATAGGATTGTGAACTGTATCGTTTTTGAACGAAGAGACATGGAAAAGTTTACTGCAGAATGGTTAAGCATGCAGATGTAGTTTGGTGAAAAGCTATGTCTTCGTTGAAATTCACGTGCAAAGTCTGCACAATACGAATATTACATCAGATGTGCGATGAAACTGATAATATGCATAGGATGAAACACCAATTTGTTGAAAAGGAGAGTTTCTAACTGAAATATATGTGAAAAAACATGTGAATAGAGACCCTTTTGATGATTTCAACTGGTTGAGCTACTGTGTGTGTGAAAGTTCTAGCTGGGGAGTTGTTATGTACTTTGATGAAAATAAGCTTGGTTTCGATTGAATTGTATAGGTATAGTGTATAAATGTCACATTTTTCAGAATTCATGTGATTGAACTGTTATTTGTGGTAGTTCTAACAGTAGAGCGACCATTCATGTACCTGCAATTTGTGCAATAAGAGTGATTTCCTATTTAAACATGACGCATTTTTAGAGAATTCTAGAGATTGAATCGATAAGTATAGTTATTCGTAGGGTTGAAGTTTATTCATGAGATGTCATTTGTGCTCATTTTGTAGAAACGAGAGTTATTTTGCACACGAAAAGTATGGAAACTATGTAATTTTGATGAATTTAGTTGGTGAAACTAATATGTATGAAGTTCTAGCGGAAGGTTATACCATAAGAGCGAAGCATATAGAGGTAATTCGCATGAAACTTTGCATGGTTGACTGAACCAAGCATGTAAAAAGATGTATTTTGGAGAGTTATAGCTATTGAAAAGAACAGAAAGTATACGGACACCGGATGGATTATTTCAATAATATGACTTCATGGCATTGCAAAAGTTTGTTCCGTCGAACAGAATAAGAGATTGACACAATAAATTTAATCAAGTTCGACAATTTTAATCGATTTTCAACACCAAAGCATTCAAGTTTACATAAACAACACTAACATATACATATCTTATATACAGAAAATTCTGAATATGTCAAAGATTTCAATTTATGTTGATATTAGTCTAAGAAAAACGAAGTCGCTAGCGACTTCGCACATCTCGGAACGTTCGATGGATGGCGCATGAGGGCCGCCTCTCCGCACATTCGGTAGATGGCGCACGAGTCGAGTTTAAAAATCCATAAAAGAGGTCTTTCTTGGTTATTATTGCTATTATTGTTCGAGTGCTCATCAACTGTATACATTGAAAAGTTCAGATGGATGTCGCAGGTGTCGAAAAGTGCCAATGTCACAGATGTTCGGAACAATTTGTTGGAAATACGAAGGACAGGGCTCGGTTCTTGCTCCTCTTCTGTTTGTCCTATATACTTCGGATCTGGCTGGGGTCCTTGGTCCACTGGGTGTCCTATCCCACCAATATGCTGATGACACGCAGGCTTACCTTCATGGACCTGCAGACACAGCTGCTGTTATGGTCGAGCGTATTCTAGAGGCTTCAGCTGCTCTTGACCGATGGTTATCCTCAAATCGCCTTCGTCTTAACCAAGACAAGACTC
>JACEVL010000301.1:125000-344711 GCA_020284085.1 Aporrectodea caliginosa
CTCAACCAATGTTCCTCAGAGTAAACCCTCGTTATTTCATCAAAGTTGTCAATGCGGTTACCTCCGTCTCGGACTGTTGCTTTACAGAAGATGTTGAATTTTTAATTATGATGTTTCTGCATTTAAAGTGGACTATCCTACTAAGCTCCGTTTCTTTTACCGTTTCTTTGAGCGAATACTCAACATTAATTCGTCAGTTAAGAGTTCAATACTTACAGACCTTTTGCGGACACTAACACACATGGACCAGTCAAAATATCCAGTGACTGACAACTTACCACCATGCAGTGATTAGTTTAATTAGAGATTTCTCTGTTTTATTTTTTTTATTATAGGTGTTTTTTGTATCTGGAGTAGAATATCCTGCTGAGTTACGTTTCTTTTACGGTTTCTTAGAGCAGATACTCAAAGTTAATTCGTCAGCGAAGAGTTCAGTACTTATAGAAATTTTTGCTTTGATGCAGATGGCCAGCAGTTTGGACTTATTTAAGTCAGTTTAATTAGAGATTTCTATGCATTTTATATTTTGTATTTGGTATGCAATATCCTTTTGAGTTCCGCTTCTTTTACGGTATCTTAGATCAGATACTCAATGTTAATTTGCCAGTGAAGAGTTAAGTACTTATAGAAATTTTTGCTTTGATGCAGATGGCCAGCAGTTTTGACTTATTTAAGTCAGTTTAATTGGAGATTTCCCTGATTTTTTGATTTTTTTTAAATTGGGATTGGACTATATTGGGTTTTACGTTTTATCATCACCAATGAATTTGCTATAATGTTGATTTTATATGCTAATTTTTAAGTCATGTTATGTGGAGTCCTGCTTGAGCAATATGTTTATTTTTGAAAAGTTCGAACAATTAAAAAATGTTCAGTATTCTCAATTTATAATTAAATGGTGTCCGCCTTAAATGTTCTGTGTAGTATGCTTTGGCAGGATATGTACCTCAGGCCTTTTATGAGCATCTGTAATAAATTTATTACTAATATGTGAGTTACTTCATCATGCGATTCACAATGTTCTCATAGGGTCTGTTGTTATGTTGTTAGAATAAATAGTAATAATTATGGATAATTAAGTTTTAAATGTGAATTTTAATTACATGGCACTATAAATGAAAACAAAATTCTGAATTGCACAGGTACACATAAACAGCTCGCAATACTGTGCAATACATATCCACAATGATTGGCACTCTGCTGCACAGCAGTGTGCAGTTCAAGCGCACATTACTGTGCACTTTATAGGTACATAATGCTGTGCAGTTTAAATGCACAATTAGTGTGTAATCAAAGGAACACAATTAATGTGGAATAAAACTGCACATTATCGTGCAAAATACTGTCTAGTTTAAATGCACAATTAGTGTGTAATCGAAGGTACACAATAAGTGTGGAACAAAGATGCACATTACTGTGCATCTTATAACGGCACAATACTGTGCAATTAAGGTGCACAATAGTGTGCAATAAAAAAACTCCACAGTTTTTATGGATAAATTGCACAATTTTGTGGAAGAGTGCTAGCTGCATACTGATGTGGAGGGAAGTGTGTAGAAAAATCTCCACACTTTTTACGAGAGTGTAGGCCTACTGCAAACTCATGTATCTGTTAAAAGAACAGCAAAGACAGTAAGCAATGGTCACAAATTTGAATTTTTTAACGCACACGTTGCTCCTATACAAGAAGCAGGTTAAAATAAAATATAGATATCGAATAAGTGATTAAATATAAGATCTATAATTCTATACGTTTTCTGTATATGAAAAAATTCCGTTTATTATAAATATTATCATAAGAGATGGTCATTCATTTGTATAAACTGAACTTGAATAAACAGGGGCTTAAAATAATTGTCATATTTAAAGCTACAGATGCTAAAGAAAAAATTCGATTGTGATTTTATTCGAATGAATTAAACACAAAGTTGAAGTAAGAAGACTTAAGCCTGTAAACAGTACAACATGCTCAATATTTACTCACAAGACATAATGCATCACTTTAACACTTTTACAACGAGACTGTAATAAAAGCGACTGGTAAAGTAATGCAGGTCGTCGTTAGACCGACGACAATAATAATATCCATTTATACAAATTCCGAATTATTTTAAGCTACTTGATACAGTCCTGTTAAAAAATTTGCAAACAGCTTTAGGTTAATTCACTGTGAAAACAATTAATTTTGATATTGGATAACATACAGTAATGCAATATTAAAATGAAACGATCGAAAAATAATCAGACTGTGATTACTTTGTCAATAGCGGCGCTATTGATAAGGCGTGTTACCGTCGGCTGTTCGTTTAATTGGTGCTGTCCCTAAGTTGGCCACATCTCTGCGTTATGCGTTATGTCCTCCACTTGTCCAGCAGCCCATCCAATCTATCGTCAGGCACTGTGTTCTGGGCAGAGCACCTGTCTATGTCCGGGAGCTTACTTCGGCCTGCTCTGGTGGCCGATCTCCGCGCACGTCCTTTAGAGGTGACTTTATGGTTCCGCATGCTCGCTCTGCAACTAGAGAGTGTCGGGCTTTCTTGATCTCTTTGGAATAGCCTCCCTCTGGCCTGCGTTCTCTCCAGCGGAACCTCTCTGCCTGCTTTTACAAACTACTTAAGACTTTCCCTTTCGACCGGTCCTGGGTCTGGAGCGCATCTGAGTAGTCATCTTGATTGGGCGCTATATAAATTTCTTAGATAGATAGATAGATAGATAGACAGGCAGACAGACAGATAGACAGATACAGACAGACAGACAGACAGACAAGACAGACAGACAGACAGACAGACAGACAGACAGACAGACAGCATCAATAGACAGACAGACAGACAGACAGACAGACAGACAGATATATAGATAGATAGATAGATAGATAGATAGATAGATAGATAGATAGATAGATAGATAGATAGATAGATAGATAGATAGATAGATAGATAGATAGATAGATAGATAGATAGATAGATAGATAGATAGATAGATAGATAGATAGATAGATAGATAGATAGATAGATAGATAGATAGATAGACAGATAGATAGATAGACAAACAGACAGACAGATAGATAGACAGACAGATAGATAGTAATAGACTAAGCATAGATAGACAAGATGCATGGACATGATCAAGATCATGGATGGATGGATGGATGGATGATGGATGGATGGATGGATGGATGGATGGATGGATGGATGGATGGATGGATGGATGGATGGATGGATGGATGGATGGATGGATGGATGGATGGATTGATGGATGGATGGATATTTGATGGATGGATGGATGGATGGATGGATGGATGGATGGATGGATGGATGGATGGATGGATGGATGGATGGATGGATGGATAGATGGATAAATGGATAGATAGATAGATAGATAGATAGATAGATAGATAGATAGATAGATAGATAGATAGATAGATAGATAGATAGATAGATAGATAGATAGATAGATAGATAGATAGATAGATAGATAGATAGATAGATAGATAGATAGATAGATAGATAGATAGATAGATAGACAGACAGATAGACAGACAGACAGACAGACAGACAGATAGATAAAACCCTTGGTTTTTAGAATTACAACTTCAAAAATGAGGAATGCAGTACACAGAGGATGATCTAGATTAATTTTAATCATGCCAGGATAACGCAAGTTATCGATTGGATTCTGTTTCAAACTACACCATATGCAGTTTACGTTCTAAGCCACCTGAACAAGTTTCATTTCGGTTGCCTTTAATGAATAAGTAAAACTGCGATGCCAGTGATACCAATGGATCCCCATTGCGCCTTGTACAGTAGCATATCGCTGATGATATATGCCATTAAGATTAGCGTTAAAACAGTTAATACCGTGCCACCACGGACCGCCAAACTCCCGGGCACAGTTCCTCAAAGGGCCATCGTTGTCTGCATCGATTGTTGAGAATTGTTGTCCATTGTTGTAATCCAGGCTGTCACCTGCAATTTATAATGGAAACTTTCCAATACTGCACTTTTAGCCACAGTTTATGCTCCTACTTTGACAAAACTATTCAACTGCGTTCTTTTTATGAAGATGCAACAGAAATGTCTGACTGACTTTAGCCCTTAATTAAATATTTTTACCAGATATTTTGGATAAAACATACATTCATTCATTTCAGATATTTATATAGCGCCCCTTCAAGATTTCTACTCAGAGGCGCTCCCGAATACAGCGCGGACACTGAATCGGAGTTTCACGCCGAAGCGCATGAGCAATTGCGAATGAAGGACTTGCCCAGGGTCCCTACGCGGCGGCTTGAGGTGGATTCGACCCGCAACCCTCCGGCTGCAAGGCACCAAATATACCCCCTTGAGGTGGATTCGAACCCGCAACCCTCCGGCTGCAAGGCACCGAACATACCTCTACACCACCGCGCCCCACATCCCAAGTATATACATGTATATGAATCTATATAATTATGTATGTATGTATGTATGTATGTATGTATGTATGTATGTATGTATGTATGTATGTATGTATGTATGTATGTATGTATGTATGTATGTATGTATGTGTGTAATGTGTATGTCGATGTATGTATGTATATGTAGTGGAGTTGGTTGTTGTATATCTGCAATATTGACGTGTGACGTAGAGCTCTGCGCTGGCCGCGCCGCGCCGCTGACGCCGGCTTTTCTTGCGCGCCGCCGCCGCCGATTTTTGTTGGTCGGCGCGCCGCCGCCGCCGCCGCCGAAAATTTGTCGGCGCGCCGCCGATGCCACGCTGATGTACGGGTTTAATTCTTTTTCTTGCACTGCATGTTTTGCATGGTTTCGCGATATAT
This sequence comes from Aporrectodea caliginosa, assembly GCA_020284085.1. NCBI lineage: Eukaryota > Metazoa > Annelida > Clitellata > Crassiclitellata > Lumbricidae > Aporrectodea > Aporrectodea caliginosa. Next base: position 129,820 of record JACEVL010000301.1, read on the forward strand.
TGTTGCTTCAATGCGATATAGTAGACATCTTGTTGGTCTACTTATTTACTTCGTATATATATATATACCCATACGAGACCGATAAGCCAGACTCAGTTGTCAACCCGGTTTAACCAGGCATCGGTCTCGTATGGGCGGGGAGGGTCATGTGTGGGGGACGATACGAGGAGTCGTGGTTAGGGTTGGCAAGCCGCCATCTTGGATATAACACCTCGGGTCATCTGGTCAGCCAGGGGTGCCGACGCGACCAGCCTAATCTTCACCCGTTCGCCTATGAATCATCCGCAGGCAGCGGCGACTGCCACCATCCGGGATCCGACTCGCCCGAACACAGACGACAAGGGAGGCGGCTTCCCCTCACTCCCAGCCTCTCAGGGCCGCATACCAGCTCAGTCATTGAATATGGTTTGTCACTCAGGTTTCAATAGACGAATATATATAAGCTATATATATATATATATATATATATATATATATATAGACATATAGACTGTGGGTGGGTATATATATATATATATATATATATATATATATATATATATATATATATATATATATATATATATATATATATATATATATATATATATATATGACATATATAGAGCTGGGTGGGCATCGTACGGGACGCAGGGCGGGGAGGGTCATGTGTGATGGACGATACGAAGAAGCAGCGCGAGGAACAGAGGGATAAGAATCAAGGGAGAGAGAAGCGGAGGGAAGTCGCAATAGAACAACGCAAAAGAGACTATAACGTTCAAAAGATTATATGAACTACATGTACATTTTCTTTACATTTCTCTATATTATATTAAAAGTATTAACCTCGTTCCACCTGGGAAATATCTCTGAACCCAAAGGCTTTTATCAATTGCCACGTAGAATGAGTTTACTGAAGTTTGGATTTTCGCGCCTGATAGTAAAGAATGTGATGGAGAAATCTGAAACTGACAACTAAATTAAAACGATGTGACAGTGAAGCTGACAAGGTTGATGTATCAAAAGCTGGTAAATGTGAATGAGAAATCTCGTAGGCCTACTGACCAAAATTTCATTAATTGGTTAGAAAACTTAGAATCTAGCTTGAACACACTGTCCAACAATAACTGAGTTATAGATTTGTTTTTCCTTTTTTTTATTCCTGTATAAGTTGGTAAAAACAGGTTAATCATTAACATCTGTAAATGACTTATTAATAGGCCTAATTGGTCTAAAATACTATAAATGGTCCAGCTTTCGCACTGTGGAATGCCGAGAAGCACATAGGCCTATTAGTTGGTTGAAGTTGGACAAACACGGAGCCCTGGACAACGATGCAGTCTTGCCAAGGACGGCTGAATTAGCTAGGCATAGTTTAAAATTGTTTGCTTAATTAACGAAGACTATTGCTTTTTTCTCTCTGTTTTCAGTCAAACCACTTATGTGTTAGTTAAGTCATAATTATTTGCTAGAGCTATTAATCTTCTGAAAATAAAAGTGAGTTTCCCAATAAGTAGCCTATTCTCCATTGTTCGTTTTCAGTGTATTATATTTACACCGATTTACACCAGACGGTGTCACATTCACGGCGTCTCACGCCCCCTAGTTGTTCCCACCCCTCTAGTAAAATATCTCCCACTTCCCCAAACACGCGCGTGACTCCGCCTATACATATATTTTAGGATGGCACCCTCAAATATTTGTTCTATCAAGGAACACAATACAGTTTGCAAATCAGCATTGCATAAATATTCCTCAAGGTTACATCTAAGTGTTTAGAGGTACATTTTTCACGAAGTGTCTGTGCACCGCTATACGTATGCGCTGCATATATAGCGGAATGGTATAGGCCTACCTAAATTTACAGACTATCGCTGTGCTCCCGATCTACAATCCCACAACAGGACTCTCGAGGCGATGGGGCGGTTATGCCTGGGGGCGCTGGTTGATGCGCGGGACCTGAGCGGCAAGGTCATGACCTGTGAAATATCTCTCGCAGACTCTGGACCCACAGAGCAATATTCGAAAATAATATTAACATTCTCTCTAGACTACTTTGTAGATTCAAACGCTGTTAGGCCTATTTATTGCAAAAAGTAACACGTTTGAAAGAAAAATACCAACTTGAGCCCAACAGGGCTTGTTATTTTGAGACGTAACATTACACTATGTGTTCCAATTATATATTTAAGCTGATTGGATTGTGTAAATATAAATGATAATGCTGTTACAGAGGTGGAGTCACGCGCTGTTTTGGGGACGCTAAAGAAAATAGGCTAGGGGTGGGAACAATAATAGCCATAACCATAACAAATTGTGGTGTGTGACACCGTCTGGAAGCAATTAATCGCTGTCATAATTATATTACACGCTGATGTTAACGCTTCATATAAATAAATAGGCCTATGGCCTTCATGTACCGAAGTCATTCTATTCCATTTATGTCTTTTAGATAAACATAATTCTTATTGATTCTACCCATGTCTTGCACAGCCTGCTCCCCAAATAAAACTGGAAATCTATTCACTGCGTCCTCGTGCCCACGATAGAGTTTTACCTATAGTGCTGATAGTTTGCAACACGTATCTTTTACAATTAGGTTGTTATTATTGTGACTTGTAAACTAATTCGGTACACCAAAGTGCTTTTAGTAGTTGGTTTTAATAACGGATATACTTACTTACTTACGTCGCTTTGTAGCCTTTTGTAATTGAACGTCTGTTCTGAGAATAATTATTCTCATGAATAATAATATGAAACCATAAAACGGCGAAAAATAATTGTTGAGCATGCATTTCTTTATACTGTAAATTTTTACTGAACAACTTTGGAAACAAGTATGCGACGCTAGACCACTGCGCCGACCACGCCGCGCCGCCGCCGCCGCCGCCGCCGCCGATTTTTGTTGGTCGGCGGCGCACCGCCGCCGCCGACCAAAAACGACCGGCGCGCCGCCGCTGAAACTATAAAGTCGGCGCAGAGCTCTAGTGTGACGGCGCTACAGGCTGCAGTTGATCGGATGACGGGCACAGGAGGCTACGACTGTTTGCTATGTTTTCATGCTTTGGTCGCGGTTCGATCAGTTGGCCGACCGGACGCTATCGAAGCGTCCAATAGACGGGAGACGTACGCTAGTCAAATTAAAGAATTTCTTTACACTTTAGTCTCCGTCTATCGTCAACTGCTACGCTGCGAAAACGTGGTAAAACGGTCAAAGTTATCTAATGTTTCGAACTATAATTGGTAAACGCGGCACTAGGGACGTATATTATACCGTCGATTTAGGCTTACATCAAGCAATCTTCAAAAATCATTTACTCATATCTCTACAGTTCATCCATAAGCGACATGTTATACAATAATCCTAAGTATCGATATGCCTTATTTGGCCATGCAAAGTTCAAGATTATAATACAATAATACCTTAGCCTATATTATAGGCTAAGGTAATAGATATTGGTACAATATAGAACACCATTTTGTGGTAAGGTATTCGGTTAGTCTACCCTTTTCACAAACATTTTCGTCATACAGATGGCTAGCTAATAGCTACCTGTGTTCATCTCTGTCTGTCTGTCTGTTTGTCTACCTGTCTATCCTCTAACAAGAATGCAGGATTGATAGGTCTACAGGGGCTGCAGATCACAATGAATTGTTAATCAGGCTGATTGCTCAGAAACAGAGCCCACTGATATATTCTGAGGTGATTTCTGGTACTTTAGAGGCGCCTCCGTGGATGGCGGTCGCATACTAATGGTAGCTTATTTTAGAAGATTTACATATCCGTACACGAGGACCTAAAAATGCGTGGAATTCAATCAAACGGGCAGCGGAACTTTCCTAAAAGTAGTTCGAAACATGAAATAATTTTGTCAGTTTCAGTAGCTTCTTATCAGCGCATTTGATGACAATCTCAAACCGGAGTGCCCAGAAATTTCTGTGTACAGGTATTTAAGTAATATAAGAGCGTCAAGATTGCTATCACGCTGTCCCCGCATCAAGTGTCACTACAACTGAGATTGAGCTTGAGCATATTAGTGTATGGACACAGTGTTGTAACTAGGGCTGCATTTCGATTAATTTTTTAATTGCGATTAATCGCGCGATTAATTTTTTTAATCGCGCGATTAATCGCACATTTATTGCATTTTAAAGTTTCTTTTTAATGGTACAGAATTCAAATAATTCAATCAATATTCTAAATCAAGTATTTCAAAATCAAATAATACAAGTAGGGTGCAATTATAATACGACTTACTAATGTTTGTGCTTCTGTTGTCAAAAGGACAACCCTAAAGAGATTATATAAATCACTAGTCTAAGTCTATGACTGTCTCCTTAACACTTGAAACTGAAACAATCTAAAGCTGCAAATGCAGCCATTTGCTCAAACAAACAAGTTTATCAACATTGTCAGTAGACAAGGATGCTCGCTTCTTGTTAATGTTCCCGGACAGAGAGAACAATCGTTCGCATCATCGCATGGAACAGTTGTGGCTGGAGAAGCGATATATTTCCTTGCTACAGTAGCTAGGACTTTGGAGGCACGTTTCTTTGATGTCAACAAAAGAATGAAAAGAACATGGCGCCGGATGACCCACGCGAGTAGTGCTGGGTGACTCAACAGAAGTGGGCGATAACCCATAACCGATTATTTGAAAAGTACTGATTATAGATCTGAATTTTTAATTTGAGCATTTTTTATTTTAGACTTTTTAAACGGAGATTTTAACGCGTTATTTTTGCGTTAAAATAATTAATCGCAAAATTTTTTAACGCGTTAATCGCGGGCGTTAACGGCGATTAACGCGCAGCCCTAGTTGTAACCTCAAGCTTAACTCAAGCAAGTCCATTGAGATAATTTTCACGCGTCCCCGGGGTACCATTGGTATGTTCCCCCTCCTCTAAAAGGTATCGCAAGTGTGCAAACTCTTTAATATTCTGGGTGTTGAGCTTACAGCGAAATTTGGGTTCTCCAGCCACATTAAACGTTTGACCATAAAAGCAAGGCAGTCCTTTTATGCACTTCGGATCCTGAGGTCGCATGGGCTCTCGGGGGACAGTTTATTTGATGTAGTTCGTGCCACTACGGTTGGTATGATGCTGTATTGCTCGCCTGTGTGGTGGGGCTTTGCGAGAGTGCAGGAACGGGAGACTCTTGATGGAGTTATCCGGAGGCTGGTACGCCAGAGGTACTTACCTCTATCTTCTCCCTCATTTGAGACTATCTGCAGCAATGCAGATACTAGACTCTTTGCCTGTATTCTGTACAATCCTTGTCATGTATTGCATAAATTGTTACCGCCGATCAAGCAATCGCGCTACTCCCTTCGGCAACGGTCCCATAACCGTGAGCTTTCCATGTTTGACAATCTGTCTCAGAAATGCTTCCTTGCCCGGATGCTATACAAAATAATAAACTATGTTTTCCCTAGATCTGGCTATTTAAACCGTTCATTTTCCCATATGACTAGCCCTGGCTCTTCTTCCTCTATGTTCCCCTGATGTACAATTAAAGCTTCTCATTCAATTCATTGGTTGTATATATAAATTTTTGTTTATTTGTTTAAATGTATTAATCTTGCCATGTACAGTGCTGTGTGTTTGCTAGTGCTTCTCAATAAAGAATATACTTACTTACTTACTTACTTACTTAAGATATAAAGACGGAACAAGAGTCGCAACTAAAGCAGATAATATATTGCACCTATATGTATCTGAATACACTTTGGAAACCTCGCAATAGCTCTGAAACATGACTGTTCAAAGTTTTACACGTGTTGCGCTTCAGCGCGTAGTTACGCGGTATGACTCTGTGTGCTAAAAGCTGATGAGGTCATAAGTACCATCTGGCTTTAATGACTTTGACATTTCTCTGGGAGTCAGGTTCCTAAGCCTAAGCCAATCAATGCCATACCTCAGACGATGAATTTGAAATTAGAGCAGGCATGTAAATTGTCATGTGAAACACAAGATTGTCCCTGCCAAACCCATCAACAGCAATAAACTCAATATCTTTGGGCCTTAGTCTGCCACAGAAGTTGCTCTGATTAGGGCATTGGATCCATCTTTATTTCGTTGCATTCACCTGCCATGCAGAGTTGGACTGATTACTACCCAAAGTGGAGCAGATGGGATGAATATCCTCGACCGTGTGTATCAGTCTCAGGCTCCTCTACTCATCGCCCCACAGGCTTTCCACTCCAAATTGAAGTCTCACATCTTCAACAATTCTTACCCCAATCCATCCGAACCTCTGCCTTCCAAGCTTTCTCAACGCCACCAGTCGTAACAGCTGCTCTGCCTCTTTCTGCTATCTCTGGAAACTGAACTCGGATGTCCTATGATTATTATAAGCTCGAGCTTTGCGCCTAACTTTAGAGTAGCGCTTAAGGAAATTTGGAAGCTCACGATTACGATTACGAATGCACAAAATCTGATGAATCGGATCGAACATAGCGATGATTAAATTGGCTTCTATTTTCTACAGAATTCGTCCAATACATCCATTTACCAGTTAAGGCAGGATGGAAATTGTCCAAAACATTTGACTGATCCAATCCGATTACAGACGACACACCGATTGAAGGCAAGCCTTAGGAGACTAAAGTTGCCCTATTGTCCTTTTAGAAAAAGTTCTAAGTGGACATTTGCTGATATTTTAGACTACCCTATACTTCGCGTAACATTTTGTCTTATTTTTGCCTTTGATAAACTACGAGTGTTAATGTTTTATAATTAAGATGTCATCTCGGATGCGTAATAGTCCTAATATCTACTGCAAGAATTCTATATTTAGAGGAAAATATTTGTCTATTCGTTTCACACTTATCCACAGATGTCGCCTCACTTCAAATTTTATTTCTTATAGGCCCTATTAAATAGCCTATGTTGTTTAAAATCTCCAAAGGCAATTATTTACTTCGCAAACATAAATATTTGTCAATTTGCCTTCATAAATGTAATCAACTGAATGCGTTTGTTATGTAGACAAGAAGAGACGATGTTCCTGTCGCCCTGATTATCGCTCAAAAACTAGTCACACAAATTGTTATAGGGAGTTTCCAGTTCTGTGTATAATAGGTTCTTGGTCAAATGGCTAGCGTACTGAACCAAGAAATGCCCGTTTGTATCCTTGCCAACGCAGAAAATAATTTCTGGGTTTCCACACAGATGGCGCCTCTGACGAACTCATCTGTGAGGAGTTAACGACTTGCACTTTCTTTGGAAGGATACGCGACCAGGGAGAGAACTGGCCACCCGCCATAATATGCCGATGCTAATACAAATGAAGTCACTGTAACAATTGGGCATACTGGACTGCGTATATTGAATTGTGTTCTTGGCGGCAGTTTGTGCGACATCTAAAGGTTTGCTGTGAAACCCGATCTGATAAAAAGCGCTTTGTTTAACCTGTGCTCAGGCTAGGTTTTAGTTTTTGGTCATGTGTGACCATTTCCCCCATTCTATCAACAGGTAGTTTTATCTTTCTGCGTCAATGACATTTTGGTTCTTCCATTAGCAGTTTTTCTTATTTTTCAGTTGTCTATCGATATCTGTGATTGGCGGAGTCGTCAAAACCTCATTCCATCTAATCTGAAAACTTCTATAGCGCCGTTATCGCGATGCACAAGTCATCAATTGATGATCGCCTCCTTAGAAAGTCGCAATCCATTGACAGAGACATGCAGCAAGGAAGACGATAAACGTGACTGTATCGGGTAGGTATCGCGCCCGTCCCCCACCCTGGCGATGCCGTCGCCGATTGCGAAAACGGAGGGAGAGGGGAAGCGGGTTTGGTGGGAAGCTGTTCTTGATAGGCGACCACCGAAAGGTTTGTCAAACCAGATCTACTTTGAGAGGCTACCTGCCTATAACTCACAGGAGGATAATCCGAAGCATAATTAATACTAGGTTTTACCGCAAGACGTGAACTTCGTCTGGGTAGCGCCATCGAAGATACATTATCATTGACTGACTCATATTCGTTTACTAAGTCCTCAGGATTTAAAGACCGGCAAAATATGTTCGCGCCTTCCTTTGGGATCGCAGCGCCCTCTAGAAAGAGAACGGGGTTCGTTCCCGCCAAACCTTCTTCATTGTCGGATGGTATTAGGTGACTTGGCGCCAACCTGTGGTAATTACCCGCCAAAAGAGTGTGACTCATCCAAGCGTTCACCTATTCCCGCCAAACCTGGCAAATTTCCCGCCAATTGGACTTCGCACTCTGCATAGGGGCTGCCTGGATCGTCGTCCTGAGAGCGACGTTTCCCCACATGCTGGGATTCGAACCCTAACCTTGCAAAGAGTTGCTCAATCCTATTATTTTGCAAGCTCTGAACTTTAACTAAAGAATCAAACAAAGTCTTCAGTGATTCTATCTCTGTGTGCTCCACAGTTTTTTCTGTCATTATTGATTATTTCTCACTTTACAGAGAATTATCATGAATTAATAAAGAAAATGTACAAGGTTACAATAAACTTCAATAGCGTCTTTCGCGGTAATCAGAAATCACCAATCTCCGTGGGACTGTCTATTTACAGCTTTCACACGATACAATTGTCGAAAATAAAGTCATCGAAATTCGATCTAATTTCGATCAGCTTTATCAATTATCAGGTAATAATTACTTTCAGACAAATCAATCATCTAATCTACGCCTGATTTCCCACCTTAATCGTTGCAAACCGCAAGCGACGTCCAGAAGTCGAACCCCAAACAGGAAAAGAACCACACAGTTCCAACCAGCACGACAGACAGGAAGCGAAGAAGGCCGAAGACCGCCAAGACGGGCTTTTATAGCCAAAAAGCGCGGGAGAGTACCGCGGGGGTTTCCACCAATCAACTGTCTCCGACAAAAGCCGCCAAAGGGCCTACTTGACTCGAATCACGAAGCCCAAGCCGCCTGCATGCAGCACTGGCAGGAAAGAGGCGATCAATAACGGGCGCCACATAGGTCTTTCCTCCTGATGCGCGATCAAATCTGGAATATCGGACCGTGTATGACTACAGCCAAGTATATTCGTATCCGGTGAGAATGACCGACGTGGGTCGTTGAATTATATCGACTGTTAGTCACTGGTGGAGCTTCAATCTGTCGACGGTCAGGCGATGAATGCCTATAATTCTACGAACATCTGGCGCCTAAAAAAATAACCGGACGAGCGTGATCTTCTAAAAATGAGGGACTGCTCGACGGCAGCGTCATCGTGTGTGGCGAGCGCTATCACCTGTCTTCACTCCACTCTATCGATGCACCTGAGTCCAGAAACTATGTGTCTGCCATCTGCCATCTTCAGTAGAAATCCGATGGTTAGGTCCACGTGTGTGCGTGGGCAGATACTGGTGACTCTTTCGATGTAATGTGCATTGTTTGCTAACTGTTATAATATTCTAGTTCATAATTACATTTAACTTCATTTCCAAGAGCAGAGAAGAGCCTCTGATTTGTTTCGACCATTTACTGGCGCTATAAAAATGTTCAGCTACAATTACAATCTAATGAACGACGGCAGTTAGTAGGCCCTATTTATGAACCTGAGGGACATTAAAGCTGAAAGATTATGGATTGGGCGAATTGCAGCAAGTTTGAAACAAGTTTCAATGCTGTGATTTAATTGGAAGCCAGTGCAATGGTTGCAATATGGTTGTAATAGCTAACATAAATGAGGACACGACATCACTTGAACAAAATCGAAGTGGAGCAATGGACTTGGCAAATAACTGAGGGTAGGCCTAATGGACATAATTTATTCGTACACATCGCCGTCAAATGGCTGGCGACTGGAACTGATGATGATGACGATGATGATGATATTGCAATTAAGATGTCTTCGTTTTAGTTCTGGCCGGAGAGTACATACTTTATTCTTCAATCTCCGAACAACTTTTTATAATTACTGTTATTTTATTAATCACTATTATAATTACTACTTACTACTACTACTACTACTACTACTACTACTACTACTACTACTACTACTACTACTACTACTACTACTACTACTACTACTACTACTACTTTACTACTACTACTACTACTACTACTACTACTACTACTACTACTACTTACTACTACTACTACTACTACTACTACTACTACTACTACTACTACTACTACTACTACTACTACTACTACTACTACTACTACTACTACTACTACTACTACTACTACTACTGTTACTGTTAGCTTGCTGCTACTGCTGCTACTACTAGTATTACTACTACGACTACTATTGCCACTACTACTGCGGCGGCTACAACTACTAGTATTATTCTTGTTCTTTTCTTTCTTCCTTTCTTCCTACTTCTAAGACGTCGCTAAAAATGAATGAATGAGTGAATGAATGAATAAATTAATAAAATTTACCGGCATTTCCAGAATATCCGCTAACTGTTAGCCTGTAATTATCGGCCGATGAACTAATGGAAAATCTCGTATATTCCGCAAAACTCTTATTTCCGTGAAAGTCTTCCAAATCAACACGCAGTTTGTAGTTCCATGTTGATGTCAGAAGATAAAGCATTTCATTACCTATAAAATTAATTCCTTGCTCAGAACCAACAAGAGATGAAATATTCACGCGATAATATTATTAGGTCTATTTAATATTATTAGACCGAACCAATTGTTTCTTTTGTACTCGTCGTAAGTCGCAAACTTGGAAACCGCTTCTTTTTCCAGAAGATTTGAAAACTATCAGAATTACCCAATTGATGGTCAATTGAAGAATTTTTAGTATAGTTAGTCAAATCGGGATCTTGTCATGTCTCCAACTATATGCTGAAGACTTTACAATGGCTCCCTACCCGGCAGCGCATTGAGTACAGGATTGCTGCCTTGGTGCGACGATGTCAGCCGGGTACTCGCCCCAGACTACTTGCGAGAGCTTTGCTGCCCCTCGGGTATTCAAAGTCGCCGCCCCTCCACTCTGCAGAGAAGGGGTGCTCTTACTCCCATTTTCACGAACTGCAACTATGCAGAATCGAGCTTTTCCCGTGGTGGGCCCAGTGATCTGGAACGGGTTTCTCCAGGAGCTGCGCCTGCTGCCTGCATGGGACTCATGCGGAAGCATTCTTTATTAAACTTAAAACTGTACTTTTTGGCCGTGCTGGAGTCGGGAGCGCCTCTGAGTAGTTCCCTTGAAGGGGCGCTATATAAATACGGCACTTTAAAAAATGCTGCATGCCTTCCTGATTAATGGAAAAAAATGCAAAAAAAGAGATTAGGTGCGTTGCGTTTATCGTGTGCACATACCAGTGCGTTTGCTCCGGTTTAGTCTTCGCTTTTCTTTGCCTAAACATCGTTCTTGGTATTAAATTGTTTTCATTCTTTCATAAAAATAGTTTGTGGTCTTGTTTGACCCACCGGGACGGATTACTTTTCATAAATAGAGTGACTTTGATCGCTCTTCGATAGTTTCCTCGACCGAGGCGACCTGCCATATTGGATGTACACGGCTGCACAGCTATTGGATGTACACTATTTCTTCGACTACAAGATTATTGGATGTACACTGTTTCTTCGACTACAAGGCTATTGGATGTACACTATTTCTTCGACTGTTTGTTGACAGTTGATCTCGCAGTCGTATCTCTTCACCATGGTACGAACTGCCTATTCTACGGATGAACTTCGGTCTATGTGGTCAAACGGCCTACGACCTACTCGAAATCTTCGTAAGAGTTTATTCAAGGCGCAACTATGATTGATTAATCCGGATTAATGGAAATATAGAACCAACATAGGCGCAACTATGGTGCCCAGGCAACATACGCCGTGATCGCTCTTCTCCGTTGAGTTTACCTCAGGTAAAAGCTTCTGCCACTGATCGTGGCCTTCAAACTCAAGTTCAGGATCCTCCTTCATCGTCCGGCTACTTCTCACCTCAACAAAGTACTCAATCATCAGGTCTGCGAGTGGCACTGTGGAACGCTCACTCACTTACTGACAAGCATGCTTTTATTCATCAAAAGCTTTTGGAAGACAAACTTGATATTCTTGCGATTACAGAAAGTTGGCATCAATGTTCAGAAGACACTCCGATCCTGCGAGCTACACCACCTGGCTACTCCTCGCGAGATTGCCCTCGACCGCCTCTTCCTGATGGTCAGCCTGCTCGAGGGGGTGGCATAGTCGTCTTTTTTCGGTCATCTCTTCGACTATCGACGGTGGTCCTCGAAATTCCTTCAACATCATTCGAGGCTCTCTGCCTGAGGATTGCCACTCCCCGCGGCTCTGTCACAGTTCTTACCATCTACAGACCAGGCTCTGCACCTCCCTCTGAGCTGTTCTTTGAGGAATTCATCTCGACGCTGAAATCCCTCGTTACGCGAAATAGCCAGCTCCTTATAATCATTGGAGATATTAATCTTCACGTCGAAAATCCATCCGCCTCTTCTACAATACGCTATCTTGAGATCCTCGCTCAGTTTGGTCTTCGGCAGCACATCAATGAACCTACTCATCTCCTAGGTGGATGCCTTGACCATGTCATCACATTGGACGACCAGCCAATTGATGAATTACAAGTCATCCCTCCGTCTCTATCCGACCATTCGCTCATCCAGTTCTCTCTTCCCTCCCTATATCTTCAACCAGTACATACTATTCGGCAGCTACGAGGATGGAAGTCATTCGATTCTCAGGCTTTCTGCACTGCACTTTGCACCACGAAACTCTTCTCCTCTGATGAATCGCTGGACACGCTCACAGTCTCCGAGCTCTTCGACCTCTTCTCCTCAACCACGACAGATCTTCTTGACAGGATGCTACCTCTACGCAAGGTCAAGACCCGACACCGTCCACTGGCGGTATGGTTCGACAAAGAATGCCACCAGTCACGCCGCCGTGCTCGCTGTGCTGAGCGACGCTATCGAAGATCCAAGGATCCCAGTGATCGGTTGATGTGGATCACTCAACTTCGATCCCTTCACCGGCTATACCATCACAAAGAGGCCGCCTACTGGGAGAACTTTGTCTCGCGTAACGAAAACAACCCACGGCGTCTATGGTCCTCCATCTCGGGGCTTCTTGGTCGGCCGTCTCGTCCGCTCGAGACTCCAGCCTTCACTGCTGATGAGTTTCTCGACATGCTCAACACGAAGACAAACTCTCTCCGTGCCGCTACAGCTGATGCTACACCTCCGGTGTTCTCATCTACATCTTCCGAGTTCGATGGCTTTAAGCCTATTACGGACGCTGATCTAAGAACGGTATTCTCGGGTGTTAATCTTAGATCATGTGAACTTGACCCACTCCCTCCATTTATTATTATTGACATACTTGATGATCTTGCACCTTTCTTTCTCTATCTCTTCAATAGATCACTTGCTGAGGGCTGCATTTCTGCTTCCCAAAAACGTGCTTTGGTTTTCCCGGCACTTAAGAAAACTAATCTGGACCCAAATGACTGCAAAAACTATCGGCCTATTTCTAACTTGTCTTTTCTTTCAAAAACCCTTGAACGTCTGGTTTCAATTCAGATTCTTCCTTACCTTGAGTCTTCAGGCCTTCTCCCTTCACACCAATCTGGTTTCAGGGCGTTCCACTCAACTGAAACAGCCCTGCTCTCTATGCTAGCTGACATCTACTCAGCTATAGATAAGGCTCAGGTCACCCTTCTTGCACTTGTTGATGTCTCTGCAGCCTTCGACATGGTGGATCACAATATTTTGCTCCAACGCCTTGAATCCTCCTATGGTCTTAAGGGAGTCCCTCTTCTCTGGCTTCAATCCTACCTGTCTGGTCGCACCCAAATGGTTATAGCTGGTAATTCCAGGTCTAACTGGGTGCCTGTCCTTCTAGGAGTTCCTCAGGGATCAGTCCTTGGACCCCTTCTTTTCATTCTGTACACGGCTGATATTACCTCTTTGTTTACAAATTACTCTGCTACTGGTCACCTCTTTGCTGATGACGTTCAGGCATATGTCCATGGTCCTGCGTCTACTCAACTCACTTTAGCTCGCCGTATTGAAGCCCTTTACCATGACTTGCATTTGTGGATGTCTTCCAATCGCCTTTCGCTAAACTCTTCCAAAACTCAACTTATTTGGCTTGGCACACCCCAACAACTTCTGAAAATTGACTTTTCGCTTCTCTCTGAAAACTTTCCCAAATTTACGTTCTCCACTTGTGTGCGTGACTTAGGTGTCACTTTGGACAGCGCTCTCACCTTTTTCTGCTCATGTAACCAACCTTACACGATCCTCTTACTTTCACCTCCGGCGTCTCAGGGTTATTCGCAGATCTGTTCCCCTCTCTACCATGGCATCCATTGTCCATGCATTTGTCTGTTCCAGAATTGATTATTGCAATTCCCTACTTATTGGTCTTCCCAAGGTCCGTCTATCCCCTATTTAATCTGTTCTTAAGGCTGCTGCTCGATTGATTGCTCACCTTCCTAAATACTCCCATATATCATCTTTCATGGTCAACCAACTGCATTGGCTTCCTCTCTCTGACCGCATTCAGTTTAAAGTCCTTGCTTTGGTTCTCAAATCCAAACTGGGACTTGCTCCAAAATACCTCAGGGACGTCATTCGTCCTCCTCTTTCTGCATCATCTCATCGGCCTCTCCGATCTCTGGACCGGTCTGACTTGTTTGTCCCACGAGCTAGGACCACGACTGCTCAAACTCGATCCTTTGCCATCATTGGGCCCTCTTTATGGAATGCCCTTCCCTTCACTTTGCGTGAGACTTTCCTTTCTGGATCACTGTCTTCATCTCTCTCTCTCCTTAAAACCTATTCTCTTCTCTTGAGTTCCAAAAGTTTGAGCCAGCTACTAAGAACGCCCACGATTACCTCACTGTCCTTCTTCTTCTTCTTCTTCTTCTTCTTCTTCTTCTTCTTCTTCTTCTTCTTCTTCTTCTTCTTCTTCTTCTTCTTCTTCTTCTTCTTCTTCTTCTTCTTCTTCTTCTTCTTCTTCTTCTTCTTCTTCTTCTTCTTCTTCTTCTTCTTCTTCTTCTTCTTCTTCTTCTTCTTCTTCTTCTTCTTCTTCTTCTTCTTCTTCTTCTTCTTCTTCTTCGCATTCTTCGCATTCTTCGCATTCTTCGCATTCTTCGCATTCTTCTTCTTCGCATTCTTCGCATTCTTCTTCTTCGCATTCTTCGCATTCTTCTTCTTCGCATTCTTCTTCTTCGCATTCTTCTTCTTCTTCTTCGCATTCTTCTTCTTCTTCTTCGCATTCTTCTTCTTCTTCGCATTCTTCTTCTTCTTCGCATTCTTCTTCTTCTTCTTCGCATTCTTCTTCTTCGCATTCTTCTTCTTCTTCTTCTTCTTCTTCGCATTCTTCGCATTCTTCTTCTTCTTCGCATTCTTCGCATTCGCATTCGCATTCGCATTCGCATTCTTCTTTGCATTCTACGCATTCTTCTTCGCATTCTTCTTCTTCGAATTCTTCTTCGCATTCTTCTTCGCATTCTTCTTCGCATTCTTCTTCGCATTCTTCTTCGCATTCTTCTTCGCATTCTTCGCATTCTTCTTCTTCGCATTCTTCTTCGCATTCTTCTTCTTCGAAACCCAGATAGACACACCGCTATCAGGTACACTGTATATGAAGGTTGATCGCAATGGACTCATCACAAATAACTAATGCAGCACAGATTATAAAGTAACTTTATTTACGTGTCCAAAATGTATGATGTTTAGACAGATAGATATATTTAGAGTGATAGTGTGTTACAGATAAATTTACAAAATTATAAGACTCGTGGAATGAAATGTGTATTATCTGTGGTAGGAAGCACCAAGTTATGTGGGCGTGGTTTCGAGTGATAATGATGCTCGACAACGGAAGGGAGAAGTCCTCAAAGAACATGAATATCTCTTCTGGTTACAGCCGCCAGGAGACGCGCATCAGCTAGCTTATGGTAGTTTCGCAGTATCAGCAGCAGTTGGCGAATCATCCCGCAAGTACCCAGTCCGACCAGGGAGTGTCGCAACCGATGTGCATAAGGTCTGAAGGTATGAAGGAGCTACCCCGAACAAAGAGTTGCGCATAAGTGTGAGAATTTAAGACTGAATTTGCTGGAGCAAAGGAAGCCAGTGGAGAGTTTCCCGAATGAAAGAAGATACGCGAGCATACTTGGGAGACCATAAATAAGGTGGGCAGCAGCGTTAGGAATTGACTGAAGCTTAGAGAGCTTTAGTGAAGAGAGACCAGCATAGATGGAGTTGCCGAAGTCAACCCTACTACAAATCAGTTCATGGATGAGGTAGTGTTGACCGCGTGAGGGAGAGTGAGTGACGGATGGTGCGAATATGGCGTAGATGATAAAGGCATGTTCGAGAGATGCGATTGACATGGTCTGATAGTGAGAGAACTGGATCCAGAGTAACCCCCAGATCCCGAACTGAGGCAGAGTAGTGGACGTCTGGTAAAGTAGCGCGGAGAAATTCCATGTCAATCTTGGCTAGTTGGGCTCGACCGCCAAGCCTGATGAATTGGGTTTAATCCGAATTAAGGCGGAGACGGCTAGAAGACATCCAAAGGTCCAGTGCGGTAGTGGTCTCAAGGACCCTAGCGACCAGTGAAACAGCTGCGCTGGCTGGACCATGAGCAAAGGCTTGGATGTCATGGGCGTACTGATGAGCCGAGATCACCTTGAGAGTGAGTATGTGTGATAGGTTATAGACCTTACCAAGCCAGAATTCGCCCGTTCGATCTCCAAATCCTCGTTTATAATCTGTCCACGTTCTGTTAAAATTGACACTGCCATCTTTGCGTCTCTGAAAAACCTGTTAACAGTTGACGGAAAGCTATATATTCTTGCTAACTTTTTCACACTGTAAATAAATCATGCAGGACCAAACAGAAACTACCAATTTTATCTTAGCAGAGAATATTGCGAAAAAATGAAAGTGGTGCTGCAGCCATGAGCCGATATTTACAGTGATAGTGATAAATCCAGAAAGGCTATAAACTGTATAACACAAAAATTGTATACTTAATTAATACGATCGACGATCGTCATGCAAATTGCAATATCCTAGAGAAATAGCATGCCCACAACTAAGTGGCCAAGGGGGACATTTAGGGTGAGTCACAGTCTGTTCCGACAATAAAAAGGTTGATTCCACAAAAATTAAAAAGGCCATCACTTCTTTCCTTTTCAGATACTACTGTAGATGTTTGCCCGTCCTAGGACGGTGAAGTATAGCGAGCTCGGGCGGGCCAATTAAAGTCAGCGCTCACCGCCCTCTTTTCGTCACTTCCCCTCCCTTTCCCCAATTCTCCTCCCTCCACTTCTACTTCCCCTCTCCACCATTTTTCCTGCCTTCTATCCTTCCCATCTCCCCCTTCCATTACTGTTCCCTCCCTTCCTCTATCCTACCCATCCTCTCCCCACTTATCCCTCTCAGGCTCTCACTCCCCAACCAATCCCCTCACATTCCTCTTTCACTCCCCTTCCCTCCTAACCCTTCCCTTTCCTTCTCCACTCACCTTCCACTCCCCTGCCCTCCTCCGTTTCCTCCTTTTCTCACCATACCCCTCCGCCTCTCACTCGTTCTTTCGTCCCTCCCCTTCCCTCCTCCTGTCTCCCATTTCCCTTCACCTCCCACTCCCTCTTCCGTCCTTCCGTCCCCACCTCCAATTCTCCGTTCATGAACGCCTGTGTAATAGCTACGTTCCGTCCGTCCGTCTGTCCGTTGTGCGTGATCTTCCGCTCCTATGACAACGTTTGTTATTGGTTAACGCGATGACTTTGGGTGACGTAGCCAGATTGTCTCTGGAAATGAAGAATCAGCGAAACAGCGTAACGCGAGGCGTAACACGGAGCGCACTTGATCGTAAGGAGTTTCGTGATGGCCTCCTCAGCAGTCCTATCTGTGGTGACCGCACGTCTCTGGCCGATCGCTCTCTTCGCTCTCTACGACACGGCGATACGACCCCTCATCGATGACCTTCTCCCCTGACGTCAACATCGAACTGGAGTAAGACCGTTACTGCCATGGCTGGACCAACATTGCCGTATGCTTCGGAACGTTAGATGCCTTGAGCGTAGATACCGTCACACAAGTGACCCATCTGACTGCCTCATCTGGATTAACCATCTCCGAGACATGTATCGTGAGTTCCGGCTGAAGGAGACTTCGTATTGGGAGTCGTTGATTGACCTGGAGAGAAGACATCCACGTCGGCTCTGGCGGCGATTGCGGACGTCCTCGGCCGCTCCACAGCCCACCTCTCCACCTCAGACTCCGTTCACGGCAGACGATTACCTCAACTTTATACAGGCTAACATTGATTCTACTCGCAAATCCACGGAAAACTCCCCTCCTCCTGTCTTCTCCACCACTGCAGCTGTCCTCTCTTCGTGAAAGCCTCTTCAACCTGGATGCCATCCGTCAACTCATTATGGACTCTTCTTCGAAGTCATGCGAACTTGACTTACTTCCTCCATTCTAAGTTATGGAATTTATAGATGAACTTGTTCCGTTCTTGGTAATACTATGTAACTCTTTGCTGGCCCAGGGCTACGTATCTGCATCGCATAAAAGGGCTGTGGGTTCCCTTCCATCGAGCGACATGGTCTTGACCATGGCTCCCCTTCAAATTACCGCCCTCTCTCTAACTTGTCTTTCCTCTCGACGCTTTTTGAGAAATGTGTGTCTGTGCAACTGGTCCACTACCTTGACCTACACTCTCGAATGCCTCCTCTTCAGTCTGGATTAGGAAATTTCCTATGGTGAGTATTCTGGCTGATGTAAGACTTATTTCAAGCCGTTGATCGTGGCCATGTCACTCAACTTTCCCTCTATGACATTAGTGCTGCTTTCGACACTGTTGATCACACCATTCTTCTTGACCGGCTCTCTAACTAATTTCGGATTACTGATTCTGCTCTTCTCTGGTTCCGCTCATTCCTTACTGATCGCTCTGTCTCGGTAGTTTTTGGCCCCACCCGCTCTGGATCCCCCTCTCTTACGGCTTACCTCAGGGCTCAATTCTTGCTCCCCTTCTGTTTGTCTTGTGTTCCTCGGATCTGGCGGGGGTCCTTGGTCCAATGGGTGTCCTATCCCACCAATATGCTGATGACACGCAGCCTTACCTTCATGGACCTGCAGACACAGGTGCTCTTATGGATGAGCATAAATTATTCTACACAAACACATAACTACATACAAATACACACAAACACAATCACTCAAGCATACCGAATGAATGAATACAAACATACATATGCTTATGCGCACACATACACAAACATCCACTTACACAAATTCATACACCAGTCTGCTATGAATATGCTAATACTACCCTATACATGGTTCGATAAGGGCCAATGTGATTCGTCTAATGAACATATAGTGTGCACCAATAAGAGCGCAACTTGAACGTATATTAAAATAACAGCGTACCTCTGCCTCTCTCTCTCCCTCTCTCCTCCCTTCCTCCCTCCCTTCCTCCCTCCCTTCCTCCCTCCTTCGTGCTCTCTATCCGTCTGTCTTTCTCTCCCTTTCTCTGTGTTCTTCCTTTTTACACCACTTTGTTTGATATTTGAGACTTGAGAATAATAATAATAATAATAATAATAATAATAATAATAATAATAATAATAATAATAATAATAATAATATAAATAGCTCTCGCAATTTATATGGAAAGATGTGGAGATGGATGTTGGATGGTCGCCCAAGAGTGCAACTTTAACATATATTAAAATATTAAATGGTATTTATTTGAAATATAATTAAAATAAAAGTCATGTTGCTGTAAGATGCACTTATACCAATAGGATTCGTCTAATGAACATATAGTGTGGACCAATAAGAGTACAACTTTAACATATATTAAAATATTAAATGGTATTTATTTGAGATATAATTAAAATATAAATTGTTTATGACAGTCTTTTCATTGTGCGTGACTCGGTATAATGGTTTTGTGTGTGGCCTTTCATAGTAGGGGGATTTAATGACTTGGTATAATGAGGTGTGATACAATTAAAAGTCAATGGCTTATAAAGGGTTTATGACCCAGCGCCAGTAACAAAAGACCATTGTGCTTTGATGTCCGGTATATTGGGTTTGTGACCTATCGCCAGTAACAAAAGACCATTGTGCTTTGATGTCCGGTATAATGGGCTTATGACCCAGCGCCGGCAACAAAAGACCATTGTGCTTTGATGTCCGGTATATTGGGTTTATGACCTAGCGCCAGTAACAAAAGACCATTGTGCTTTGATGTCCGGTATAATGGGTTTATGACCCAGCGCCGGCAACAAAAGACCATTGTGCTTTGATGTCCGGTATAATGTGTTTATGACCTAGCGCCAGTAACAAAAGACCATTGTGCTTTGATGTATGAACAAAGGACTGGGGGAACAAAGGACCAGGGGGTGGCCCATTAGCCCTAGATTGGCAGGTGCCCCCACATTCAGGAACAATGGACGAGCAGGTGCCAACCCAAGAACAAAGAAATGGCAGGTGCCCGCGCAGGCCTGGAGACAAAAGGGGTGGGGCTTAGAACAATAGGGGGCGTGGCTTAGAACAATGGGGGCGTGGCTTACAACAATGGTGTGCGTGGCTGTTTTTCAACACGCTGTCTCCTAACTACTTCTGTTTACCAGTGAAGACACTGGCCCGGGTCGGGAGCGCCTCTGTTTTGAGTGACGCTATATAAATACGGGATTACGATAACGATTACACACAATTACCCACACACATACACATACACACACACATGACAAACATTTCTGTGCGTGTATGTCATTAATTGCGTCGCGCATTAACCTAATCCAGTGACTTCTATGGCGCCGTCGCAGCACAAAGCTCAATCGATGGTCGCTTGACGTAAAATCGTAGTCGAAATCATAGTGCGTTGGATAATTCCTGTCGAAATCGGCAAAGTCTGAGAAACTAACTTGACGCAGGCTTCCGTTAGTAGGTGAGTTTAAACAAATTGGTCTGATCTTTAGCTTTAAATGCATCAGAGAACATACACAATTGAGTAGTGAATTTCAAAGGTTTGGACCAGTCATCGAGAACGTCCGGGGACTCAACACTGATCTCGTGCAACGTCCATTAATGCCTTATTCGAGAGCAACAATTATTAGGACGAGGAGCTATCAAACGATTGGAGTGGTTGGGTCTAGTCAGCAGACAAAATTATAGTCATGAGAGCTATGTGTAAGCAGTGAACCGAGTGAATTAGCATACAGTTTTTAATAAGCAGCGGGTTTACACAAAGAAACTTGTAGCACAGTAAGTGTTGACGTCGAAATGAGTACTGGTATTCAATTACGTTAGCAGTAACTTGTCTGATGTTTTATATTTGCCAAGATTGTCGATGTTCATACGGATGCCACCCGTCACAAGTTGTTCAGAATGAGAAGAAACCAGGAATTCAAGGAGGAATAATTCTATGAAAAATTAGTTGTAAAAAATCACGGGGTGACGAAGTGACGCTGACTCTGACATAGGCAATGCGCTGATTTCGAGAGTTTAGAGTAGCAATGAGGATTTAAATTGACTTCTGGGTGGGAATAAGTTATAGGTACCGAAAACATTTCCTGTGCGACTTTGGAGGCAAAGCAACTCCGCCACCAAGTATATCCTGTTCACCGATTGAAACGGAGAGATGTGTCATAACTGAAACAAATGAATGTATATCACAAGGTTTCAGTCATGTTTAACTGAGAGTGTGACTAAAACTACAGTTTTTAAGAGTATGAGGTTTATTTTGGAATGTATGAAAAAGCAGGAGAGATCTCGTGACCTACAATGAAGTACAAAGAAATTGACTGGTGAAGTTTGGCTAAGTTATATGAAAATTTCGATGTTATTATCAGTCAACTTTTCTCGAGAACTACGTTAACAGGTGGTTTATCTACGAGAAAAATGTCGAAAAAGGAATGTTCAAAAATGGACCGGGACGATTTGATTGACGCCCTAACCGATGGGCGTGTAATTGAAGCGCTTATCAAAATTCTCGTAATTTCGCTAACACCTGTGATAGAAAATATCGTTCGAGCTCATGTGGAGAAATTTGAAACGACTTTAAACGGTACGATGGAGATAGCTGTGAGAAAGGTAGAGGAAATTCAAACTAAAGAACTGGAAGAATCAGTCTATAGCAATTAAGGAAAGACAATAGCTACTTTTCCATAGGTGTATTCCTAAATCTATCAAAGGCATTCTACACGGTCAACGACGAAATTTCAATATCGAAATTGAACCATTATGGCAGTGCTGTCCAATATGCGGCCCGCGAGCTGATTTTAATTGGCCCGCCTGAGCTCGGTTAATCTGTTGCACTTTGTGCCAAAAATGAAGTAAAAGACAAAGTCACCGTCAAACCAAGTCACAAAAGAATAGCTATGCAAGTTCATGGCTATTCATTTGTGACTTGACTTATCATTTGACAATGTAAACACAAAATCCAGTTCCTACGACACCTTAAACTTGTTTAAAGTTTAAAACGTACTGTTATGAACGTGAGTGGGAACCAACAAAATCAAATAATAATATACTACATAACATACTGTATAGCATATTACAGCAATGGTGGGAAAGAGAGTGGGTCTGATTGTTCTCCTGATGGCAGACAACCATTTCCCATGTTTCCAAGCTTATCATTGTATTATTCTGTGTTCAAAACTGAAAGATGATGTACTAAAGAATGTAATTAATATAGTTGTTAAAATTGTAGACTTTGTTAGAGCTGGTCCTTTAAATCACAGGCAGTTTGGGACATTGTTACAAGAGTACGAAAGCAATTACGGGGATTTTTCATACTGATGTTCGATGGATAAGCAAGGGGTAGACACCGGCAAGATTCTTGGATCTCATTGAAGAAATCAAAGTCTCCATCAGAGTGAAAGCCTAGGAAGAATTGCTAAATTATCTGGAAATGCCAGTGTTTATTGTAAGGCTACCATTTCTTACTGACATGACTGACTACCTGGACAAGTTAAATTTGAAATTGAAAGGCGGTATCATATATTACCAACTGTGATGAAGGAAATAAGTGTTGAAGCAAAATCTAGACTTATTCATCAGTCAATTGAATCAGTCAGATTTTAACACTTTCCAGCACTTTCCATCGCATTTCTTAGGCTGCAAATGAATCTCCAGATTTATCCAAAAGTGAACAGTTCAACATGTCAATAGAACAGTTGAAATTCAATTTCTCAGCTCGTTTCAAAGACATTCGCATCATGACTCCCCCAGCGGTTTTTTTGTTGAAAATCCATTTACATGTGATATTTCTAACTTAGCCACAAATATGCAGTTATTGGGAGGGATAAAGGTGCAGTGCAGTTTGAAATAAATGAAATTTAACATAATATGGTCCTTCGTGAGAAACACAAGGAAAATTCGCCAATTGAGTTCTGGATCACATAATGTTTCTTCTGCTGAATTACCACACGTAGAAATTATGTAAATGTTGTAAAAAAAAGTATTGACGATGTCTGGAGTCACCTTCGTCTGTGAAGTTGGGTAAGAAAACAAACGAAATTCTTTGTTCTGATGATCATTTAGAAAATCTAGTGAGGACAACAGTTACTGAAAACCAAATGCAAAAAAAAATTGCAAGCGCAATTCAAAGCCAAATATATAATTAAAGGTGCTTAAACGTTAATTGTTTACTGATATAGTTTTTGGCGCTGAACTATTATAATATTAAATATATCTCCAACAGTAGGGTCTATTCCTGTAATCGAATCCCAATTTAGTTCGACATGCCTTCTGGAGACCGGACAGCTATTTCAGCACGAAGAGCGAATGGTCATCAACTGCTATGTCCTCTGTACTTCAGTGGCGTTAGGTAATGTTCTGACAGTCTTGCTCAGATAACTCTCTGTGAGACTATGTTGTGTGTACACTAAAATGCGGTTAGCAATTGGTTTATTAAAGGATATTCTTACTTACTTAGGTGACACTTGTAGAACGCTTGTAGTGACTAACATCAATTAGATTAGACTCATGAGTTATAATAGCGGAGTATCTTCAGATAAACCACCGCATTTTTTAGAAAGTTGAAAACTTATATTGCTTCAAGCAGGACATTGTAAAGGGTGATGATATTTGGCATTGCATGTAACAGGTAAATTACACCTGTCTTTCTTGTTTTTGGTTTCACGGAAGGATGGGCTGGAAGGTTGAAGTGGTTGCAGCTGCCTGTTTGGCGGGAAGCAATCCTTGGGTTGGAAGCTTAGAAGGGATGAGGGCGTAGACAGTGGGTGGCGAGAATCTACCCATCCTTGTTTTATGTGTATAAAGTGGCTGATATGTGAACTGTGGAGTTCAGTTCCGTCTAACTCTGGAGTGCATTCTGACGTCTGTTGCTGATCGTCTGATGCTTTTACAAAGAATACTGAACTTTGACAAGACCTGTTTGTTCTATACATACTGACTGGAACCTCTTGCGAGAATCCTGGACACGAGCTACGACCAGTATATGTAACATTGTACTTAAAACATGACTTAAAACATGAGACCATGTTAGCAATCGTTGCAAATATCGATTGTCTTGATTCGAATTTTTTAAGAGAGCACTACTGCCATCATTAGGAGGATCCACCTAAACCGTACGTCAGGCAGTAACGTGTCTGCTTGACTTTGCTGCACTATGGAATGATGTATACCGTCGTACTAGACCAAAACCTCCGTTCTGATTTCTCCACCCATAAGCCTCCCTTTGTCAAATTTAATGTTGATAATTATATTATCTATACTCGTCTATGGAGGCTGTCATGTTAGGCCTGTCACTGAATTCTCTGTAAGGGGTTCATAACATCTTTCGTTCTAAAATCTAATCTTTAAGATTTATAATAAACTACAAAAATTCGCTAATCAATTAGAATTAGAACTAGCTGTTTGTCTAAACGATTAGCTAATCAATTAGTTAAATTGCTAATCGATTAGAATTAAAATTAGCTACTAAAAAATGTCCTAATCGATTAGAATTAGAATTACCAAAATCTTGTAGCTAATCGATTAGAATTAGTTGTTTGTCTAATCGATTAGCTAATGGACTAGTTACATTGCTAAGCGATTAGAATTAGAATTAGTTACTGAAATTTGCTAATCGATAAAAATTAGAATTAGCAAAATCTTGCAGCTAATCGATTAGAATTAGAATAGAATATCCTTTATTGTAAGACCAATTGCAAACCGCATTTTGGCTAACGTGAGAGTTTTAAGGATTGCTTTCTGTATGTTAGCTGTTTGTCTAATCGATTAGGTAATCGATTGGAGTCTAATCGATTAGTTGCCCACCTCCGGTTCATATTAATTTGGCAAAGTAATAAAAATTATAGAGACATGTAGTAATAAATTTGATTGGTGAAACACAAACCAGCGATGCACCGTTGGCAGTCAGCATATCACAATACGCATAAGTACAAACTCGATCTGGTTGATTTCCAACGCAAACCTCGTAGACGCCACTTCTAGTTTCGCCATCTGCTTTTATGTTAGAACAATCTCTCACTAGAGATACAGGACCACAGATATCTAGAATAGCACAGATATTGCACATTCATTAATCCGGATATATATATATGCAGTGCTTAGAACCAGAATCATGACAACAACGTTATCTGAATTTATGATGTGTCCCTATCTGGCCACTGTTGCCATCGATGGCACTATGCAGGCTAACTATAGATCCAATTACCATGGCTGTCTCAGATATGAAGCTACGACGAAGAAATACAATTTATGTTTAATGTAGACTTGGATAATTAATTTCTATTCTTTTTCTGGCCGCAGGGTTTTTAAAGGATTCAATTTGGTATAGAGCAGAAACATACAGCTCTAATGAATCCGAGGGCCAAACAAAAGCTCAAGCACTGACTAATGGGACAGATAACAAAATGTTGAAAACACGTAAGTTATGCTGCAATCAGGAAGAAATTGTGAATTTTATAGAAATTAATCTAGTAACAGTATAAAATTGTAGGACACCGCTGACGATTGCTTGAGTGCACGTCTTGTAACGCAAAACTACACGTTCGAGTCTCCTATGAGACGGCTTCTGTATCTGGTACTTTGAGAAAGTCCTACACTCACAATAGCAATAGCTCACCGACATAGATAAATTATTGGTCATTAGACATTGGCGTTTAATAAATGCGTTATTATTATAATAAACTCTGATCGTTCTATGTAAGTTTTAAAGAAAAGCTTGTAAGAATCACAAATGTTCAGTTTTGCTATTCACATGGCTCCGTTTTTACTTTGATCATGCAGCTGTGTCCCAATATTATTCGCCGTCTGTTCAGCGCATTGAAGTTCAGGATTTGCAAGTATTAAAAAGGCAATATTATAGAAAATATAGGACGCTCGATAAATTCAAAAAGCATGGTCTCTTCCTTGATGCCTGAAAACTAGGGATGGGCCGATTAATCGTTCGGTAATCGGTTCGGACCGGATTTTGCACTACTCAATATTAATCGGAATCGGCGATCCCAGGCCTTGAAAACCGATTAACAAAAACATTATATTTTTGACTAAACACAATTTCTTGATTTTCTTCTTACATTAATGCAGAAATAGTATAATGTTTTGGCGACCTTCTGCGCTAATCTTCAATCTTTAATCATTATTGAAAGTCCGTGCCAATGCCATCTCATAATATTGAGATTGGATTTTCTTATTCTTTAGTTATTATATAATAGAAGTTACATTTCCATGGTGTGGGTTTATGGTTTATCTCTTATTATATATATATATATATATATAATCCTCTTGCGGCCAATCCTAATATTTTATGTTAAATGTTATGTGATTTTTATTTGACATGGCTTCAATAAAAGAGTTTTGATTGATTGATTTTGATTGATTGATTGATTGATATATATATATATATATATATCTGCAAATAAAATGAATATTGCCGATTAATCGGATAGGAATCGGTGTAAAAGCAGCCCAATTAATCGGAGTCGGAAATCGGAAAAACATGCCAATCGGCTCATCCCTAGTGAAAACCTTTTAACACGTTGACCGCCGAGTACGAGATAACTCGTACATTATTTTGCGACCTATACGGCGCCGAGTACGAGATAACTCGTACTATAATTATTTCTATATATAGATACATATATGTATACATACATCTGTATATACATACAAATACATATACCTACATATATACATATATATGTATACATATATGCATACACACATATATACATATATATACATACCTATATTTACATACATAGATATATATAAAAAACCTATATATACAAATTTCCATTATATATATGTGAAAACATATATGCATAATATACATGTGCATATATATGTATATATGTGTATATATATATTATACATATGTATATACATATATATATACTTACACATAAACATATACATATATACGCATACATACATGTACATATATCTACATACATATATATATACATTAGGGTGGTTCATCGGCAATGGTGCCAACAAAAATTCTTAAAAGTTGCTGCTCTCACCCCCTCATTCTGTTCCAAATAATTTATAAAAAATTATGACCAAGTTTCAGTTGATTCTGAATATGTTTAGAGGTGCCTCATCATGGTTGTAGTTAGAGTAGAGAGATGCAAACTTCTTCCATGCATGACCGGGAGAGCTAAAGTCAGTCATCTGCCTGCACTGGTATCTGGAGTAGGCATTGATCAGCTGCTTGAAGTTCCATACCTACCAGATGGTATAGGAGAAATAACAGTCGCTGCAGTAGTCGCAGCTATCGAAGATTCAGGTATGAGGTCAGTCATCTGTGGCATGGCTTTCGACACCACATCGTCGAACACAGTATACATGCACTATTCTGGTGGAGAAGTTGGACAAACGTCTGCTATCTTTGCCTGTCGGCATCATATTCTTGAATGTCTGTTCATTGACATTAGCTCCTTCTTCTGGACCAGATATACGTATGTTCAAATGTTTCCAATCCTCCTGGGCTGATACTGTTCATGCTGCTTTCCATGCAGGTTTAGAGGATATATTAGTCACGAGAAAGATCACATTAGGCAAAGGACCTGAAGTTTTGAACTTCGTTCGAACAATGACTTCAAGAAACTCAGCCACAAGAAGATTACCAGGAACTGCCCATTCAGATCATCATTAATTCTGGGAGAGATCCCTCCGAATGGAATTCATTTCCGTGCTCCAGCAGGACTTCATTGAGCAAGAGAGATGAGACTCTTATTATACGGATTCAAAATCTTCATGTTTGGTCGCATCCAGGCATGTGGTGGGAGCCAAACAAGAACATGGTCTATGTCAGCTTCTCTACTTTGCCCAATGCAGGTGGACAGGCCTACATCCAAGCATGGTTTGCAGCTTCGATGCCAAATGTGGCTCCGAATAATGACCTATTGTTCCTGGAAAAGTTGCAGGAGCACTCTGCCATGAATAAGGTCTTATCTGATGGTGCATTGCAGAAATAATTGGGCACCTATGGAATCTGAAAGAGAAAATGAAATATCTCACAACGTTTGATCCGTCTGTCACTGTTGAAGAGAAACGATGAATGGTGAATATAATGAAGAGTCGGCCTCTTTGGAAACAACAGTCCATCAAATTGATTCGCCATGACGGGTAGTCCTTCAGCAAAACAGAAAATTAATCTAAGCAGGCTCTCAGCAGACTATTCAATTCTTCACAGCATTGAGTTTACCCGTAGACTATCTTCAGCTCGGTCCTAATTCTGAATTCAAAACAGTGCTGAAGTATGTCAAGGCACTGAATGTCGTAAACAACATGGTAGAAATTCTGATTCAGGAGTTTTATGCCGATCTGACGAAGAACAGAAACAGTTTCTCCTTCAAATGATTGCATGCTGAGCATAGAAAATTGTTCCAAAACTCTAGGAAATCCACAGTTGTGGCTGGACTTAAATGCTAGACATTAGCGTTTAGCGGTAGAAAGTCTTTGTATTATCTGTTTTTGTGTTGAAGATGATGTCCAACTAGAACCATTTTCAGAACTTTCTTTATTAATCCTTTATTTAGCCGTTGAATACACAGTGTTAATGCTCTTGATTAATAATGTATGCACTGCTAGACAGTAGATATTGTTAGACAATGAATATAATTTGTTTACTTTTTGGACTTAACCACTAACACTAATTTGCGGCATTGTACGAACAGGCTATTCGTATGTAAAACTACACTTGCCATGAGGCACCCCTAAACATCATCCTAAAAATAAAAAACTTTACAGGAAATTTTATTTATTTATTTGGAACATTCTGAGAGGGTGAGAGTTAAAAAAATTATAAATTTTGTTTTCTGAGCCACCCTAATATACATGTACCTGTACATATACATATATATACATACACATGTAGATATATATACGTATTTATATACATATACATGTACATATATGCATACATATATATACATTTGTAGTATATGCATACATTTACATATATATATATATACATATATATACAGATGTATATACATGTACACGTATATACATATATATATATATAGATGCATGCATATATACATATATGCATATATACATACATATACCTAAATAAATACACATTTATATGTATGCATATATACAAATACTTGCATATATATATGCATATATACATAAGTATATACATACATATATATACACATATACATATATATATATATATATATAAATACCTATATATTCAAATATCCATATATATGGAAACATAATACATAGTACATAGTACATATTTTACATGTACATAATACTTTCTCCCACTTTTCCGTGGCGTGGAGAGAAAAAATATAGCGGCGGTCAACGTGTTAAAACACGTCCACGACTTTTCCATGAACTGTATTGCATCCCAGGGTCTTTTTAAAACGCAAAAAATACATTGACAAAATAGGCCAACATTAAAAAAAATACAGCGTAAACAACCTTAGTCCTTAAATGCTGAAACAATTCACTTCTTAGAAATACTATCAGTAAACATATAAAAAAATTAAATGTTAATTATTTAGCTGTACCATGTTAAAAATTACAATTAGGGCCTATCTTACATTGCTTGGAGACAAAATCAGACAAAGCTTTGACCAGGCACCAGAAGTTTGAGACCACTGATATACAGTATGCAAATAGTTGTCAAAGGGAAGTTGAAATATGATGTCCTCTTATAATATTATGGCTCTCACAAGTACTTACTACTCATATGAAGATGACAACATTAACATTTGCATGATCTGTCTGCTTTATTTTTTTAGCAACATTCAGTTTTACAGTAGAATTTGAACGCTTAATTCATCCGATTATTCCTATTAAAAATATGAAAAAGGCTAAAACTGCTACAAGACCTACAAACAAACACTCGGCATATGAATAGCAATTTCAATAGAAATGGTCCATCAGCTCATACTATGAATTTTTGCCTCAGTTTACCACAACATTAATATTTTGACATAAGCATTAATACCAACAGAGAAACTGTTGGCCCGTCTTTTTTGGTTAGTTGCTTCATGGTGTTGATGATGATGATGATAACGACGACGACGACGACGATGATGATGATGATGATGATGATGATGATGATGATGGTGATGATGATGATGATGATGATGATGATGATGATGATGATGATGATGATGATGATGATGATGACGATGACACGAGACACTTCACTTTACCATTTACGAGTTTCCGCGATTTTTGAGTTTCGTTCTTGATGTCTGTCTGATACATCTGGAGACGTCGGTCAACCGCTTGTAGACTTAAATTAACAGTGTTATACTGACTTTTTATTCGTTGAAACGAATCATTTAGAAGCTTATAAATACTTGGAACTTGCTTGATGTAGATATTATGCTCCTGGGAAAGTCTATCAACCTCTTGGAGACTAGTCATAACGGTATCGTGCTGACTTTTCATTCTTTGTAACGATTCATTTTGAAGCCTATGAATACTTGGAACTTGCTTGATAGATATTATGCTCCTGGGAAAGCCTATCAACCTCTTGGAGACTTGTCATAACGCTATCATGCTGATTTTTTGTTTGTTGAGCGGATTGATTAAGAAGTTCGTGAATACTTTGACCTTGTTTAATGTAGCTACCATGCTCTTGGAGACGTCGTCGGTCAGCCTCTTGTAGACTTCTAATAATGGAGTCAAGCTGACTTCTCACATCGGTATCATTATGACTTTTCATAACGGCCTCATGCTGACTTTTCAGTTCTTGAAATGATTCATTAAGAAGTTCATGAATACTCTGACCTTGCTTGATGTAGATTTCAAGCTCCTGGAGACGTCTTCGGTCAACCGCTTGAAGATTTGTCATAACGGTGTCATGATGACTTTTTATTTCTTGGAATGATTTATTAAGAATGTCATAAATAATTTGACGATGCGTGATGTCGATGTTTTCTTCCTGGGAACGTCGGTCATTCGCTTGAAGACAAATATTAACAGAGTCATGCTGACTTTTCATTGTTTGAAACGATGCATTAAGAAGCTCGTGAATACTTTGAACCTGTTTGTTTAGCTGAACAAATAGGTCAACCCTCAGCTGTTGTATCTCAGCAACGATGCTGATCAATGGGTCTCCATTGTCGCAGCCCTGTACAGTGCACTGTCCTTTCACTGGAAATATTGTTTCATGCGTTATTAATATTACTACAAATGTTGCGAAATTATATGCCATAACAAAGCTCTTGACTGATCTATACAGCCTGAACGCTTAATACTCGACTAACAAAGAAACCTGCACGGCAACCGACTGCTAGTCTTTGACAACTTAGGCATCAGGTCAAACATGTTTATAGCGAACTGAACCAGGCCTTCGGACACACGATTGACTATTGTTTCGCTCTAGTTTCAACTCCCGCATTAAGATGAAGTTACATATTGATTGTCCTACTGGGTCATGTGAACACACTGAACAGTCAATAGTCATTTGGTGTAGGCTATGTATGGCTGGCTGTATTGATGGTTGCATGCATGTTTGCATGTATGCCTGCATGCTTGCATCAGTAGCAACCAAAAACGCAGTTTATTTGCAGCATTAGTTAAGTAGTAATTTTTATGCTTTGCTATTCAATTCGCAAGTCAACATTGAAGGGCGTACATCAAGTAGACCGCAATCAATTCAATACTATCTGAGAATCGTATCGTAGCCTATCGTATATTATGAGAATTTGTAAAGCGCCTCTTACAGTACTAGCTATTCAGAGTGACAGCCTGGGGAAAATTTCCCCTGGCTGTCACTCTGAATAGCTTTCTTATTTAATAAGAAAACTTTCTTATTTAATAAGAAAGTTTTCAATATCCAGAAGATCGACCCACTAACAGAGAGAGGCAGCCTATTTGGTGGATTGGCTGACACATCATCTGGTTTTGATTTTGTTTGTGTTGACAATAGAAACTCGTGCGTTAAATATTCCAAATTGTTCCAACATTTAGAGGTACCACACGACAACTCAAGTTTTGCTGTTCGTGATTAGCCTAGAACACGATAACGAAAATGTTTCTTTTTTTAAAATTTCCCTGAAAATTTAGCATATCTTGACAACTTCGTTTAAAATGTTTCTTCTGGTTCTTTCAAACAGAAATATTAACATTTCGTTCTCAATATACAGCTCTCTCTCTCTCTCTCTCTCTCTCTCTCTCTCTCTCTCTCTCTCTCTCTCTCTCTCTCTTTCTCTCTCTCTGACTTTCTCTGTCTCTGTCTCTGTCTCTGTCTCTGTCTCTGTCTCTCTGTCTCTGTCTCTGTCTCTGTCTCTGTCTCTGTCTCTGTCTCTGTCTCTGTCTCTGTCTCTGTCTCTCTCAAAATGTTTACTTAAAGCCAGGCGCTCGCTAGCTGCCCGTTCAACCAAAACATATATATATATACGCTGAGTGTTATACTGTTGTATCTCCTGCGTCCAATCACTGATTAGCTTATCAGCAAGCGCATAATATCTTACAAAACGTATAAATGATGAAACAAAATTTAAACAAGGTCTCATAACATTCGCATAGTAAATGTTCTTTTGGCAAAGGCATTAACTCTAGATATTGGCTGATGCAGTATGCTGATGTTGTAAGTGATTATTTTATTCTATCCATTGTCACTTGTCAGTGGGTCTAGAGAACAATACGACACTACATTAAGAAAAAGTAGAAATAGAAATGCAGTCTTTGATTTGGCTTCTTTCAATGAATCTGTCGACTAAGATCTCTAAAGGTGTGAACTTGAGTCTTTGGTCTATTTGACGCAACAGAATCAAGCATAACACAATTGGAAAGTCTGAGAAATTTAACCGCTTACCAAAATTAATACTGCAGCAGTACAAGGAGTGGAGCACATAATTATTTAATGTGCTCAAGCTTCCGCATAGTACAGATAGTTAGTGGCTAATTCACTTTTGACAGAATTCAAAGAACTGAACGAAAAATTGAAGCTGACACTACTGTACCTTCCGCTATTAAACGGCAAGAGATCAGGTCCTGATCTAGAACCCTGTTACTTCTAGGTAAGTGAGTAATAAGTTAGTAGGCTATGTGCTTTATTTGGAGTCTAAACGTCTGAAAACGCACTGCGGAAACATGGGATAAGAACAATCTAAGAGTGTTTAATCAAAAAATCATAAATGACAAAAAATTATAATATACAATGATAAAACAGACATCATTCTATGGATCTTTGAGAGAGTAAGGTTAAAAACTTAAAGTAAGAAGGAAGATCAGCAATAAAGTCAATTTTTTATTGAATAACATTCGCGTAATAAAACCACATCGGGTTCATGCGTTAGCACGCGGGATCTCAGGGTTGTGTGAATGAGAAAGGAGTGAGTAGATAACATTCTTTATAGGAGGCAGTAAGCAACTTAGAACATGACTAGGTGTAACGGTCCCCTATATTATAGTTTTTAGACTATAATAGGGTATGTCCTGATCGTGAACACGTGTTACATTTAATGTCTCTATCAATCGTGATTGGTTGAATGTGTGTCATGTTTTACAGTTCAACCAATAAAAATCAAGTCAACTCAGTTCGTTTTGAATATTAATGATAATTAAATGAATATGTCAATTATTACAACATGGTCTCGTTTAATCTAGTCTAGGGGTAATTTAATGAGATCATTCAATATTCTAACTTAACCTTACTTAGACCAGCGCAGTTTACTTAAGGCTTAAGTATTATGGGAATCTAAAATACCTCCCACGTAGATATTTGAAGCAACTTCTGTGCACTTCTAAATGTCTTCACCTCGGATACGCGTAGAGCTTTCACCACTGTTGGATGACGATCATGGCGTCTGTTGAACAGGTGAGTGAATCATTTCTTTCTGTCGTGAATTGCATGTGGTTCCACATCTTCTCAGGAAAGCGTAAGAGTTATGAAGAACCAAGACGAGGCTTTCACGCTTCAATGTTAACTTCACTATGTACGATTATTCCACCGTTCAGTTCGAATAAGTTACGACGACGAACTTAAGCAACGCTCGTAGATTTGAATTCCTGTGTGTAGCGAGACGACCTTTGACTTCGCTCGATCTAGAGATTCCTGAAGCAGAATCCTTTACTATCGCACTGTTCTTATACTACTCGAGTATAGGCCTAGTTCAAGTCGTTACTGTATCGACTTACGACTATTAACACTTCGCAACGCTCTATTGCTTTAAGATCACAACTAGAAGCGTTACACAACGTCCATCCTTTCCAACGACGGATGATCAAGTCCGTAACGGTCCTTTGTCACCTCACCTGTAGCTTCAGTGCGCATGCGCGGTTAAGGTCTGTTAGGCAACCGTGACTCCTTTTGAATTCAACCAATGGCATGGTTCCGACGTCGTATCGTATCCATGACGTTCAAATAGTTAACCCCATTAATTAAAGAAAATCTCTGAAATGCTCTGCGCCAGTCAATCTACGCTGATCAATTAATTAATGCCTAATACAACAAATGCTACAGTTAATTGGTGTCTGTATATTCTTCTATAATATCTACATAGGTCTATACATGTAATAGATGAGAATGTTTGTATTAATACAAAGGGAATCGTTACACTAAGGTTGTGAAGCAAGGATGAGAAAAGAGAAGAATCAGCATTTACACGATTGTCCTCGAACGTCTTCTGGTCGGCAGGCATAACTTGAGCCGTACCGTTTTCCGTATCATTGCGTTAATACGCGCGCTGTCTAGCGTTGGCAAAGCCGTACTATGAGGGGAAGCATAGAGGAGACGTGCCAATGAGGTGGCCCGAACTTACACACCATAAAACCGCGTCCCCGAGAGACCATGGGCAATAAGGATGTGTATCGCATACAGCGACTGGCTAGCCATGATCAATATGGGGTCAAACTAAGCCTATCCGTAATGGTTACCCCTAGAATAACAGATTAATCCTAAAGAAACTGAAACGATTGAGCTCGGACTCGGCGTTCGAATGAGAAGAGGATGGTGTAAAGTGCAGCTCAAACAGGAAATACAGAGAGCGCTTGCGGACTACAAGACGATGTTGTTTCTAAAAATACCGAAGACATCGTCATTACAATTTTAAACGATTCCGAATCGGAAGTTGTTATAAATGAAGGAGATTCGTTATGCTTAGTCGCTCATACCGTTCGCAATAGGAATCGCTGAAATTCAAAAAGATATAGAAACAGAACGTGATAAAAGAGCGGTCCTAAACATGAAGTATCGTAAAGGCGTTAGGATTATTAACGTAGTAGATGGTATATCTGCTCTTATCGCGTTAGGTTCAACAGCTTCAGCAATTGCGATTATGTCTACGATAGTCGCGGCACCGGTAGCTGTAGCTCTACAAGCAGTGGCTGTTGGAGCGGGTGTGTTCAGCGCGGTCGGGCGTGTTGTCAACAGAAAGCTCTCGCTAAAGGCGGAGAAGCACAAGCGGGTCAAAACGCTCGCCGAGGTAAAACTTAACACGATAAGCGACTACGTTTCGAAAGCCTTAGAAGACGATTATATTTCAGATGAGGAATATTCGCTTATTCTAAACGAACTCGGGAAATTCAATGAAATGAAAGAAGAGATCAGAAGCGAGACAAAAGTTAGTATAGACAAAGAACCTGGAATTCGAGAAACTATGACCGAGTCGTTTAAGAACGTGGGTGAGAAATCGGTGAAAACGTAAAAACGTAAAAACGTAAAAAAAACGTAAAAACGTAAAAACGTAAAAACGTAAAATCAATTACGTTTTAAAAACATTATACTATTATTTTAAAACGTAATGTCATTTCTAAAGATTACCGATCCGGCGAAAAGAGATTTATTCATCGCAGATTTTCTAAAGAGGAAGAAGAATATTCAACAGAACTTTCTAAATGAGAAATTAGGTGATATAGGGATGCAGCAAGAATTAGTAAAATTGTACAAGCCGATAGTTGACTCGCAATCGACGATATCTAAAGAACAAAACGCTTTGTTATCTACTATTAAGGAAAACTCAGCAGCCACGTCTAACGCTCTACAAGCGCTTCCCGCGTCGATATCGTCGTCGATAAAAGCTATTCAGTTTCCGCAGTATCCTTCGATAGAGGCGTACGAGGATGATCCCGTAGATATTACAACTTTAGAATTAGGCGATATCGCTACAAAATATTTAAAAGAATATGCCTCGAAGAAGAGTAAGACTGATACGGTCTTCGGAATACGCTCTGAAGATGGGGATTTTTTCATCGGGAACAGCCCAATCAAGTTCGAAGGAGATGACATGATGGTGGGTAATAAAACCTACAAGGGAACTCCGGGGCTATGGGAATTGATGACGATGAAGGAACCGAACGAGTCGATATACGACGGTAACGATCTGGACGATTACGCTGAGATTCTACACGCGACGAATGCTATGTATATCTACCGAGCAATCCTAATAAACCGAAATCGTCTAGAGGTGAAAAATATGGAAAAATCATTAAACCGATGCTCTCGAAGCTGAAAGGTAAGTCCTCAACAGGTGAAGGAGTCGTAGTTATTCCGCAAGATCCGAATGCGTTAGTAGAAATGTTGTCTTTACGAATCGCTAGTTTCCAGGCGGGTAATACGGGGGTCAGAAACGAAATAGTAAGTATATGCGATGAACTGTTAAGACAAGGGGTGATGAATAGCGAGCAGTATAAAAACTTAATGTTACAATTATAAAATGCTAGTCGTTATTAAAAGAAGATATAAGAAACAACACGTTATAGGAGGAGCTGGAATATTCGATACTATTACCGGAGTTTTCAAGAGGCTCTTTACATCGGGCGTTGCTAACCGAGTCGCCTCGACCGCTCTAAGCGTAGGTAAAGATGCCGCGAAAGAGTTGGGTAAAAAGGCCCTAGAGGTTGGAAAGAATACCGCAGTAGAAGCGGGTAAGCGATTGGTAGATAAAGCCGCCGCTAAACTTTTAGCATCATCGGTACTGTCACCGCGCGCAGTCGAAAATCGAAAGGTTGAAACGATACCACCACCAGCACTTACGCGAGAGAATGCGGCTATCTTAGCGAGGTTAACCGGTAACGACGTGGGCTTAGTAGTAGCAATGCTGGAACTAATATTAATAATATATTAGCCGGTTACGGACTCTTCTTCGAATGCCGTGTCCATTCGAGATCTCGTGCGTCATCTCAACAACAACAACAACGGAGCTGGATTAAAACTCGCGCGATAACTATATAAAAAAATCTCCTCGGTAATTAAAAATGCAATCGGATATTCTAAACTTTACAGAAGCCTCGTCAGTCGACGAAGGAATTGAAAAATATGAGTGGCACGAATACGAACCAGTAGCTAGAACGAATCTTAACTCAGCCGGTGAGATTCGCATAACTATAGAAACCCAAGATCTATTTTGTCATCCCTCCGAGTCTTACTTGCTGATCGAAGGTAGGTTAATCAAAGCAGCAGATGGAGCGGCGTACGCTAATGCTAACGCGGTTGCCATCGTCAACAACGGGCTTATGCATCTTTTCAGTCAAATCGGGTATTCCCTATCGAATCAAGAAATGGAAACGATATATCACCCGGGACAAGCAACGACGATGCTGGGTTTGCTGAAATATCCGGACGATTTCGCCAAAGCGCAAGGACTCAACCAATTATGGTGTAAAGACACTGCCGCGACCGCGGTTATAGCGGATAACGCGGGTTTCGCGGCTCGTCAAGCGTATCTTATTCAAAAACCGACGACTAAAGGAACATTCAGTTTCATCGTGCCTCTTAGCCATATTTTCGGATTTTGCGAAGATTACGATAAAATAGTATACGGACTGAAGCACACGCTAACGCTAGTTCGCAAATCAGACGACGATGCGATTTTTAGAGTCGCAGGCGCAGATGCTGCTGCAGATGCAGCGATTGCTGGGAAAGTTGACGTCGCGAAAATCTCATGGTTTATGCCTCACGTTACACCGTCGGACATGGAAAGGATGCAGTTATATAAAACTATCGAATCGAAAGCGTCGCTACCAGTTGCTTATCGGGCGAGGCAATGCGATACTATCACAGTTCCTCAATCGACTACTTTTAGCTGGCGTCTTAGCGTCAAGACGGCTCCGGAAAAACCTAGGTGGCTCGTCGTTGGATTTCAAACCGATCGCAGCGGCAGCCAATTACATAACCCATCGATCTTCGATCATTGTAACCTCAAAAACATGTACGTGATGATGAATCAAGAGAGATACCCAGCCGTCGACTACGATCTATCATTCCCCAACCAGAAATTTTCGAGAGCTTACAGAGACGCGGCGACGTTTAGCGAAAAATTCTACGGAATGGACCAACTGATTACGCAAAGTAACATCACCCCAGCCGATTATAAAGATCTATATCCGCTCATGGTATTCGACGTTAGTAAACAGTCGGAAAAACTGAAATCGTCGGTCGTAGATATCCAAATCAAAGCTATTTTTAACGCGGCGGTCGCTGCTGAGACACAGGCCTATGCGGTTATAATTTCGGATAAGTTGTTAAAATTCCAATCGGATGGACAGAAAATGAGCGTGGTGTACTAAAAAGTTCTAACTTAAGAAATAATATTATCATTATAAAAATAAAACATGAAGCTGCCAGAATTGAAAGAATTAATGAAACAACACAATATTCGCGGACATTCTTATCTCAACAAACCGCAAATGATTTCGCGGCTAGTCGAGAAAGGCGTGCTTACTCTGGAGGTTGTGGAAAATTGGAAACAACCGCCGAAAATAACGAGTAAGGATGAAAAATACGATAGGTTGAAACGAATAAGGACACACCCTAGACGCGTAGAAATTTTAGATAGGGAAACGGGTCTGATCGATTCGTACTCATCGATGTATAAGGCTGCGAAAGCGCTTAACCAAAACGCGGGTGTAATAACGATGTTTAACGGGAAAGTATATAAAAAAGATACGAAATTAAAGTGTTAGAGAGTGAGGAGAAAGATCTAATTAATTTCGAGGAGAGTGAAGAAAGTATGAGTGAGAGAGGAGTGAAGAGAGTACCAGTGAGTGAGAAAGTAGAGT
The DNA here is from genome assembly GCA_020284085.1 of Aporrectodea caliginosa. Lineage (NCBI taxonomy): Eukaryota > Metazoa > Annelida > Clitellata > Crassiclitellata > Lumbricidae > Aporrectodea > Aporrectodea caliginosa. The sequence goes on from JACEVL010000301.1 coordinate 169,208, forward strand.
GAAGAGTAGTAGCAGTAGAGTGAAGAGAGTACCACTAGGTATGAGTGCGTAACCAGATGAGAGTAGCAGCAGTGAGGAGAGTACCAGCTGCAGTGTAGTACCAGTGACCCGCGGTGTGAAACGAAGCAATATGCACAAGTGAGAGTATGAGGTTCGAGGAGAGTACCGGTTAGTTATAAGAATTTAAATAGATCTGAATAATTTCTATTTAAATTCTGCTATTTATGTATCGTAAATGTATAATTGCATCACCTGAATTCCCTTAAGATCCCAAGCATCCTCTACTATCGTTAGTCTGTAATACTGATAAGCGGTCGTCGTCGAAATATTAAAAAATGTCGGAGCCGGTTGCGACGGTATCGCCTCATTCTTTGCGAATAATGCCGTGAACGTTATTCCATCGTTACTCGCGGTGAGACTAATGCCCGGGCATGCCGTTCTAACTTTCAAAGCGAATCTCCAAATTACGACCGGTTCGGGACATTTTATCTGTATCCAAGAGGTTGCACCTCTGCCTCTAAACCAAGCCTCATCCGTTAGGAGATTGTTAAAAGCTCTGTACCCCTCGTGCCCAATGGTCGAACTGGCGCTAACGACGAAACCGGTTAAACTATTATTGGCTTCCAAATTAGGAACGTATCCGACGCGGCACTTTTTCCGAGAATTATCGACGTATTGTTTAGTCGCCGCATCACCGGGACCATTAGGTTCACGGAGGCCTGTAATGTTAGCACCATGCATAAAGATGGACTTGTACACATTTATTTTAGAAGGAGGATTGCCGTCCATTGACTTAACCATCTCTAAGGCTGTTTCATTATTTATTTTAAAACGAAATCCATCCGTCGATTCCGATGTAATTGGTTGGTTTAATGTACCTACTATTTTATTAGTCATACTACCCAACAACAACTGAAATTGTTTATTTCCTCTCAAATCCTTGCATCCTAGCGTACGAAAGCCATCGCCGTTGACGTTTAGCAATAGATTACCCGTTATGATATCGCCGGTCTTTGATACCTTCGTGGCGTCTTGTTCATCGATGTATGGCTTCGATACCTTCGTGGCGTCTACGTATTTTTTCGTAGTTAGATGATTATCTTCGGATGGAGTATACGTAGCTGATAAACCTTCGATAGAGTAGCCACCCATATTTAAATTTCCTGCGAAGGCGTTCGTTCCATCTAGCCTTAGAAAAGAATTATTTATCTGAGTTAGCGTAACACCGCCGGCTACAACTCTCAGCGTAGAACCTGAGTCTGTATGACCAAATTTATCAACTGGCATTGTTTTTTAAATATACGATATTATTAATATAAATCGTTTATGATTTCTTGAAATTTACGACCATCGTTCATTATTTTCTTCAGCACGTACAAACATAAATGACCGCAGAAGACTTCGTTGTCCGGCTGTATTCGTTCGCTGTTGTAATATACAGGATCGCCTAAATATTTCAACAGTTCAGTAGGTGGAGGTAAACCGTAGCTGTCGAAATAAAGCTTGTCTTTACGATTCTTAACCCAACCCACATAATGCGTCCCTTTACCACCCGAATCGTCTAAGATTAAGGATACCGCACTCGTTCCGTTTAGGTTTCTTCGGCAGGGCGTCTCGCATAAAAACTCCTCTAAAATTATTTATATTCAGCTTCTTCGCGGCATCTAATAATTCTAAATTTGTTAACGGTTTATTAGGAAGAACTACACCGCAGACGTCTATGTTTTTTACAGTTGTAGAACTCATTTTATATTTCTGCTAAATGTTTTAGAAAGTAATCCGCTTTTACTTCCTGCATAACGTACAGCCAAGGATCTATTTTGTTCGATTTTTTGATATTTTTAAGCGGTGGTAAAGGACGTATATTTTTCCAATTCATAGCTTTATGAAGTTCTTCCTCGTCTAACAAATTGAACGATGAGATCGGTAGAACGTGATCGTGATGCCACGCCGAGCCATAATTTTCCATAGTCATACCTTCTTCGAACTGAAATTTAATCCATTTGGTAAATATTTCAAAGTCGACGCCGATAAGTTGACGCGTAGTTTGCGATTTCGATTTACCTCTTAATACTTTACCAAGCCTACTCCTCAGATTTCCAAGTAGTTTAAATTCTGGGTCGTATCGCTTTCGAGCTTTAGAATACGCGTTATTATATTTATTTTTACATTCCTTACATTCATTATCAAACCCGTCTTTACAACATCTATTTTTTACATATTCTAGTATATTCTTTTCTTTCTTACAACAGCAGCAAACTTTTTTATCTTTTATTTCCCTCGTCTCTAGTCGTGAATATTTTTGCCTAAGTTCCTTCGCTTTGATATTTTTACACGTTTTACAACTATATTGATACCCGCTCTTATTACTTTTATCTTTATAAAATTCAGTTAAGCTTTTTTCCATTTTGCATTTAGTACACACTTTTGAGACTTCCATTTTATATAAGTATATTTATTCTTTAAGTAGTTTTCAATGAATAATGACCGTACGCTAAAGTATGAACACCGTCTTGCTGAATCACTCTTTTATCATCATCAGCTGACAGAGCGATCTTATTAACTTCTTCGGTGTAGATTTCGTGGTGATACGATCGTATAACATTCATTCGTTCTCGATTGTTCTCGTTTCGTGAACAAACAGTTTTTATAATCTTCGTGCGTGATTGATTTCTTAACTACATTCTTCTTTACGCCCTTGCTTTCTTATGATCCACTCCAGCCATCTTGTACGAATACAGTTTCGACCTCAATCCTACAAATTCTTCGATCTGTTTACCAGCCGCTTCGTCCTTAAACATACCAATAACCTTTTTATTAACTCCAGTTTCTATACCAGATGGATGGTCTTTTGGGTAATCGCTTGTGTCGAACCGGCTTCTAATGTCAGGAGCGATATCAGCATAGAAATCATCGGTCTTAATTTCATAAGCTAACGAATCGGTATCCGTAAATAACAGTTTTGCTCTATCTCCGTATTTCTTCTTAATGTAATTATAGTGAAAATCATACATTAGCGTTTTACTTAAATCTAAGATACACATCCCTAGATATATAGGCTTGTTATAATATAGCTTCGTTCGTTTCATATGAATCGCGATTAGGTTTTCGTCAAAAATCGTTCGAGTGTCGTAGCTAGTTTTCGCCGCTAGTTTTATAGCTTGCTTTTCGCTGGAGACTAGTTTAATATCTACCCGATTCTATATACATTCACAAGTTTTCCCAAACACACTATTGTTCATTAACTTGAAAAAGTCTTTTTCGAAATCGTTAGTTGCTCTAGTCCTCAAGCTGGTATTTAGATCGATATATTTTTTCAGCCAGGCACTTTCTTCGAACTTAATTCCGCGATGAATTTTGGTTATCTTCAAGCCTAGGCTTTCGTACTGCTTTAAATTTTCGTAATGAACTATATACTTTACTTTATCGTTTAAGTTTGGAATAAGTTTAGGCACGGTTGAAGATTCAGGTGTAATGTTCTCTGGAGCGAGCGGGTAATCGTTATGAAGATCGTGCAAATCTCTCGAATATTCCAAGTCCACTTCTAAAATACTAGGCGTCGATCTCCAATCGTTTAGCTCGTCATCACTCATCCACTCGAACCCGTGAGTTGGTAGATTTTTTGACATAGCCCATCCGTAAAGATTATTAGCGTCAAGGTACGCTATAAACGACGAAGGCTTGCTTGCGTCAAACGAGGGCATGTACTTATTATTCGCCTGCGCATAACGATGCGAAATTGTGCTAACACCGCCTCTGATCCCGTGTTTAACCATTAGTATCATATCGTAATCGCTTAATAATTCCAACTCTACTCCGGTCAACTTTAATGCGGCGTCCCATGCAAGACCCGGAGAAGTATAATACCAAGCGGGGTCGAGACCGTAGTTCTCGCAGCACACGTCTCTAAAATTCTCAAAGACATCGGCGAGCAGGAGAACGTCGGATAGGTTATATAAATCGTGGTATTCTCGAAACGTTTTGAATCCGAATTCGTTCCATACCGTCCGTGCGTGGTTATAGTCTTCGTCGCTAATGTCCGAATCGTAAAGTCTCGAATAGAATGCAGACCTCGGCGGTAGTTCCGTTTCGTTCAGTCGATCGATGGTATCGATATAATCGTAGGGGTAGGCGCCTTTTCTTAGTAAGAGATCGAGCTGATTACCGGAATAGTGCTTGCTTATATTTTTACACTGATCTTTGCTTAGGTTCCTCGATAATGCATCGAGACTGGAGGGCATGAATCTAAAACTATCTATGAAACGTAATTCGCGTTTAACCTCTACTTCCTTGTTTTCTTTATTCACAAACTTATCGACCACAACTTCTCTGCTAAATGAAATGTACTTTTCTTCGTTACAAGGTATGCAATTAATCCTTTCGTTATCAGCGCCTCGTAGTTTCTTTACGAATAAATGAGCATCATAACAAGATAAATTATGGAACAGTACTGGGAAAAACTTGGGGACTTTATAGCTTAAATTACAACTGTTATGAGCCGCCCCTCTGAATTTACCTGTAAGATGGCAGTGGTCTCGAACTCGATCAACGCCTAATTCGCCTTCGCAAATGTGGCAAACGGTAGCCGAATCGTATAGCTCCTTGTCTTTCTTCCCGAATATCATTCGTTTTGGAAATTTAAATCGTTTGTAAATATCTTTTATATTCTCTATAAGAGTGTCTATAAATATTTGAGCTACATCATCGTCTTCGTTCTCCGCTGTAAACATTACGGGGTCTTGCGAATATAGGTCATCGTCGAAACATTTTATAAAATAACAGAATGAACTCGGAACGTGTTTTTGGTATTTGTTAGTATAGGACGTGTTAGGATCTGGTTGACAAGTGTCTATAGGTTTAATGAAGCTTTCAAAATCGGCGTACACTACGAAGGGGACTCGCATCTTTCTATAATAATTTTTAAAACTCAACATAGTTCCCGGTTCTGGAAGTTCTATCTTTTGCGCCTCGTGTTGGGAACAGTACTCGGTGTGTTTATGGAGCGAACCTAGCTCTCTATATCCCTGCAAACATCTTTTACAATAGTGCATCGAATTATGGGATTTTTCGTTTCGTAATGCTATCAATCTGTTAAAATTCTTTATCCAACAATAATGCTTCTTTTCTTCATCAGAAATGAGTAATAGATCTACACTGAAATCGCTTTCATGCTTCGATATATATAATGGGAATAGGTTAACATCTTTCTCGTAACCGAAGACATTAATACTAATATTATTATTTCTCTCAAACTTACTTATCACATTAGCATCCGCCGCTACTGGGAATTCGATGCCGGACCAATCGAGTTCCTCAGACTGCTTGATTAATTCTTTCGTAATTCTTTCTGAATTTTTCTCAACAGGGTTTAAGGCTCTCGTGACGCACCACTTGAAACATTCTTCGTCTTCGTTCTTCATATTAACGATAGCCTTTTTACTCGCTAAACAGGTCGGTAGTGGAATGTAAGAACTTCCTTTCAACGGTTTATAAACAACCGTATCGATATCCAACTTCACAACGGATTTAAACCTCCAATTACTACCTCGCATCTGATAACTCGCCATGCTCTCCTTAATTTTATCCACTGCACCGCTATATATTTCACCCACGTCGGTTGCGTCTAAAATGATCTCAGTCTTCGATTTAAAATTAGGTTCAGCCTCGACTACTTCCCCAGATTTCATATCTACTTTCTCCATTACACACATAAGATTGAATTGAACTTTTACCCCTCGAGATTTCGTTAGCAGACTGACTACCCGCGGCCTTACAGCATCGAGGAAAGATGTGACGTCGATCCCTCAGTTCCTTCGATCGTGTATCGCTTAGTAAATCCCTTAATAGCATTCGCGGTCTCTAGGATTTCAAACTTCTTTTTATTGATTTTGCTAAAAATACTCGAAATCTTTGACTTCAACGAGTCTAATTTTTCATTCACGGGTTTCTTTTCTCGAGGAGCTACGTAATTAATCAACCAATCCGCAAAAGTGTTAAGTTTCGACCTTACCTTATTCTTCGCTTCAGTCAAAACATTATTAAAACGAGATTTCCATGTATTAGATGGAGGTGTATACTTACCTGGAACAAGCGTTGGAACTTTGATGTCTGGAACTGGAGCGTCTAGAGGGTTGCTTTCATATCCGGTCTTGACATAATGCTTGAGTCTCGATGATACGAATTCCATGAGATCCGCTTTTCGCAGTCTCGAATAACTAACCAAGCCATTCTCTTTAGCAATATTTCGTAATTGTTTTACTGTTTTCGTTTTGTATTCCATTTTATATACAGAAGATTTTTCTTTAAGTCCAAATCGAGATTTTTCATTCATTTTAGTTACATCAGAAAGTTTGGGGGATTGTATTTGAACCAAGGCTATAGGTCTGTGCATGAGGGGGTCGGACTTAATATTAGTCTAAATTATCATACACTGACCAATATTAAGGTCCGTTCATGGCGATTTGAGGTGATTTTGACCAATATTTAGGTCAAATGAGCTAGCCGCTTAGTTCGCAGCCCTCCGGCTGCAAGGCACCAAACATACCCCTACACCACCGCGCCCCACATTGTACGTATGTATGTATGCACGTACGTCGTACGTATGCATGCATGTATATTATCATGCATGTCTAGGGTTTGTTTGAACAAAGTGCCTTTATGTTGACATACGGTACCTTAAAATGTATGACTCACTATATTTAAAATTATAATTATAATGATTATATTAATAATAGTAATAATAATTATAATTATTATTATTATCATCATCATTATCATCATCATCATCATCATCATCATCATCATCATCATCATCATCATCATCATCATCATCATCATCATCATCATCATCATCATCATCATCATCATCATCATCATCATCATCATCATCATCATCATCATTATTATTATTATTATTATTATTATTATTATTATTATTATTATCATCATCATTATTATGCCCCAAGGAACTTAATAATCACTCGAGAATTTGGATGGGTCTGCTATTTAAATGAGAGAGAAACATCTGGAACACCTCTATTCTTCAAGGTCTGATTCGAAGAAAGTGGTGCTAAAATCAACCGCAGTGAAGCGCTGATTATCAAATCTCTCGTATATCGCCAGACCTGGCGGTTGGACTCTGTCCCAGCGCCGTGAGAAAGGCCAGCCTTATTTATGGGAACATGAGTTTCTAAGGTCAGATGAGTAGGAATAAGTTGACTGTATTTAGCGTCTTTTAGAATCGCCGCTATCTCATCCGAGGCATTCAATGTTCACCGAAGTACTAGGTACATGTAGGTAGAAAACGGACAGAGTATCTTTCACCGTAACGTCCCCATATGAGGCTGCATTCCGCATGCCATGAGGTTAGTGTAATCCCGTCTCCCCGTCTGGTATCCTGCCATCAGTTCTAAATAGGCCAATAGGTTCCTTGCTGGAAGGGCAGCAAGCGCGGACCAGATTTCGGCAAATTAAATCGTTTAGAATGGCATGTAGAGACGAGCGACCATTAGCCGTGACCAGACAGCAGTAGCTACACATATGCGGCACCAAGAGGGAGGTAAACAGCGAGTGTAACTGCCTTGTCATCAAGTCCTTAGCTAAAGCCAAAAGGTGGGACGTGCAAGCGAGGCAGCTTACGAATTCCAGTTCACCGGTTCTGATAGAGAGTGAAGCTTGGAGCCACTGTCTATCTAAAATAGACAAGCAGAGAATCAAGCCGATGTCTTCGCGGAAGATGCTGTCATGTCGCTCAAAATATGGGTGGTCACTGGTCAACGCATCGAAAGCAACGTAATAAATGAAGCAGTTTGGAGGAACTTGATGCGCATCTAACAAATAAAGCATCGTGTCTAGTAATGTTACCTATAATCTTTCTGTGGCCAGAGATAGTTCAAGCTTCAAGAATGGACTCAAGGCTTCTGATGCAGATAAAAGAGCCTGCCACAAGTGTGGCAGTTTCAGGTCCCGTGCGCAAGAGTTGACTGAGAGGATTATATTTGGTGGCCAGGTTGGAGTTGTGCAATATCACCTTAAACATGGAGAGATTTAGGTGAATAACAAGCTCCCTGCATTTTGCTCAATAATACCACATCTGCGGCCTTTAAGCCAAGGGTAAGGTGATCCAAGTAACCAACAGTGAGGGTAGGTGGCAATCTGACAATACCTTGATGGAGTGGGAAGCAGAAGAGCAATGGGCCGAGAGTGTCTCCTTGCGGAGCGCCAACCTGAGATTGTCGACAAAAATTACCGTATTTCAAATTAGATGCCTCAGTATATGTTAGGCTACAAGAAAGGTGCTTGCTCCGGTAAAATAGCATATATATAGCTATGGGTTGAAGATAGAATACGATCATTGAAAAGACAATTAAAGGTATTGGAAAAGTCATTATTAAACAACTGACCCTTCCATCATATCTGGCTGAGTGAGCTGTCGCTTCACATCCGACGGACACAAACCTCTTGAACTCCAAAAGACTGGCATGTACATGTAGCTGATTTGCCCGAAGAAGCTTGATCAGAGCCAGTATTGCGGAAATCAGTTCTGGGTCGGATTCAGCACAACTGACCATTTTCCTGAATGTGTGAGACGAAGATTTGGTTGTTTCTATTTTCTTCTTCTTCTACTTTATCATCATCATCACCACTACCACCACCATCATCAAAATCATCACCATAATCATCATCATCGGCTTCGTTTTCTTTATTATTATAATTGTTTTGTTACGAGGTAGGCTACCTCAGATCCCTATGAATTACAAATTTTTCGGGTGAGTACAAAAAACCCATTTTGGACGGACAGAACTCGTCAATATCTGGGAGAGCAAACTTATTATTAGTATTATCATCATCATCATAATCGTCATCATCATTGTCCTTATTTATGTGCTTCAATTCATTCTCCTCATAATATCTTATTATTTCTTCATCTCATTTCATTTTATTCTCCGCATCCTGCTCCTCCTCCTCCACCCCTCTTCCTTCTTCTTCTTCTCATTCTCTTCCAGTTTTTTTCCTTCTCCTCTTTCTTCTTGCCATCCTCTTCCTTTTTCTTCTTCTTCGTTTTCTCCTTATTCTTTTTGTCGTCCCTGCTAAAACGTCGTTTAACATTTACCAGCAGTTCCAGAATATCCGCCGATTGTTAGTCTGTAATTGTCGGCTGATGAACTGATGGAAAATCTCGCATATTCCGCAAAACTCTTATTTCCATGAAAGTCCTCCAAATCAACACGCAGTGTGTAGTTCCGTTTTGATGTAAGAAGATAAAGCATTTCGTTACCTAAACAAAATATTCTTTGATAAAAGAAAAGAAGAGTGAAAAGTTCATGAGATAAAATAATAAAGTTTATTCAGTATTACTTATGCTCACATGGTAAGTAGCAAACTTAGCTAGCGCTCTTCTTAAGATGATTTGCATGAACTACCAGAATAACGCGGCTTAAGCTGAATTGAAGCGTATTTGCACAGTTTTACTCAAATCTGTATCGTGTCAACCTAAAACCATTGTTTATATCGGTAAAGTGAAAATATTTTTCGAGAGTAGGGCTTGCTGTTCTGTGAAGTTACGTCAAATAAACAATGAATACAACCAATATTAATATAAACAACATCGGTTTCATCTAATGATTTTCACATCTTAATTTATTATTGTTTCCTTGATATACGGCATAAAATTCCATCATGCTACTTAATACAAGCCAAAATTTCATGCATTTTTATCCCTCAGCTATAGTCACAGCTTACGATTTATGAACGCTATTCAGCTAAAGACTTCTGGCATAAATCGGAATTTTTTATTTTTTTTTGCATTTTAAAGACAACAATTGATTAAATTCTCATTCAATGCAATAGGCCTACTACAGAAATACAGACAATTCATACACTTAAAAATAAATTGCAAATCCTCCATGGCAAACTACATGCATGCATTTTTTGAAAACCTTACCAAGCCAGAATTCACCAGTTGTATTTCCAAATCCTTGTTCATACTCTATCCATGTTCTGCTAAAATTGATACTGCCATCTTTGCGTCTCTGGAAAACCTGTGAACAGTTTAGGGAATGCAACTGTATATCTTGTTGCTAACTGCTTCTTCACACTTGAAATAAACCAAACACGGCAAATCAGAAACATTTATTTTCATCAATATGTGTTTTGCTCCATGCTGTTTTGACAACAGAAAAGGTCGAATACACAAACAACTTAACTTAGTTATTCACTTAGTTAACTTTGATAATCAGATTCAGACATCTATCTATTTATAGTTACTTAATGACATTAACAGTTGGCATATTGCAAGCAATCCCTCGGGTTTATCGGTAATTATACTTAATTTTTTAATTTTCCGCACTGGCGAATAAATATTCAGATATTTAGACTGTAAGTGTAGACATTAGCTCACGCACCACGAAGACGATCTCATTATCGAAGATTGCCGATATAATTCCGGCGATTATTCGATAGACGATGAGATATTATATATATACAATGCAATGCAACTGCCTTTGATATCGCCCTTCTTCCTAAGGTGGCCCCAAGCTTAGAAGTGCACACGCCTCGGAGGCGCAGAAGAAATTATATTGCAGAGCAATTGTGCTCGAAGGACTTGTTCGCGGTCCCTACACACTTAAATCACCCGGACGAGGGTCGAACCCGTACTTTCGGCGTTACAGGTCAACCAGTCGGCCACCCAGCACGCTGTTGGCGATATCATTCGCGAATGAAGATTCACACTTATGTTCACGAGAACGGCGCGACGAGGGTTTTTGATTAGCCTATATCCACGAAGTTGCGGAGTTCGATCAAATATTTCTTTATCCGCCCGAGCTGACGATTTTCTAAGACCGAGATATCAACGGCATCAATTACTACATTCATTGTAATTGGTATTTGCGAATTACTATCTGTCTAATGCCTTGTAATACACGGCAGTAGAGTGGGTCCTACTCCAATCATTTGGTAGTTCTCGTCTAATAGTAATCGTTCTCGAACAACGGACACTTTTTACCGTTGCTTTGCTACACTAGAGCGGTGTTGGGGTACGAACTTTCTTGATGGCTGATCCAAACCTTTGGAATTCACTATCTGATCTTGTATGCTATGTCAGGTCTCTGATGATATTAATAGCTAAACCTACCATCGCTTCTTTCAAGTTACTTACTCACCGTAGCTTGCGTATTAGGGTGGAGTGAAAGATATAGGCAAAAACTTTTATTGAGAATCTTCAATTGGCAGGGGGTGCAAAACTTGTGTATGGATACTAGTAGTGCTAGCATAAAATATCTTGCCTCTAGTATTATGTCTTGAGGTGCCCCAACTCTGAAACCCAATCTCATTATAACCGAAAAATTGAGATCTTTCATAATGTGTTAAATTGTGCAATGTGCATACTATAATGCTGTTCGTTAACTGATATGAACGGACTAAACTATACAAAATTACTTTAACATGCAGACTAAATAATGCAAATTCTGAAACTGAAATTGGTCTGATTAGAATTGTTTGTTTACATTTTTTTGTCAATTTTCCTGGAATAACTCTTCAAACGTATCCTCGTTGCTCGAAAATCAGGTTTTGAGCCAAACGTTTTTATAAAGCTTCATGATTCTAGTCTGCCCATATAAATCCATCTCTTTTATCTTCATTTTACACACACTGTCACACATAATGGTGACGCTTCAGTTACAAGTCTAATGCATCTTTAACTTGCTTGGGTAAGACAAAGAAACTTTGAAAATTCAATAATGGTTTCATTCGCATTCTTGTTCTTGACAAGTTCCAGAATTTCTTTGTATGACAGCAGCCTTTTACGGGAGGTTCACAAGTTCCAGACCTCTGCTGGTTTCTTTCCAACTTATTAAGTCAGCGTAATCCGTAGCAGCAAACTTAAAAGTTGGCACACGGAACTGTCTGACTGTAGTGGATGTGTCTTGTCGCCCTGATGCCAGTTCTCTTATATAACTTCTGTCATCGGTTAATATCGCAAGCAGAAGATTCTCAGCAGGTTCAAAAAGGCATCCGTTTGTACTACTGGATCAACAATCTACAACATATCTTTGGGCAAGTATCTAGAAAATGCAGTCATTCGATGAAGTTGGCGAGAACCTTCTGTAATGGTTTTGCAGACGCAACATAGAAACGCAGAATTCTGTTAGCAGTTGTGAGCCATCTTGAATGAACTACTGGACCAGTTTTTCGATTATCAACTTTATCAGGGCATTAGAGCATTTCCCAGCAGCTTTGCACCACCGTTCTTCAACAGCATGCGCCACCTGTTCTGCTATATCAGCTACTGCTATATCCTTTCATTCATTCAATTCATTCATTCAATAATTTTGAAGATTTAGCGCCAATTCACAAAACCTACTCAAGAGCTCTACCAGCCTCCCAGTCAAGCCGCTCCTTTATTGTTTCCTCTCGTTTGTTATCATCACGAACAGGGAGAACTTCAGCAAATGTCGGAGGCACCGTTTGAGGCAATTCTGAAGGAAAGCCAAATATTGGACAACTACTATAGTTTGTCTTGTTTTCGGCTTCTTGGTTGCCATTCGACATTTTATTCATATATTCATTCATTACAGAGATTTATATAGCACTCTTCATGGCAACGACTCAGAAGTGCTCCCGACCCCAGCACGGCTAAAGAGGGCAGTTTTGAGGTTAGAATAGAACGTATCAGAACGGACTCTGGAGAGCAAACGCAGCACCAAGAAGAGCCCGTTCCAGACTGAGAGCCAACGACTGAGAAGGCGCGGTTCTGCCTATTGTATGTACTGGCAAAAGAGACAAGGAGTACATCCAGCTCAGTTAAGCGGAGGCAGCAACGGTCTCAGACACCCAGGGCAGGGCAGCCGAGCTCGCGAAGGTAGACAGAGGCAAGGCCCTGAAAGCACCGCCAGATCAAAGCAGCGGTCCTGTACGCCATTCGTTGCTGGAGGGGGAGCCAGTGCAGCACGTCCAGCATATAGCCAGAGACGTAACCAAATCTAGGGATGCGTTTCAGTCTTCAACGTAGTAACAAATGACATAGCCATAATACAATCACATTAGTGAAAACATAACATTGTAAGTGTAATAAAATTCAAGACGTCTATCCAACATTTAGGCATTTCTGGTTTTTGGCGTGGCCTTGGGGCACCTCAAGAAGTGCATCAAATCCAATATTTTTTATCCCCAGGCTACTTTGCACAGTACACAACTTTTGCACACCCTGCCGATTCAGAAATATTAACTTCACTTTTTACTCCACCCTATTGCGTATGGTTTCTCTGACTTGTCTGCTCTCGATTGGGCTTCTCTAACGGACTGGTTTTTACGACTACGATTTTAGTAAACATCGATCGATGTTTTAAGCATTAATTAACAGAACTTTAGAAGTCATAAGATTCGGTCCGTAGAAGTCTAGATCTCTCTGTTCCCGGGTAAGTACTAAGTACTGCCATGGTTCAACACTGGGTCTTTGCTGTCGCGAGTCCGTCTCTATGGAACGACCTTTCCCATCAATCTGTATTCAGATTTTGGCCTTCGCTGCTTAAAGACATTCTTACTTCCAAGGGGCTGTCACGCTGAGAATGTCTCTGAATAGCTTGTACTGTAAGAGGCGCTTTATAAATTCTCAGATACGATACGATGCGATTAGTTTAACACATGGACCTGTTTATGTTCGAATATACTTCAATAATGAATACTCGTCTCATTCCTTAGGCTATGGCTTCGATAAGGAAGGAAGGCAATAGGATTTTCCCTGGCTAAAACATTGATAAATAGTATAGATAGATGGGATTTACACCGAAGTACTTCCCTTTCCCATATCTCTCGGCCTGGACCCGTTGTAGAGTTACTGCTGAGTAGAATAGGGAACATGCAGATTGCAGAGCGCTATTCAAGATCTTGTCTATGAAGCGCTACTCAGCAGCAGTTAGGCGCTATACAATTGGAAACTCGGCAGACCTTGGCAGAAGTAAGGTCAAGGTTAGACCGTCTAGAAATGTTGCCCATACGAAAAGCTGCTGTGGGGTCTTGAACCCTGACCTCAGAAACCCTGAGGTCGTTACCCGTGCGGTAACCGCGGACTTGACCGTGACACTCGGTCATATAGGACCCTAGATGCTGTTTGGTACCTAAGATCGTCTAGCAGCTAAGATGAAGCTGCGCGTCGCAGAACGCAAAAACCTTGCTGTTGACCAGAAAGGACCGCAGAAGTGTTGAACCATAGCCCTCTGCTTCGCTTAGGTAGTCTTTCGCCGTTAATACCCCTACAGCACCGCGTGAGCCCGCGATCGATGAAACAGAGATGGCGACCTCTGCCGAGATCGGAGGCCAAAGCGCGACAATATTACTCTGGGAAGATAGAAGCCTTAGTCATGGACAATCCAGTGAAACCCATTATTATAGGGAAATCAACAGACTTACATGTAAATATCTGTTGATCACGGATAAGACAGAGCATACATTGACCTGCGATATCAATTAAACTAAAAAGATTCTCGCTGTTGAAAATGAGAGAAATACACAGAGAGACAGCAGCGAGATGTACACAAACTTAGAGATAGTTTACAGAAGCGCAGGTCGCCAAGTGAAAATGAGGTCACATAGTTCGAGAGTGAAATCAGAGCAGAACAAGTTGGGAGATGTGAACTGCAATCTACATGTACAGCCGGGATTGAAAAGCTGGCGTCAACGAAGAAGAATGAGAGATACAAACCTCTTAAATTGGCTGAGTTGCCTGATATTAAAGTAACTCCTAATGATATTAAGAAATTACAGGAAGCCGATGAGACTTTGATGGAATATCGAGATAATGTCAGATCTAGAGAATAAAGAAGGTGTAACAGAGATGAATCTGTGTCCATAATTATAGTCTAATAGGCCCAATAAATCCAAAGTCTAGCAGAGGATATCGATATGCGTTGACGATCATCGATCTTAGTACGAGACCTTCTGAGGCAATACCTCTCAAGGAGTCTAGGACAATTCCCCCCGGACAATTCCCCCCGGTCAATTCCCCCTGCCAATTCCCCGGACAATTCCCCGGAACCTCATAAGTACTGAGGAGGTGTCAGAAGCCCTGTTTGGAATTTATTGTCAAATGGTGAGCCTCAGAGGACAAGCACAGATAGAGGGAGCCAGGTTACCTCTGATTTAATGGCAGAGGTCAACAAAATGTTGCTAATTGAACATAATCTAACTAGCCCCTCCTAGGTTCGATCGCCTCAACAATTTTCAATCGCTGATGACCTTACTCTTTCGTTCTCACAAGATCCGCAAAACAATACTATGATTTATAAACTAAGTACACAGTCGTAATGAGCTTAAATCCATCGATTAATCGTTAGAAACATATTTTCTTCGCTCACTACCAACGGATCGAATTCCTTGCTCGATTTTCAAATCGGTCCTTCAAGCGCGCATATTCGCTGGCGTCCTCAGTCGCTATGGAAACTCATCTTACTTGTTGGATCACGTGATGCATCGGTTAGTAAATACCAACGGCTCTCTCGTCACTTAATCAATAAAAGCGCCACTCTTTCTAGTTAAACGCCACTGTAAATTAAGTAGCTCATACTAAGCCCTAAATTAATTAATTATTTAAATCAACAATAAATTAAATAGGCCTTATATCCGCTACAATGAGTGATGTCAATTAATTTTACTTCTATAATAGCCTAACTTTTAATGCATTGAATAAACCAGAGAACCTTGATGCTGCTTGTGTTTGATGGAAACTTTCAAGGTTGGTTATAGCCATCACAACACAGTAAGGATGTATCGCGTGAAGTGAGCTCCCTGTCCAAGATGACCCAAAGGTCGCAAACAGAGAAGGAAAAGCTATCAATGGTTACCTATAGGGGTATTCTGTGACATATGCATGATGCTTAATGCCTTTCATGGCTGAAACAAAATAGACTACATCTTATAGCAACAAATCGCGACAGCAGTTTTAACATAAGGACAAAAATACGAAAGGCAACATTTTCCCAATAATCCTGCCGACATTTTCCTGCCCTTCCGGCCCGACTCCGCCTGCCACAAACCCTGGGCGATCCGATGATCATCTCTACACAGAACACAGTCGGACATTTGGCGTCGAAGTGAATTGATTGCGCGTTTTGAATGACGTCGGAAAAGACTTATATTGTTGTCTGATTGTCCAGATTTTCGATGTGCATCTGGATGTCGACCGTTACAATGAGTTCAGAATGAGAAGATACCAGGAATTGCATGAGTAATAATTCTGTGAAATAGTCAGAAGATCACAAAGTTAAGGATGGTACACATTGACATATGTTCGGCGCTGAATTTGAGAATTGCAAAACGGATTTCAAATGACTTTGGGTTGTAGGCCTAGTAGGTGAACAGAAGCGAAAAACTTCTGACGAGAGCTTGGAATTAAAGCAACTCCACCATTAAGTGCACTGCACCCTGTTCGTTTAAGATAAGCGGAGGGAGGTATTATAACTGAAATTAAGGAAATTGTCTCACACAAATTACGTAATGTAATTTTAAAGACCGAGGTACTTATTCCGGATACAATGAATAATACGGTGGAAGAAAGTGATAATCTCAATGCAACATGGACATGGCTTTACCTCGATGTCCCCAGAAAATAATTAATTAGAAGTAGGCAAGGACTCAACTGCATAAACATGGATTTGTACCACTTTTCATCATATCCGCCTGCAATGCCTGCCATTGAGACGCCCAAATTGGTTAAACTGAAGACAATTCGGCATAGAGGGAAGAATCGTCATCGTCATCGTAAACCGTGGGTTCAATGCCCGTAGGTGTCTGATGCCGTTCTCACTATGTTCTTCCACTGCCGCCTCCACATCGCAACGTGTGTCATTTCTTGGAACGATGCTCCGCGCCATTGAGTTATGTCGTCCACCCACTGTTTGTGAGGTCGTCCTCTCTTGTTTGTGCCATCCATCATTCCGAACACCAGCGTTATGATTTTTTCCTGTCTGTGCTCATTCTGCATAGCCTAAATATTATGTGTTCAAATAGTCCCAACTTTGCTTTGGATTATCTTCTGCATCAAGTTCTCCTTAAGATGTAATCTTCTATACAGTTCTGAATTGCTCACCTTCTGCATCCATCCAATTCGCATGATCTGTCTGTAGCATTTCCTCTCAAAAGCTAGTATCCTTCCCTCTATGACTTGATTATTACCCAAGCCTCGCATCCACATAGTATGTTGCTGAAGACACGCGTTTTCAGGACGCTCAGTTTTGTCTCCAGTTTTATAGCTTTACTTTTCCAGATATTGTTCATAACTTTTTGTGCCGCTGATGCTCTCTGATCAGTATTTCCCTCTTACTGTCTAAGTCGTGTGTCATGCTGCAACACAGATATGTAAATTATTCAACGTTTCCTAGATGGATTCCATCCACTACTATCGTCTTTTGTAGGTATTCACGCCAAACACCATTGTGTTTGTCTTGTCGAAGTTCATGTTGAGGCCATAATCTTTTTGCTTCTTCGTTTAACTTCTGTACCGTGTGTTCCAGTTTCCGTTCTTTTTCTCCAATCACATCGATGTCATCGGCGAAGCATATAGTTAATCTTCATGCCACTGAACAGCACTCCTGCATCATCTTCCCTGACCTTGTCTAGAACTCTTTCTAGGTGTGCGATGAAGACATTTGATGCTGTTGTCAAACCAGACTCCCTTTTCGCCGCACACTTTGACTGCACCTTTGCATTGTTGTTGATCTCTCTTAACAAGCGTTTTAGTTTACTGTCTGCTAGGGAGTGACGCGGGGGGGGGGCAATCTCGTCCGCATCCCCGCCCCGCAAGAAATAAGTTTCCTCATTCCCGCCTCATCCCCAGCAGGACGACATCACATTTCCCGCAGGACGACATCACATTTCCCGCACAAAGTGTTCACCAATTGAAATTTAATAAAGTTTTTAGCTTACAAAGCTATTTGTATTGCTGATTGCATTAACAAAACCATATGCAAAAAACAGATGATCTTATCGACAGTTTGCATTAACCAAGCCCTGACTGTTTCTGACTAGTAGGCTTCAGGAAATAAAAAAATCTCCTTTTCAGTTCTCAAGTTCTTAACATCACCCTGGACTGATTTGAGATTGTACTTGTAGCTCTAAGAATGACAAGTTACTTCTACGTTAAAAATTAATTTATCAACCTATGCTAAAATACACATTTACCATTATGTCTATAGAACCTTCGGACTATCGAACCTTCGGACTATCGAACGTAACCCATGTGACACACGGACTCCTAAATAGAGCATTCGCGAGACATTTCGGGACTTCTCCAACAAGCCAAAGACGTCATCTAGCTACACTGGTAAGAGCTGCGTCTCCTGCGCCTCTGTGCTATTATAGAGAGCGTGCGGATCGCGGTGCGCTTCCCGTTGACGATTTATTTCAAACATTTAAATCTTGGGCTAGCACGATCCTTGCACGGGGATCCTAAAGGGCGTGGCGTCCATTCAAACGGGCGAGCGGTGGTGAAGGGTTGGGACTCATCCGATCAATTCATTGAAAAATGAGCAGGTTCGAGGCCATAATTATTCGGTCTCAATAGAAAAAAGCGAACGTTTACATTTTACATTTTAAAACCCAGCGGGAACGATATAATAATAGGATAGAGCAAATTCAAATACACGGGCGTACCCGGTGAATACCAGCCAAAGCAGGTAAAGTTAACCATGCAAATTAAGCGGGAACGATATATAAATGTAGAGGTGACTCGTGCGAAGCCGGGTAACAACGTCTAGTTAGCATATAGTTTTTAAAAAGGAGCGAATTTAGGCAAAACACTTTGTCACACAGTTGACGTCGAGATTTTGCGTATTGAATTAAGTTAGCGGTGACTTATCTGTTGTCTTATATTTGACTAGATTGTCGCTGTGCATACGGATGTCACCCATCACAATTAGTTCACAAGGAGAAGAGATCAGGAATTCAAGGAGTAATAATTCTGTGAAAAATTATTCTGATAAGAAATCAGCGAGTGACTAAGTGTGATTGCCATTGACATAGGCGGGGCGCTGATTTCGAGAGTTGATGATAGCAATGAGGATTTAAAAAGACTTCAGGGTGGAAATATATGTTGAGAAGCGAAATACTTTCCGGCGTGACTTTGGCGGCAAAACAACTCCGCCACAAAGTGTATCCTATTCACTGAGTGAATCGCAGGGATGCATTAAAATGAAATAAATGATGGTGCATTCACACGGTTTGAGCCAAGTTTCATTGAGAGTATGAATGTCGGCCTTACGATGAAAACTCCACATTTAAAGAGACTGGGATTTCAAGGAGACCAGATTCCGGAGAGCATGAAAAACTCTTATTTAAGGTAAATGTGTAGAGAGGTTTAGCTCGACGTCAGCAGAAAATATTGGTAGCAGAAGGCAAGCAAGCGACTGGATAAAGATGTATTCGAACAAGGAATAGTCACATTGTGACGACATCAGATATATCTCTTCCAGCATTCCTGTCATCGAGGCGCCCAATTTAATTGGACATGTCGTCTGGAGACATGGCAGCTATATCAGCACGGAGGGACGAGTGGCCTGCAATGAGGTCCTCTGTGACTCAGTGGCGTCAGGTGACACTTGGATACAGGTTTAGCTCGACGTCAGCAATCGCAATATTAAATTATATTGTTGAAACACAAACCAGCAATGCACTATTGTTAGTCTCCATGTCGCCTGCACTGAATAATATTAATTAGACCCATGAGTCATAATAGCTGAGTAAGTTAACCATGAGGAGGATACATCAAAACCATGCGTCGAGCAGTAACGTAGCCTACGTGTATCTGCTTGACATTACTGTTATGAAATTATCTATTGAGGCTCTCAATGAATACTGGTCACTGTAATAGGTTCATAATGAAGTTTGGTACGTAATAATTATAGTGAAGTGCAATATTAAATTATATTGTGAAACACAAACCAGAAATGCACTATTGTTAGTCTCCATGTCGCAAAATGCATTAGTGCAAACTCGATTGGGTTGATGTCCAACGCAAACCTCGTAGACGCCATTTACAGTATAACCACGTGCTTTTATGTCAGAACAATCTCTCACTGGAGATACAGGACCGCAGATATCTATAATAGCACACAAATTACATATTCATTAATCCTGATATTTATATGCAGGGCTTAGAAACCAGAATCCTGACAACAACGTTATCTGAGTCTACACTGCGTCCCTAGCTGGCCAGTGTTGCCAATGATGACACTTCGCATGCTAGCAATGAACCCTATGATCTTGGCTGTCTCAGATATAAATTAAGATGAGGAAATACAATGTATTTTTAATTTAGTTTTGGTTTTAATTGATTTTGGTTAATGGTTATATCCTTCTTTCACCGATTTACCTAGCCGCAGCGTTAAAAATGGATTTAACTTGCTATACAGGAGAAGTATCAAGCTCAAATTAACCAGAGGGCAAAAACAAAAGCTCAAGCACCGACTCAGAGAACAGATAATAAAATGTAGGACACGCTTAAATTATACTGCAATGAGGAAGAAATATGAGTTTTCTTTATAAAGTGAATCTTGTAACAACATAAAATTGTAGAACACCGATGCCGATTGGTTGAGTGCACGTCTTGTAACGCTAAAACTACAGGTTCGAGCCTCATATATGAGTCGGCTTTTGTGTTTGTTACGTGGGGAAAGTCCTTCACTCACAACTGCTCCGGGACGTAGATTGATTACTGGTCATTAGACATTGGCGTTTAATAAATGCGTAATTATTATAAATAATAATAATAAAATCTTATCTTTCAATGTAAGTTTTAAAGAAAAGCTTGACGATCACAAATGTTTCGCTTTGCACTAATATGGCTCCGTTTTAACTTTGATCATGCACCTGTTTCCCAATTTGCCGTCTGTTCAGCGCATTCACGTTCAGAAGATGCAAGTATTAGAAAGGCAGTATTAAAGAAAATATAGGATATTCGATAGATCAGAAACATCTATTTTTTTAAATCATAAGGGATCGTCTCATCCCTGAGGCTCTAAAAACTTTTCAAAACACGTTCACGATTTTTCCAGATGCTATCTTGTTCCCAATGTCTTGTTAAAGAGCGATAAATGTTTACAAAATAGGCCTGCATTGAAATAATACAGCGTAAAAATGCTTAGTGCATAAATGCTGAAACAAAAACTTCTTAGAAATGCTTCCCAGTAAACATACGAAAAAAATGAAATGTTAATTATTTAGCTATACCTTGATAAAAATGACAATAATTATTTTACAGTGTTAAGAGACAAAAATTGGACCGCGAACAAACTTTGATCAGGCACCAGAAGTTTGAGACCACTGATATACTGTGTGCAAATTATTGTCAAAGGAAAGTCGAAGGGACACGACGTTCGCTTATAATATGGCTGTCACAAGTAGGCCTACTTACGACCCATATGAAGTTGACAATATCTACATTATTGCATGATCTGTCTGCTTTACTTTGAGCAATGTTCGCTTTTATAGTAGAATTTGAACGTTTAATTCTTCCGATTATTCTAATAAACAAATATGGAGAAGTTAAAAACAGTTAGAGGGTCTACAAACACTCGACATAGGTCCTATGAATAGCAATGTCAATAGAAATGGCCCACGAGTTCATACTATGAAACTTCGCCTCAATTTACCACAGCATTAATATCAGCAGCAAAACAGTTGGTCCTTCTTTCTTTGTTAGTTGCTTTATGATGATGATGATGATGATGATGATGATGATGATGATGATGATGATGATGATGATGATGATGATGATGATGATGATGATGATGATGATGATGATGATGATGATGATGATGATGATGATGATGATGATGATGATGATGATGATGATGATGATGATGATGATGATGATGATAATAATAATAATAATAATCATAATAATAATAGTAATAATAATAATAAATATGCTTGTCATTACTCGAGATAAGTTTCACTCAATAATAATAATAATAGACGAGAACCCGTAAAACACAATTATGCTTAGTTTCTTAGAGCCTGAGGGATCCTTTCTACCTCGGGCGAAAAAAAAAAAATAAAATAATAATAATAATAATAATAATAATAATAATAATAATAATAATAATAATAATAATAATAATAATAATAATAATAATAATAATAATAATAATAAATATGCTTGTCATTACTCGAGATAAGTTTCACTTTACCATTTACGAGTTTCCACGATTTTTGAGTTTGGTTCTCGATGTCTATCTGATACGTCTGGAGACGTTGGTCAACCGCTTGAAGACTTAAATTAACAGAGTCATACTGACTTTTAATTTGTTGAAACGATTCATTAAGAAGTTCATGAATACTTGGAACTTGCTTGAAACAGATGTCATGCTCCTGGGAACGTCGGTCAACCGCTTGTAGAATTTTCATTTCTTGAAAGGATTCATTAAGAAGCTCATGAATGCTTTGACCTTGCTTGATGTAGATATCATGTTCCTGGGAACGTCGGTCAACTGCTTGTAGACTTGTCATAACTGTACCATGCTGGCTTTTCAGTTCTTGAAACGATGCATTAAGAAGCTCGTGAATATTTTGAACTTGTTTGTTTAGCTGATCAAATAGGTCAACCCTCAACTGCTGTATCTCAGCAACGAGGCTGATCAATGGGTCTCCATTGTCACAACCCTGTACAGTGCACTGACCTTTCACTGGAAAGATTGCTTCATGCATTATCAATATTACTACGAATGTTGCGAAATAAAAAGCCATTACAAATCCCATGACTACTCAATACAGGTTAGACGCTGAAGATTCGACTAACAAAGAAACCTGCACGGCAACCGACTGCTACTCTATGACAACTTATGCATCAGGGTAAACAAGCTTATATTGAACTGAACGAGGTCTACTGACACATGATAAGCAATGCTCTAGTTGCGCTCTAGTGTCAACTTCCGCATTAAGTTAAATTTAGACATTGATTGTCCTGCTGGGTCATGTGAACGGTCAACAATCATCTGCTAGCTATGTAAGGCTGGTTGTGTATATGTGTATGTATGCTGGTATGTATGCATGGATGCATGTATGTATAAATTGTATGTATATATGCATGACAACTTATGCATGAAGTTAAACATGTTTATATTGAACTGAACGAGGTCATCAGACAAACGAGCTCTATAGTTTCAACTCCCGCATTAAGATGAAGTTACATACTGATTGTCCTGCTGGACCATGTAATAACAACAATTAATAATAATAATAATAATAATAATAATAATAATAATAATAATAATAATAATAATAATAATAATAATAATAATAATAATAATAATAATAATAATAATAATAATAATAATAATAATAATAATCTTTTCTTTAGTAAGCGCCTGACAAAAAGACTGTACATTTTATGTTATACAATTTAAATGCTTAGCTACTAACAGAACAGACATCCCGCAATACACCGGCGCTAATGGCAGCCTGCAAAGCATATCCGCCCTACGGAACTCGAACTCGGTACCTTTCGCTCTCCATGCCAGCGTGTTATCCAATGCGCTATCGTAGGCTATATATGGCTGGTTGTATATATGGTTGCATGTATGTATTTATGCATGTATGTATGCAGGAATGTATGCATGCATATATGTATGTATGTATGTATTTTATAGATATGTTAGAATGTATGTATGCTTGCGCGTTAGTATAGTGTTAGTGAGTAAGTAAGTTAATTATTAATTTATATTGCTCCGGTATTCAATTCATAAGAAAACATCGAATTGCGCACAAAAACCAAACCGCAATCGGATCAGCATCCAGATCAACTCACTAAAACATACAGTAGAGGCAGCCTATTTGGTGGATTGTCTGTGATATCATCTGTTCTTGATTTGTTTTAGATGACAATAGAAATTCGTGCGTAAAATATTTACAAATTATTTCACACGACAACCCAAGTTTAACCGTTTGTGAGGAGGCGACCAAAACGAAAACGTTTTTAGTTATTTTTTAATATCCTTTAAAATTAGGCGCATGTCTTTCGCAATTGACTGACTGGGGTAGGGAGCGCCTCTGAATCGCTGACTGGCGCTTTATAAATGATCGAATACAATTACAATCAGTACAAATCGTGACATAAACAGAGCAGTCACTGCGCAGCAGGAGACCAGGAAGAAGCTAACAGCTTATCACAATGGCCCTAGTACCAGATTAACATTTCGGTCAACGTTAAATGTTACACAGATCTAAACTTGTCAAATCTCGTGGTAGTAACCATGGCCTAGATTATCCGGAGACAAATGTAGATTAGGCCTATAATTGGTTTCGTCCTCATTAACTTGGATTTCTATTTCATGACGGGATACAGAGGTTTGAAAATTGAACCGTATGCGGGCGACACAGCAGCTGTAGATGAGGCGATACATATCAGATCGCAAACCTGACATACTGCAGAACGGAATAAGTTAACACATGTTGCGGAACAATTACTGTAACAAAATTATACAAGTAACTTTAGAAATTCATGCATGAGAGTCATGAAGTAAACAATTAAGCAGAGCAATTTAAGGCATACTGATACTTAAGGCATCGATACCAGGAATAACGGTTCATGCCTGTATAAAAGTAAACAGCTGATATTGGAGTAGAACTGTAGGCCTACCGTACGAAAATCATTACTAATCACAGTGTTCTTTCTAGAAACAGATGTATCGTGTAGTCCTGGAAAAAGTCCTTAAAGGCGCATTTGAACATCGAGATAATAATCATAGCCTGCCACAACAGTGCAGTGAAGTTTTTACAAGGAGTAATTTAATTATAGGAATCGACGTGTTTCGACGCCCTCATAATTATTTCTGATATAGAAGCCTTATAAGCGAGTGGTGAGAGACGCTGCATAAAAAGGGCATTCGTAATTAGTGTTGCAGATCCTGGCTAGAAAGTTGTGACGAATGCATTTCTTTATGGAGGGTTCCAAGTTATTGAAAACCATGGCAATGATTGCAGAATAAGGGCAATGTGTTGCAGTTTGGATTTTTTCGTTTACCTCAAACTCCATCTCCACTTTCTCCTCTTCCACTTCCACATCCATCGCTTCCACTTCCTCCACCCCTCCTACATCTTCACCTCCATTCCTACCGCCTCCTCTTCCTCTTTCATTCATTCATTCTGGATATTATATAGTACCCCTTCAAGAAATCTACACAAGAGCGCTCCCAGCCCAGCCACGGGAAAAGAAAAAAGACTTAAGTGATTATTTTATAAAACCCAATTTGATTAGTCAAAGGTAAGCCTTATGGCGTTGTCCGTTGATAGAACAGTCAGCGGGCGGGCGTCAGCATAGAACTAAGCCCTTAGGCAGAACATCAGCTGCCACATAGATCAACGCCAGTAAAGTCCAGGGCTCAGGAATAGGACCACAATTAGCTTCGTAATATCAATATCGAAATTGCAGCCCCAATATTCAGCTAACAGATATGCAGATGGCAGTTACATCCTTGTCCCGGCGGAAAATAGCGCGACAGTGCAATTAGCGATGGATCATGTTTCGTCATGGGCCCAAACATACAATTTGAAATTGAACAGCAACACGATCAGGGAAATGGTAGTCAAGCGGCCCTGAAAGAAACTAGAAGCAGACTAACCACCTAAAACACCAGAACTAACCAGAGTGAAAGAAATTAAAATTCTGGGTGTCACCGTGACCATGACCAATTTTGCTAATTATAATTATAATCGATTAGCAATTTAATTAATCGGGTCCATCTCTGACTCTAAAGCTAAGCGCTTTGACGAGCGCTGCATCGTGTCCTAGATGCAGAGACTTGACCGAAGGATTCGAATTCGGTTGCCATAGAGACCATAGAGAGGAGGTAGAAAAGCTGCTTAGTCTGGTTTAGTTGACGACGAAAGGTGTGGAAGTTTGAGGATTTGATGGACTAGGGTAGGAATTCTTGAAGTAAGTAAGTGAGTATATTTTTCATTGAGAGAAACACTAACAAACGCACATCACTGTACATAGGAAGATTAATACATTCAAACAACCAAAATTGTTATATACAAGCAAATAATTGAATGAGATTAGTTCTTGTATATCGTGTGAACATGGGGAGGAAGAGCTAGGGCTAGTCATAGGGGGAAATGAAGAGCCTAAGTAGCCAGATCTAGGAAAAACATTGTATATTTGCACAGCATCCGGACAAGGAAGCATTTCTGAGTCAGTGGTGGGTCTTTAATTTGAAGTCTCTTTGGGTGACAAGTTGAGGAGTCTGAGGCAGATTAAAGTGGGTGAGAGGTGATATTAGTGAGGATTATTGAGAATGTTCGTAATTCAGAGGAAATTCGTTGCAGAGAAGAGGCGCAGAAGAAGAGAGCTAAATGGAGGAAAGAAGTTAGTGCATAAATTATGGCCAAAGAATTTATTTGATTAACCCTCAGGCTACCCCCTAAGTTTCTATGCATAAACTTTTGTTCATATGGAATATCATTTTTACATTTTAGGTAGCTGTAGCAGATTCATTGGCGCACATTTTGAGGTAAACATCATGGTGGTAGCCCACGCCATTCAAAAGTTATACCCGATATACCCGAGGCACCAGAGGGGGGTGGATACCACCATCCCTTAGTTTTTCGACTATAGCTATAGACTAGTCTTCCTAGAAGAGAAACAAATAATACCATTCTTTAGAGGGAATGTAGGGCTTCATTGACATACTTACATGTATATGTTGTCTTTTCAGAACCGGAAGTGATCAAAATTAATAATATAAACGCACAGAAATCTCTGTGCGTGCCTGCATGCGTGCGTCCATCTGAAGCCTGTAACGCTTACGTCATTTCACGTCATCGCTATAACCGAATACAGAAGTTGTCATAGCAACGCGAGATAATGCAACACGACATGTGGAAGGGAGAGGGAGGGACGGATTTTGAAGGGTGGGAAGCAGATACGGACGGCCGGGACGGACGGCAAGGAAGTACGGGGAGGGAGGGAGGGACTGACGGACGGAGAAAGGGAGGGAGGGAGGAGGAGGGAGGGGAGGGAGGAAGGGAGGAGTGGGAGGAGGGAGGGAGGGGAGGGAGGGAGGAGGAGGAAAGGGAGAGGGAGGGACGAATTTTGAGGGAAGGAGGGAGGAAAGGAGGGAGAGGAGGGAGGGATGGAGGAGAGAGGAGAGAGGGAGAGAGGGAGGGAGGGAGGGAGGAGGGAGGGAGGAGGGAGGGAGGGAGGGAGGGAGGGAGGAGGAGGGAGGGAGGAAGGGAGGGAGGGAGTAGACACGCACGATCGCTGCGAGAGACGTGGTGGAGGGACGGACGTTGAAGGGAGGGAAGGAGGTACGGATGGACTGCCGGGACGGACGGCAAGGAAGTAGAGGGGGAGGGAGGGAGGGACTGGACGGACGGAGACGGAGAAAGGAGGGAGGGAGGAAGGAAGGAGGGAGGGAGGGATGGAGAACACACGCTCGATCGCCGCGAGAGACGTGGTGGAGGGACGGACGTTGAAGGGAGGGAAGGAGAGTACGGACGGCCGGGACGGATGGCAGAGAAGTACGGGGGAGGGAGGGAGGGACTGACGGACGGAGACGGAGAAAGGGGAGGGAGGAGGAAGGAAGGAGGGAGGAGGGATGGAGAACACACGCTCGATCGCCGCGAGAGACGTGGTGGAGGGACGGACGTTGAAGGGAGTGGGAAGGAGGTACGGACGGCCGGGACGGACGGCAAGGAAGTACGTGGGGGAGGGAGGGAGGACTGACGGACGAAGACGGAGAAAGGGAGGGAGGGAGGAAGGGAAGGAGGGAGGGAGGGATGGAGAACACACGCTCGATCGCCGCGAGAGACGTGGTGGAGGGAGGGACGGACGTTGCAAGGGAGGGAAGGAGGACGTAGAGGGACGGACGGCAAGGAAGTACGGGGAGGAGGGAGGGACTGACTGACGGAGAAAGGGAGGAGAGACGGACGGAGGGACGGAGGGAGGGATAAAGGGGAGGGAGGGAGGGAGGGGAGGGAGAGATAGCGAGGGAGGGAGGGAGAGGAAGAAGACACGTACGATCGCCGCGAGAGACGTGGTGGTGGGAGGGACGGATGTTGAAGGGAGGGAAGGAGGTACTGGCGGCCAGGGACTGGGACGGCAGAGAAGTACGGGGAGGGAGGGAGGAAGGGAGGAGAGAGGGAGGGAGAGGAAAGTGGAAGGGGAGGAGAGTGGGAGGGAGCGACGAACGGACGGAGGGACGGACGGACGGAGGTAGGAGGGAGGAGAGAGGAGAAGACTTATGTCAATCATTGCACGAGAAGACGCATCTCTTGACATTGTTTTTTAACCGTCTTAGGACGGGCAAACATCTAGTAAATAATAATACGTGTAATATGCGTGAAAAAATGGGTGAACGCAAGCACTCCCCTTTAGTTTTTGTCTGTAACGTATTCATTTATTTTCCTGGAAGAGAAACAAATATACCATTCTTTAGAGGGAATGTAGGGCTTCATTTGCATAGGCTACTTACAGGTTTGACTTTTGAATACCAGAAGTGATCAAAATAAATAATAATACGCGTAATCTGTGTGAAAATGGCTGAATCACAACATAAAACGATATATATATGTATTGGATATATATGTATGGATGTATATTTATACGTATATAAACATGTGTAGGGATGTATGTGTGTATCTTGGATACATAGATCAGTTTCGAAACACACATAATCTTATATTTGTTTATCTAACAAGTACAAGATGTACGCAATAATATAAAATATCGCTAATTATCGGTTCCGTTGTTAAAAGTTATGTAATTTCGAGGTGCATTCACATAATGTACAACTAAAAATACCATTTTGTACAGAATTGAATGCTGAATGCTGTATTACAAGATATGATATGTGAAACCAAACACGAAATCCAGGGGGGTGGTAACCACCACCCCACCCCCTCTTGGTAGCCGATGTCACAAAAAACCTTGGTAGCCTGAGGGTTAATTGCTGACTATTACTCAGCCAAATGAATAGGCCCTACTGCGTTTTAGGTGTAGTGAGACGTAAGCCAGTGGACGACATACAAGCCTCAAGCGCCATCGTGACCCGCTGCGTTGTGGCCACTGCAGAAAGAACAACAGATGCAGGCAGGACAGTGCAGGTAATCCTGGATGTCGTCAGCATAAAGCTAACTCTAAACACCACAGGGGCCAGGACAGTTGCAATGTCAGCAGTGTACAGAACAGAGTCCTGCCGCTGACCAAAGGGAGTGACGACCCAATGAGATCGAGTGAATCCAATGAATGTACAAAACTGTCACCCATCCCATCCAAAAAGATTGACGTCAGTCAAGCGGCTTACCAGATATATATAGCTATTCTATTTACGGACTTATAAAGCGCCTCTCACAGTGCAACCTAATCAGAGGCGCTTCCAGTGCGAAGGGCCCCTCGAAAAAAGAAGTCTTAAAAGAACGAGCAGAAACAATAGGGCCCCCAGATAACATCACAGCATGAGTTATAGCAGGAAGGTCATTCCACAGCAAAGGACCAACAGAGGCATAGGCACGATGCTGTGCTGTGGCAGTCCGAGACCGAGGAACTAGAAGGTCATGATGGTCTAACTGTACATGGCAGACACGCAATGCTCCCATTCGTCCTACTGCTCAGTTTTCCAACGCCACATAGTAATGGCAGGCTGAGTCGACCTTTGGGAGGGTTGCGGGAATCGAACCCGCGTCAATGGTGATCTTCTGCTCTTCGTGCCGGAATGCTACCATTCACCTAAATCTCATCAAAAGAAACTAACACGCTTAATTAAGATGTGTCAAAAGCAAACATCAAACAGGCTCTATCCATATCGTCATATCCATCAGAGAGCAGGCGAATCCAACTGGTAGAATGATATTCCCTAAGACCTGATTGATCGCCTTGACGGGAACAAATTGCTAGGATCCACATGCAATGTTGTCTGATATGTTGTAATTTTTCGATGATCTTAGACAGAAATGTAACAC
Source organism: Aporrectodea caliginosa (assembly GCA_020284085.1). NCBI lineage: Eukaryota > Metazoa > Annelida > Clitellata > Crassiclitellata > Lumbricidae > Aporrectodea > Aporrectodea caliginosa. Next base: position 199,157 of record JACEVL010000301.1, read on the forward strand.
TCGATATGAGCCCGATGTCATGGAGAATATATCTACCATATCAGAAAGTAATATATCTACCATAGTCTTCGTCACTGCCAATCGAAAAGAAATGCTTACGATATCAACGAATTGTATTGTATTTAAGCATTTGTAAAGCGCCTTTAGTAGGGTGGACCGTTCAGAAGCGCTCCCTGTGCGCAAGGCACAGCGAAAAGTAGCAGGTTTGAGAAAAGCGAAGGAAGAAGAGAGACTGCTAGATAGAATTGTAGAGCGAGCAGAGGGAGAAAGTGCATTCCAAAGAGAGGGACCAATGAAGGAAATGCTGACGATATCAACAGACATCATCGTCTTTATGAATCGCTGATTCATTTATTATAGATGCAGCTGTTATTGTCATCAGTTCCCCGGCTTGAAATCAATTAACCTGGCGATTGTTAACTATGGAAAATATCTTCGTCATTTTCTTGTTGCAAATTCTATCTGAGGCTGAATGACTCTTTTAACCTAATGATATGGTATTGTCAGGACTTTTACTGGTTATGTAGAAGTGTGTGGCACAGAACATTGTAGCCATGATATTACATGCCAATAATAGTTTTGTTTTTTTTAGTTTCGCGGTTTTCACGCAGGAAGTCGTGTTATGGGTGCTATATATATAGCAATGGTTGAAACAGGCAATGCATAAATTGGTTTAGGCATGTAGGGCTGGCAGATCCTTAGGCAGATCCTTAGGCCTACTGGTAACGATACATTCGCCTTAACACATCAGCATAGGACCTATGCTTTAACCAGTGTAGATAATCGGGCTAGGACGTTCAATTATCCCCTTACATATCTAAAAACAGGAATTTTAACTGATAAATACAGGATTGCCGTGAGAGCCACGTTCGCCATTCTTAGATTTATCTCATTGGGTTAATCCCTGACTCTCCATGTATGTATATGGTCATTTACAGAGCGCCTTACAAGAACATCACGCAAACGCATCCATCTTTTAGCTCATTCCTTCATTTCCACTTTCACATCCGATTCACCTGTCGGCAATGCTAACATCAGTTTCTTTTCACTGATTTAGAATGCTTCGCCAATTGCCAACAGGAGGTTGTATTTTGAAGTTTTCAGTATGACCTATTGTTACTGGACGCGTTGTTAGAGAAGCTAAAGTAAAGTGGACTACGCGCCTATATCAATATTATTCCTCAGAGGAGTGGTGATAAGGTGGAAGAAAGTTCTCACTGAAACATAAGTCCAACAACGTTCCTTCAACCTACCCGTCTTTGTAATATTATTATTTGAATACAATCTGCGTAAATCTATTTACCTCATTTCTGACATTAACTAGAAACAAGACTGTTTATATTATGTATAATCGTAGCAGTGAGGAAAGCATTATTTGTGATATTAAGCAAGTAGGCAGCAATGGTAAGGGATCCCACCCGATAAATTAATTGCAGAATGAGCAGGGTAGAGGCCCAACGGGCGCTATAGAAATCGTCCATATAACAATGTCACTGAGTCGCAGTCCATCGAAAAGGCTCGACGCTGTCTAATAGAAGTGTGAGCTCGCGGGACCAATAGCTTCCCCTTGCTGAAGAACGCAGTGTTCGACTGGCTTCGAGGTCGGGTGAATCGTCTGTTGCACTCGTTGACATAGAACCATGACAGCAATTATTACCCGAAATATTCTCAGGTTCGATCTATGCGGTTTCTACGTTGACCTTCTCTTGTATTGTATTGCATTTACGGATTTCAAAAGCGACTCTCATAGTACGACTTATTCAGAGGCGCTCCCAGTGCGAAAAACCCCGAGAGAAAAGTCTTAAGAATACTGGCAGAGACAGAAGTACCACCGGTTAAGATCATAGTGCGAGTCGTAGAGGGAAGTTCGTTCCATAGCAAAAGGGCCAACAGACTAAGAAGCGTCTCTTACCTTACAATGTTCTGGATCAAACAGAGTTAAGGATGTTACTGTACATTATATTTTATCTTTAACGACATGCTATAATTACTACGTCCGTAAGCGTTGACTTAAGTTACTTTAGACTGTTGACGGTTTATACTGATGATTCTGTGCCTGTCATAATGTCGCGGCCGTGCCTCCCTCTAGCGGATATTCGCGCTGTTGCGGGGAAGACCGGTTGGAACTTAGTATTAGGCTCCTTGTCGGAATTCGATCGGGAAAGTAAGCTAGGAACGGTAACTGGGAACTTGCACCTTGCATATTATTTGCCTTAGTTTTCTGGAGTAAATGTGCGCTACGCTGGCAGGTCTCCCTCTACCGGTGCATCCGATGGGCAGAGAGCATCAACTTCCAGATTAACCAGGCCAACATGACCAAGCTCTATTCCCACGGCCTCTGCCGCTCTGCGGTAGGCAGACCAATGCACATCTGGGCATCCGAGATCTTTCCCACGCAAGTCATTTTGTCGTATGTTAGCAGTATTTCTGCTACATAACTTACTTACTAAAATATTCATAACGGCCGCCTGCTCTTCTTGACGCCGAACCAGATTGCCTCGGCTACCTCAAAATTAACACGCACTAAAGAATCATCCCTTTCCATTTTAGATTTTAATTAATTAAATTAAACAGGCAACTCCGAATGCTGCCAAACCCACGCCCTCTACTGGTGATGATTTCAATTACGGAATCAACTCAGTCAATGTTCAACTCGGTCAACTATTTCGACCGCTCATTTTGACACATTTTAGTACTTTTAAATGCAAACATTAAATATAACCGAATTTAACAGTTTAATCGCTGACCTTAAAACAAAATAACCACCTTAATTTGCACCTATCTTGCACGGCACGCGTAACTTGTCCCTGCAGTAAGTTCAACGTCGAAGTCACTCTCACCGTCGCGGGATTCGAACCAGAGGCTCATCGATGTCCGATCGGGCGCTTGCACCGTCCGTCTCTTGGTTGTCGACAAAGGCACCAGTCGCCGACGAAACTAGCAACTTTCCGCGCCTGGCGAAATTTGCCTATCAATTCGACACGGGTTCTGCCTATAGAGTCTGTCCAAGTGTCATAATTTATTAGGGTTAATAAGGCTTATTTTAAAAATTAATGAAAACAGCATTCGTCTTGAATAAGGGGTGCTCCTGGAATCGTTTGCTCGTACCGAAACTATGCAGAATCGAGCTTGTTGTAGGCCCAATGATCTGGAATTGTCTTCCTCTAGAGCTGCGTCTACACCCTGGGACTCTGGCTGAAACGTTCCTTAATAAACTTAAAACTGTTTTTTTGGGCGCGTTGGACTCTCGAGTAGTTTCCGTGAAAAGACGCTATATAAATTCTCGAATGAATGAAAGAATTTCATTCAACAAATTTTAAAGCAAGTAGCGTTTATTGCCGATATAAAATATTAATATTTAGGACAAAATTCAAAGCGTATTTTTTTTCCTGCGCCAGAAATAGGGCCTACAGCAGGCTTCTTTAAACGGTGTGATCGAGTTTTTCAAGTTAATACAGTGAACACAGGGTGAAACCTGTTAATGCAAACTTGTGAATCGGTTAAAAGAACAACAAAGACAATAAGCAATGGTCACGAATTTGAATTTTAGAAACGCACACGTTGCTCGCATATAAGAAGCAGATTAAAATAAAATATATATGCTTGCAGGTAAAGCGAACCATAATGTAAAGCGAACCAAATTTCATTACCAGGCCCTCTAGCACAACCTAGTAGTCAAAATCTGTCTATGGATGTTCTCGCTCATTGGTCATATATCTATGCATAAAAGAAACACAACATCCAGGCTTTTTGAATCGAAATCTGAAATAGGTGTGCCGCTTACTTTCGTCGTGTCGAGTATTTTGACGTTTGTTCGTAAACTTTACCATTTTCCGGCTGTTTGAATTTTGTTTACGGTACGTACAGTCATATTTATGTTCTTCAAACTAGTGTCGACAATGCAAGTGAGGCCGATGTAGTTTATAAAAACATAAATTTCATGTGCATGTGAGCAATAATATATGACGTGGCTGTGAAAACACGGTGTGGTTCGCTTAACGTTAGCTGTTAGATAAGCCGAACTGGCTGTATTCTGGTAAAGCGAACCATGGTTCACTTTAGCCTATATGGCCTATTTCATGTAGTAATCGTAATCTCCAGACTCCTAAAGCGCCACTCGAAGGCCAAGCGCAGGGCATCAGCTTATTCACGAGCGCTGCATCTAGTCAGAGGGGTTGTCCAAAGGAGTAATGTAATGTAATGTAAATCTTCGAAAATTTCTCAGCGCCCACAAATCCCACGTCAGGGAGACCAGCTTATTCACCGGCGCCGGAGTAATCGTTGTAATCGTAATCTCCAGACTTCTAAAGCGCCACTCGAAGGCCAAGCGCAGGGCATCAGCTTATTCACGAGCGCTGCATCTAGTCAGAGGGGTTGTCCAAAGGAGTAATGTAATGTAAATCTTCAAAAATTTCTCAGCGCCCACAAAAGCCACGTCAGGGAGACCAGCTTATTCGCCGGCGAAGGAGTAGTCCGAGGGAGGTCCGAATCCGGTTGCCATAGGATCAGAGGGGACTAGTAGGCCTATTAGCCTATTGCTAAATTGTTGTTGTGTTGTGTACATACAGATGGCAAAAGTGAAATTTGGTGATGGTCGTATCGTCAACTCTGGTACCGTAGGCCCAGTGTCTTCTGAGACAGCTCACCCAAGGAAATCTAGTCGTTGTGCACCATCTGCTGGGCTGTCATCAAGATTGGGTCACAAATCATTAATCAGGTCATGTGCGGTAGGCCTATCATCCAGAAGAAAAACTAGACATATGAATACTGTACCACCAGAAGGCTGTCCATCGACTACAACCCCTCATATGATTGATGATCAGCAATCACGTAGGCTTCATGAACGACGACGTGGTGCCAGTCACAAGGGACAACAGCTTAATAAGTGGCAGAAAGCCAATATGGTTGGTGCACTCAATGAATGGCAGAGGGGAAAGAGTAATCAGCAGCAGCGTTCCCTGAGAGAGATTGGTCGTGCTTGGGGAATTCCCTATGCTACTTTTCGCAGACAAGTCATGAGCATTCCGGACGCCATGTTGCCACCCATGCCTACAAGTGACCCGTCACCAAACTCAGTACCAGTCATTGTTACAACTGCGGTGACTGCAAACAATGAACTGTCAAGTTCGGTGGATTCCTCACCAACCTTAAATACACCTACCATTCCGGACACCATGTTGCCACCCATGCCTACAAGTGACCAGTCACCAAACTCAGCACCAGTCATTGTTACAACTGCAGTGACTGCAGACAATCAACTGTCAAGTTCGGTGGATTCCTCACCAAACTTAAATACACCTGCCATTCCGGATGCCATGTTGCCACCCATGCCTACAAGTGACCAGTCACCAAACTCAGTACCAGTCATTGTTACAACTGCAGTGACTGCAGACAATCAACTGTCAAGTTCGGTGGATTCCTCACCAAACTTAAATAGGCTACACTTGCCATTCCGGATGCCATGTTGCCACCCATGCCTACAAGTGATCAGTCACCAAACTCAGCACCAGTCATTGTTACAACTGCAGTGACTGCAGACAATCAACTGTCAAGTTCGGTGGATTCCTCACCAAACTTAAATAGGCTACACTTGCCATTCCGGATGCCATGTTGCCACCCATGCCTACAAGTGACCAGTCATCATCACTGCCACTGTCTGCACAGCTGACAGATAAAGCTATGCTTAGGCCTAGTCGGTTCTGGAACAACTGGTGGTGATGGCTGGTCACTCACAGGTAGGCCTACAAATAACAACTCAGTTGGAATACTAGTAGGCCTAACAATTGAATGCTGGAATACTGTAGAATCCACAGCACTGCATAGGCCTATTAGATCATTTGCAGTTGCAGCAGTTTTAACAATGACTGGTGCTGAGTTTGGTGACTACTAGTATTCCAACTGAGTTGTTATTTGTAGGCCTACCTGTGAGTGACCAGCCATCACCACCAGTTGTTCTAGAACTGACTAGGCTTAAGCATAGCTTTATCTGTCAGCTGTGCAGACAGTGGCTGACTGTAGGGCCCTATAGCTGCCTATGACAACAATGGCATGCAAACGATTGTGGCATAATTAGCTTAGGCATAGCCTAAATATTGGACTGTTGAATTATTAGCCTCAAGTTTTATGTTTAATTATATACACTGGAATTTGATATTTTGTTGGTAGCCTAAATGTGATGGGGGTAATAGCCCTAGGCCTACTTTTATCCAAGTGTTGTTTCCTTTGTAACCTATTTGGTCTGAAAGCCTTAAGCACTTAGATGTGTGGTTCGGTTTAACAAAAGCACTTAATGTGTGGTTCGGTTTAACACAAAAGTGGTTCGCTTTTCCTTCAATGGTGATTCGCTTAACCTGAGTCATCACAATAACAGCAGGTTCTATTACTTGGGCTGATTCGGTTTACATGACAGTAGTTCACTTTATATATCAGGTGCTTAGATAGCTGATTAAGCTCTCTTTCAGTAGGCATAGGTCATTGACCATAGTTGTACAAAATTAGCTCTGCACTGCACTGTAAACTGAACTGGTTCGCTTTACCTGCAAGCACCCTAGATATCGAATTGTCTAAGTGATTAAACATTACATCTACCGGTATGTGTCTTCTGTATATGAAATGTCCGTTTATAATGACCTTCTTTTGTATTGTATTGTATTGTATTGCTGCTATTGCATTGCGTTTTACGGATTTCTAAAGCGACTCTCATAGTTCGACCTAATCAGAGGCTCTCCCAGTGCGAAAAACCCCGAGAGAAAAGTCTTAAGAATACTGGCAGATAGGCCTACAGAAGTACCACCAGTTAAGATCATAGTGCGAGTCGTAGAGGGAAGATCGTTCCATAGCAAAGGACCAACAGACTCAGAAGCGTCTTACTATGTTCTGGATCAAACAGAGTTAAGGATGTTGCTGTACATTATATTTGATTTTTAATGACATGCTATAATTACTACGTTCGTTAGCGTTGACTTAAGTTACTTCAGACCAGTGTTATTTTAGTTCCTGAGAATAGAATAGGAATAATATTATTATTTTAAATTAGTTCCACGGAACGAAAACTGGAATAAAAAATAAGTCTGGAACGAGAATAGAATAGGAATAAAAATTGCAATATTTTTCTGGGACGAGAACGGAATAGAAAAAAATAAATATTTTTTTATTTTATAGCTAGGTGGAATGACGGCATTCACATTGTCGATCAAATACTAATCTCATAAATAGGTCAAGACAGTCTTTTGTGTGACAGTCTAATAGACATTAATCGTTCATGTTAGACATTTCTGTGAGAACTGGAAGTGGAAGTGGAACTAGAAATATAAATTTTCTGGAACTGGAACTAAAATTATTTCTAAATAGGAAGTGGAACTAGAACAAGAAAAAAATTTATTTATAAAGACTTATTAAAGAGGAACTAAAACTAGAACAAAAACGACGACAGTGGAATAGAATAAGAACAGGAATAGAAATTAATTCTGGAACTAAAATAACACTGCGTCAGACTGTTGATGGTTTATGTCTGATGACTCTGTGCCTGTCATAATGTCGAGACCGTGCCGTCCTCTGGCAGACACTTGCGCTGTCGCAGGGATGACGGGCTGGTACTTGGGCTCCATGTCGTGATTCGATCGGGAGGGTAAGCTAGGAACGGTAACCGGGAACTTGCACTTTGTTCGGTATTTTTTACTGTAGCTTTCTGGCGTAAACGTGCGATGCGCCGCCAGTCTCCATCTACCGGTGCTTCCGATGGGCTCGGATTATCAACTTCCAGATTCACCTACATGAAAGAGCTCTATTCCCGCGGCCTCTACTGCAGGCAGACAAATGCACATCTGTAATTCAACTAATTAAGTCAGCTAAATTATGACATCTTAAATTCGATACTGATGTTGTATAATGCTATTGTTCAATACATAAATTAAGATTGTCTTTAAAAATGCCAAGTAAGATCGTTTTTTATGTGGGCAAGCAAGTTTGAGTTGGAGGTTTTTACAGGACGAGTGTTCTGCCTTTCCATGACAGAATATGACGCACAAAATTGCTGCAGAACGACAACCACAGCGTCGAGTGTTGCACTTCCCTGCTCACTTGCGAATTGTGAGCAAGGGATTCAGAGATTTTGATGGAGACGCCTATCATCGTCGATATGACGGCGTCGTTAAATAAACGATATTAAGTAAGCATTTTGATGGAAGCACCGCCCTGAAGTGTTCCTCCCACCACCATGCTGTAATGGTTGTAGTCTTGCATCGCGTTCGTTGGCTGTCGCAAGTAGTTGGCATGCCTTGTGCACCAGGAAGGCTCCTCGTTGGATGTGACCTCTGATCTCACTGCTTAGAGAGCGTTAATTCGAACAGTGATATAGTTTTCTACTCTCAGCTGGTCGAACGTCTCACAGGTTGTAGTTGACCTGACCCCTGCCCAAACATGTACCAAGTACTTCTCTGCTAATAGGACATCTTGCTCTAGCAGCGCATCTGTCTCTCCAAAGTTTGTCAGGTACTCTACTGGTTTTTTTTGACCGGTCCTGGGTCGGGAGCGGCTCTGAGTAGTTCATTCATTTCTTTCATTTAAGATATTTATATAGCGCCCCTTCCAGATTTCTACTCAGAGGTGCTCCCGACTACAGCGCGGACACTGAATCGGGGTTTCACGTCGAAGCGCATGAGCAATTGCGAGTGAAGCACTTGCCCAGGGTTTCTACGCGACGGCTTGAGGTGGATTCGAACCCGCAACCCTCCGGCTGCAAGGCACCGAACTTACCTCTACACCACCGCCCCCACCTGTGTTACCTTTAAAGGCGCTATTTAAATTTTTAAAATAGATAGATAGATAAAACTTTCTTATCACAATTACGACTACAAAAATTTAGGCATGCAATACACAGAACATGCAATATATATATATATATATATATATATATATATATAATTATAGATATATAATTATAGATATAGATATATATATATATAATCATGTCAGGATAACGCATGTGATCGATTGGATTCTGTTTCTAGCTACACAATATAAGCCTACAGTATTATGTTCTAAGCTACCGGAACAAGTCTCATTTTGGTTGCCTTTAATGAATAATAATAGCTGTGCCAGTGATGCCAATGGATGCCCATTGCATATGGTACAGTATCATATCGCTGATGATATATGCCATTAAGATTTGCGGTAAAACAGCCAACACCGTGCCACCACGCTCCGCCATACTTCCGGGCGCAGTTGTCTCCATCGTTATCGTTGTCTACATCGTTGGTGCTGAATTGTGATCCGTTGTGGCCATTCAGACTATCACCTGCAATTTTAACGGAAACTTTCCAATACACCACTTTTAGTCACAATTTATGGTCTTACTTCGGCAAAACTATTCAGCTGCATTCCTATAATGAAGATGCAACAGTCTGACTGACTGTAGCCCTTAATGAAATTTTTTGTTCAGATATTTAGGATGAAACATACATCACAAGTATATATATATGAATCTATAATGTCTCTATTTGTAACATATATGTATGTATGAATGTAACTTTCTCCCGCACGGTTCGTGACTTGGGCGTCACCCTTGACCAAGAACTTAGTCTTTCTCAACATGTTGTGGGGCGCGGTGGTGTAGAGGTAAGTTCGGTGCCTTGCAGCCTGAGGGTTGCGGGTTCGAATCCACCTCAAGGGGGTATATTTGGTGCCTTGCAGACGGAGGGTTGCGGGTTCGAATCCACCTCGAGGGAGTATATTTGGTGCCTTGCAGACGGAGGGTTGCGGGTTCGAATCCACCTCAAGGGAGTATATTTGGTGCCTTGCAGCCTGAGGGGTTGCGGGTTCGAATCCACCTCAAGGGGGTATATTTGGTGCCTTGCAGACGGAGAGTTGCGGGTTCGAATCCACTTCAAGCCGCCGCGTAGGGACCCTGGGCAAGTCCTTCATGCACTCGCAATTGCTCATGCGATTCGGCGTGAAACTCCGATTCAGTGTCCGCGCTGTATTCGGGAGCGCCTCTGAGTAGAAATCTTGAAGCGGCGCTATATAAATATCTGAAATGAATGAATGAATGAATGTGAACTTGATCCCTCGAAACTGTTATTATCAGCTTCGCCAGTTCCGAGTGGTTTCTCGCTCTCTTTCTCATGACGCATTAGTGGTTCTTGTGCATGCTTTCGTTACTATAGTCGAATAGACCGATGTTGCTCGATCCTCGTTGGCCTCCCCCTTGGGGTTCTGGGGCGATTAGATCGAGTTCTGCGCTCGGCTGCTCGGCTCATTGGGCGAATTCCCAAATTCGGCTCTGTTTCTCCCTACATGCGCGATGTGTTGCACTGGTTATCTGTGACCCAACGGATCCCATACCAGGTTGCTGCGTTGGTTTCACGCTGCATCCTTGGCTGTGCTTCATCTTACCCACGCGACCTCTGCCGCCCAGTGTCCGACGTTGTAGCGCGTCGGGCGCTTCGCTCCGAGACAACGGGGCAACTCCTAATTCCACGGGCTCGCTTGACTGCTAGGCAGCGCCGAGCTTTCTCGGTTGTAGGCCCCTCCATCTGAAATGACCTACCATCGGAGCTGCGTTTACTACCTTTGACCTATCAAACTAGGTTTTATAAATCACTCGTCTTTTTTCGTTTGCCGTGGCTGGGCAGGGAGAGCTCCTGAGTAGATTTCTTGAGGGGCGATATATAAATCTCCAGAATGAATGAATGAATGAATGTATGTATGTATGTGTGTATGTATGTAATTATGTATGTAATTATGTATGTAATTATGTATGTATGTATGTATGTATGTATGTATGTATGTATGTATGTATGTATGTATGTATGTATGTATGTATGTATGTATGTATGTAAGTAGAGGAAATAGTACGCGTCTGGGACAACCACTCCCGTTCACGGTAATAACCACGTTCACGGCATCACGCCATACCCCCACCCGCTCGATGCCACCCAGCCCCACACGCCGCCGCCGCCTCATCAGCACGAAACTATCGGAAATACCCGCGGTATCGATAAGATCACGCGCGCTGCCGACTCATCGCGTAAAGGTTGAGTAAATCCCCGTAGTATAGATCGATGAGTTATCGCGTAATCGTTAAGGTAATACCGCAGGTTTCATGGGTCTTTGTTGCTCTATATAAGCTCGGTTGAAAAACATGAAAAATATTATCTCGTTCTGGCTTAAAGAAATAAAACTCTGTATATAAAATGGAATACTCATCGAAGACTGTCAAAGAATTACGAAATATCGCTAAAGAGAAAGGCATGGTCGGTTATTCGAGACTGCGAAAAGCTGAGCTCATAGCATTCGTATCATCGAGGCTTGTGCCATGCGTTACGGTTGATCGCGAAAGCAATCTGTTAGACGCTAAGGTTCCAACGGTTGCTCCGACTAAGCATACGCCTCCGTCTAATACTTGGAAATCTTCTTTTAGTAATGTTTTGACTGAAGTGAAGAATAAGGTAAGGTCGAAAATTAATTCTTTTGCGGATTGGTTGATTAATTTCGTACCTCCCCGAGAACAGAAAACTGTGAATGAAAGATTGGAATCGTTGAAGTCAAGGGTTTCGAGTATTTTTATTAAAATCAATAAAAAACGAGATTCGAGAGACTGCGCCGGCTATTAAGGGATTTACCAAACAACACACGATCGATGGAATTGACCTAATCGATACCGCGTCTTTTCTTAATGCTGTAGAGTCGCGAGTTTCAATCCCGCTCCGTTGCTGTTGTTGATATGACGCACGAGATCACGAATGGACACGGCATTCGAACATGGCTTTCCGAGCCCATAACCGGCTAATATATTATTAATATTAGTTCCGGCGTTACTACTAGGCCCCGCGCTGTTATCGATTAACCGGGCTAAGATAGCTGCATTCTCTCGCGTAATCGCCGGCGCTGGTATCGTTTCGACCTGTTGATTTTCGACTACGCGCGGTAACAGTACCGATGATGCTAAAAGTTTAGCCGCGGCTTTATCGACCAATCGCTTACCTGCCTCTACAGCGGTATTCTTTCCAACCTCTAGCGCATTTTTACCTAACTCTCTCGCCGCATCTTTACCAACGCTAAGAGCGGTCGACGCGACCCGGTTAGCAACGCCCGATGTGAAGAGCCTCTTGAAAACTCCAGTAATAGTATCGAATATTCCAGCTCCTCCGATAACGGGTTGTTTCTTATACCTCTTTTTAATGACGACCAGCATTTTTATAATTGTAACATTAAGTTTTTATACTGATTGCTATCCATCGCTTTTTGTCTTAACAGTTCGTCGCATATGCCGACTATCTCGTTTCTAACACCCGTATTACCCGCTTGGAAGCTAGCCATTCGTAAAGACAACATTCCTACTAACGCATTGAGATCTTGTGGAATAACTACGACTCCTTTACCTATCTTCGCTTCCCATATCGGTTTAATAATTTTTCTGTACTTTTCGCTTCTACTCGATTTTTGTTTACTCGGATTGTTCGGTTGTCTCATAGCATTCGTCGCGTGTAGAATCTCGGCGTAATCATCGCGGTCGTTACCGTCGTATGTCGACTCGTTAGGTTTAGTCATCGTTAGTAATTTCCAGAGACCCGGAGTTCCGACGTAAGTCTTATCCGCGACCGTTATATTATCGCCTTGGATGGTAACAGGCGTGTCCCCGATATAAAATAATCCGTCTTTGGAACGGAGACCGAACGTCGTATCCGTAGACTTTTTATTCGAAGCGTATTGTTGCAAGTATGCCGTCGCTATCTCTCCTAATTCTAAAGTTCTAACGTCCTCGACCGGATCCTCATACGCCTCTATCGATGGATACTGCGGAAACTGTATGGCTTTTAACGATAACGATATCGACGCGGGAAGCGCTTTTAGAGCGTCAGACGTAGCTGCCGAGTTTTCCGTAATAGTTGATAACAAAGCGTTTTGTTCTTTCGATATCAGCGATTGTGAGTCGATGATTGGCTTGTACAACTTTACTAATTCTCGCTGCTGTCCCATATCGCCTAGTTTCTCATTTAGAAAGTTCTGTTGTATATTCTTCTTCGTCTTGAGAAACTCTTCGACGATTAAATCTCTTTTTGCTGGATCGGTAATTTTTAGAAACGACATTACGTTTTAAATTAGTAGTATAATCATTTAAAACGTAATTACCAACATGATTTTTACGTTTTACGTTTTACGTTTTACGTTCTACGTTTTCGCTGATTTCCCAAGCACGTTCTTAAACGACTCGATCATAGTTTCTCGATTTCCGGGTTCTTCTTCGTCTATACTAACTTTGGTTTTGCTCCTGATTTCTTCTTTCATTTCGTTGAATTTCACGAGTTCGTTTAGAATTAGCGAATATTCCTCGTTCCAAATACAATCAGCTTCTAAGGCTTTCGAAACGTAGTCGCTGATCGTGTTGAGTTTTGCCTCGGCTAGCGTTTTGATCTGCCCGTGCTTCTCCGCCTTTAGCGTGAGCTTTCTGTTGACCACACGCCCGACCGTGCTGAACACACCCGCTGCGACGGCCACTACCTGTAGAGCCACCGCGACCGGTGCCGCACCACTATCGTAGACAGAAACGCGATCGCCGATGCACTCAAACCCAACACGACTAGATCCGATATACCGTCTACTACGTTAATAAGCCTAATGCTTTTACGATACTTTTCGTTCAGATCCGCTCTTTTATCGCGTTCTCTTTCGATTTCTTTTTGAATTTCGGTAATCTTCGCGAGTCGATAAACATGAGCGCTTCCGTCGACTGCGTCCGTTTCCATTACGACTGATGAATTTCCTGGCGTCATATTTTTAATATTGCAGTATAATTTTTTAAGCTGCAGGTCTAATGCGAACAGTGTGACTGACGAAGCATAACAGATCTCCTTCGATCACGGTAACTTCGGAATCGGAATCGTTTACAATTGTAATGACGATGTCCGCTGCATTTTCGGTAACGACTCTTCCCCCTTGTATGACGCATCCGCTTGCCTAGATTTCTTGTCTGCGCGACACTTGACATCATCCTCTAGTCATTTGAACGCCGAGTCCGAGCTCTATCGTTTCCGTTTCTTTAGGTTTAATCGTTATCTCCCGATGCGCAAAAATCTCCCATACTTGACTGCCTGGTTGCTTAAGGGGTATATTCGTCACTCCCTTTTTAGGTAACCACTCTACCGGGTTTATTGGAAAGTTTTTCGAACGAACGGGTTTTGTACCAAATTTGTGTAACGGTCTTATCCATCGTGACATTTTTATAAATAGGAAATTAAATTTTTATTACAACCACTCGAGAATCGGAATGTTTTGAAATGGAGAATTAGGTACTAATATGAGCCCCGTTCCGTCTACGAACCCAGACCCAGTTTTGAAATAAAGACCATCTCCTTTACCCTCTAATCCGAATCCCTGCCACGGTTTTAGGTAGAGACTTTCCCGTTGTTGTACTATCTTACCGTTTCTACCTCCTCTTCTGATGTATATCACGCCTCCATTAATTCCGGATCCACTAATTTTATCGATGATTTTCGTTGTCGCCGCAGAACCCAGACCGCTTAAAGCTCCAGTCGCCAGACTAGGTAACACGTTGGAAAGAAGGAATTTACCCGCCGTTGCTAGAAATGGTAGAATAGCTCCGATGAATCCTCCTTCAACTTTCGCGTTGTGAGCTAACTGGGTTTTACTCATTTTGATCGTCACGCCAGTTCCATTCTCATACGCTTTCGCCATCTTGTTAAGTTGCGCCTGAGTTAGAGCTAATACGTATTCTCCCGACAGATCATCGTGAGACAGTCTAATACTCACACCATCACACCTCGCGTCGAGCGCGCGTTTAATTTTGTCTTTTTGCCTTTTCCGAAATATTAACTTTTATATTTGTGTACCGACTCATTTTATATATAACTAAGATAAACTTTTAAAAATAATACTCACACTTCTCTGAGGTGAAATCTAATCGACAATTCCTCTCCTCTAAGGTTAACCAAGTTTCCATTTTGGTCAGTCAGCTTCGTTTCCATCGATGAAATCGCTAGTCACCCTCAAACTGGTTACGTTCATTATGTTCACTATTTCGTGTAAGCGTAACGGGAAGGTACACCAAATTAGTGGGTACTTCGATAATCTTATAACCCGGCCCCACATTAGGGGAAAAACGAATATATCACATTCGCCGTCGATCCGTTGGCGTATGATGCCCCAATTATATCGCTAGTCACCCTCAAACTGGTTACGTTCATTATGTTCACTATTTGTTCGGATTCGTTATACCCCTCCGAATATACCCATCGATTGAAACCTATAACCGTTCTAATCGAGTTGTCAGACATAAAATCAACTTTATAATTCGACGCAATAGTTAGCACCGACTTTAACGTATTACTGTTAGGTTGTATCGAAACATAGGATGCTTCGTTTGCAGCATCGTAATGCCCGTTCTCTTTCATGATTCTCTGCAGGTAATCGTTTATATCCGTGATTTCATAGCACCCCTCCGGAATGTTTACATCGAACCACGTATCACCCCCATCAGGCGAATATCGCAAGTGGTTGTTCGTAGCGTCAATATTAGGAAAAGAATAATAAGTCTCTAGATTAAGAAGAGCTATTTCATACTTTTTACTCGCGTCTAGTTCGATTAGCGGATTATACCGAGTCCTAATTTTCGCGCTCTTTTTGCTCAACAAAATATAAAACGACGATTTAGGATCCGTATTACGTGCCACCTTTTCCACGGTAGTCGCTATCTTTTCGAGGATAGATTCCATTCTTTGTTTTTTATAATGAGATTATATATTTTTTTAAATAGTCGCCGGCATGTAGAAATCATCGAATCCGCATCGATACTTTCCTTTGTCCGCGCTACTAGTTGAATCGATTACTAGGAATCCATGCGGACGTTTCCAAACAGTTTTGCATAGGTTCCTAAATTCTTCCATTGGCATGTCTTCTTCACCTACATGATCGTGATAGATATGATTAAAAATTTTTAAGTCTTGAGGAAATAAACAGATAAAATTTGCGTTCTCTCTTATGGTTTGCCGAGGCAGTTTGAAATAATTTTGTGCTAGATAAAAACAATCTACGTTACTATGTCTTCCTCTGATGTAATACGATTCGCATTTGTTCTGCTTTTCCAACTGCAGGTCATCGAATATCATCAAGTTCTTCTTCCCACGGTTCAAATCCCTCGGATCGGGCACGTCTTCGGAACTTTCAAAGAACTGGCAGTTCATATCGGTTTTCTCGGTACAAATTTTAGCCAATTCCTCGACGAAAAACGCCGGCGATACGTTAAGCTTCATAATCTCGTCTTTACTGTCGAATAGTCTAACGATTGCTTCTTTCGGTAATTTTTCTTCGAATGCTTTCTTAAGTATCTTATACTCCGGTTGAAAGAGAGATCTTCCGAACACCTGTAGGTTATCGTAGTCTAACCATCCGGGTCTCAAAAGTAAATTCAGCAGTAAAGTCGTCTTACCACATCCAGACTTTCCTACGATTAAACCTCTTATACTTCTCGGTAATAGCGGGTTGTTTAATCTTTTCGATGCTTTTTTGTTCCACGATAAATCCTTAACTTCCATGATCGTTTTAAATATAAATGTTTTCGTATTAAAATAACAATGTATTGCGTAAAGTGCAAAACAAAAATCGAAACGAAAGATATTCAGAACGCCGTCAGTAAAAATAATAGGCCCATGCTTCGAGGCGTATGCGTCGTATGCGGAACGACTAAAACTCAATTCGTGAAAGGAACTTCTTCGAGTGGTGGAGATCTAGTCAGTTCTCTAAATTCGATCACTAGCAACATCAAGCTGCCTTGGGCTAAATTTCCAGGTGAGATGCATCTGCCAGGTCACTCGTTTACGGGGCCTGGGACTAGGTTAGATTTGAGACTGAATCCCGACGGCACTCCTAAAGATTGGAGCAAACCCGCCGACAGAGTCGATAACGCGGCGTATCATCACGATTTGGCTTACAATAGGTATTCGGATACCGTCAATAGGAATGCAGCTGACAGAGTAATGGTAAACGAATTAAATAATATTCCTAGTCCTACTTTACGGGAACGTATCGAGAGAGCGGTAGTGAAACCTATATTGTCCGCTAAATCGAGTCTCGGATTAGGTTTACCATCTTCAAAAAACGCGAATTTTCCGATAAAGAACAAGAAGAAAAAAAGTTAAAATGGACCGACGAACTAGCGGAAGAATTACACAAACCCGTGGTACATCGTTTTCGAAAAAGGAAGGTTTACGTCGGAGGCTATAGATGACATTTGGGCGGCTGATCTGGTTGACATGCACGCATTCGCCGAAGATAACGACGACGTGAAATATCTGTTATGCGTTATCGATCTATTTTCTAGATACGGTTGGATTTTGCCATTAAAAGATAAGAGCGGAAAATCCGTGTTCGATGCTTTCACGAAAATATTTACGAGCAGCGGACGAAAACCCGTTAAACTCTGGGTCGATAAAGGAACTGAATTCTATAATAAACACGTAAAGTCTTTAGGAGTCGAGCTATATTCGATTGAAAATGAAGAAAAGTCGTGCGTTGTAGAGCGATGGAACAGGACGATGAAAGAGAAGATGTATAAATATTTTTCGGCTAACTCGACGAGAAGATATATAGACGTTTTAGACGAAATGGTTAGCATTTACAACAACGCTAGACATTCTTCTATAAAAATGACGCCTGCTAAAGCGAGTACGAAAGAAACCGAACGCGTGGTTTGGATGAATTTATACGGCAGCTTAAACCCCGAAACAGTTAAACCAAAGTTTACGGTCGGTGATAGAGTAAGAATTACTAAGAAGAAGAAAACGTTTGAAAAGGGTTATACGCCTCGATGGACCGAAGAAGTATTTACCGTATCGCGAGTTCAATACACGGTTCCTCCGACCTATAAGATTACCGATTATAACGGAGAAGAAATTCAGGGGTCATTCTACGAGCAAGAACTGCAAAATACTACTCAAGAAATATTTAGGATCGAAAAGATCGTCAGAAGACGTGGAAAAAATCACTCGTAAAATGGTTAGGATACCCCGAGACGTTCAACTCGTGGGTCGACAACGAGGCATTGATAACCTAAAGCTTACATATAGAGCAACAACGACCCATGAAACCTGCGGTATTACCCCTAACGATTACGCGATAACTCATCGATCTATACTACGGGGATTTACTCAGCCTTTACGCGATGAGTCGGCAGCGCGCGTGATCTTATCGATACCGCGGGGATTTCCGATAGTTTCGTGCTGATGAGGCGGCGGCGGTGATCACGTGGTTAAACAACTGCCACTCTTCAATCAGATGAGATCAGGTGATCGTGCGAGATCGCGTTTATGCAGCGGCTGGAACGTGCAAGAAACAGGTGCCTGCTGAACGTCTCCTCAAGAGTGGCAGTTGTTTGACCACGTGATCATCGACCGGGCCATTAAACAGTGGCGTCCACGAATAGGGTCGTGTGGCTGTGAACAAGGAGGACATTTTGAACACCAGATGCAGCTGAACTTCACCTTCTTGTGGTTCTTGTATGTTGGAAACTTTTTTTTTTCAGTGCTGCATCTCAAACGTTCATAAAAGTGACAAATTCACCCAGATTTTCAAACGACATCTGGGTTTGGTGGTGATATGGCTACTGTTGTTGCATTTAAAATTTCAGGCAAATGTTAAACAGTTTGACCGAGTTATGACACTTTTTCTAGGGGTCCACTTTTCATCGGGACACAGTGTAGAAGACCATTTTGTGGTAAGGTATTCTGTTAGTCTACCTTTCCACAAACATTTTCATCACTCAGGTGGCTAACTACCTGTGTTCATCTCTGTATATCTGTCTGTTTATCTGTCTGTCTCCAAAACGAACGCAGGATTGCTAGGTCTCCATGGACTGCAGATCACAATGAATTGTTAATCCGGCTGATTGCGACAGAAACTCAGAGCAATGATATATTCTTAGGTGATTTCTGGTACTTCTGAGGCGCCTCTGTGCGTGAAGGCGGCAGTTAGCATACCAATGGTAGCTTATTTAGATGATTTAAGTATCGGGCTAGCACATGAGGTCGTAAATTGCGAGGAATTCAATCAAACTGGCATTGGAATTTTCCGAAAAAAGTTCGAAACATGAAATAATTATGGCAGTTTCAGCATCTTCTTGTCAGCGCAGTTGATGACAAACTGAAACCGAAGTGTCAAGAAATTAGTCTGTAGGCATTTAGGCTAAGTAATCCAAGACCGTTAGTATTAAAAGACGGACAAGAGTCGCTACTAAATCAGATAATATATATAATATATTGCACCTATATATAGGCTATGTCTCTGAATATCTGAATATGCTTTAGAAACCTGACAAAGGCGCTGAAACATGACTGTTCAAAGTTTAAAACTTGTTGCGCTTCAGCGCGTAATTACGCGGTATTACTCTGTGTGCTAAAAGCTGATGCGGTCACAACTACCATCTGGCTTTAATTACTTTGACATTTCTCTCTCCTAAGTCTAAGCCAATCAATACTAGATTTCAGACGATGAATTTGAAACTAGAGCAGGGTTGCGAATTCTCATGTGAAATATCAGGAGCATTGCAATATCCATCAAAGCAACAAAAACTCGATGTCTTGGTTGTTGTTTAGACTTAGCCTTAGTCTGCCAAGGAAATTTCGCTGATGAGGGCATTAGCTCCATCTTTACTTCATTGTATTCAAATGCCACGCAGAGTTGGGCTACTGACTACTCATAGTTGAGGCGGTGGGCTGAATATCCTCGACCGTGGGGATCAGGATCAGGCTCCTCTACTCATCGCCCCACAGGCTTTCCACACCAAACTGAAGTCTCACCTCTCCAAGTATGTCTACCCCAACCCATACAATCATCTGCCGTCCAAGCTTTCTCAATGACACCCGCCGTAACAGCTGCTCTGCCTCTTTCTCGTACCTCTGGCAACTGAACTCGGACTTCCTATTCTCATCGATCTCTGGACATTGGACTGATATCAATTGAAAGACGGGCAAGCAACTAAATCAGATAATATACTGGGCTAAAAAATAATATATGAATCTGAATATACTTTGGAAACCTCAACAAGAGCTGCAACATGACTGTTCAAAGTTTAAAAAGTGTTGCCCTTCGGCGGGTAATTACGCGGTATGACTCTCTGTGCTGATGAATTCATAAATCCCACCTCGCTTTAATTACTTTGACATTTCTCGCAGGGAGTCAGACTCCATAGCCTAAGCCAATCAATACCATACTTCAGACGATGAATTTGAAATTAGAGCAGGGGTACGAATTGTCATGTGAAACATCAGGAGCATTGCAATAAAAGATTGTCCTTGTCATATCCATCAACAGCAACAAACTCGATATCTTGGCCTTAGTCTGCCACGTAAGTTGCGCTTATGAGGGCATTAGATCCATCGTTACTTTGCTGCATTCACCTGCCACGCAAAGAGTTGGACTGATTACTACCCAGAGTGGAGCCTATGGGCTGAATATCCTCGATCGTGTGGACCAGGCTCAGCTCCTCTACACATTGGCTTTCCACTCCAAATTGAAGTCTCACCTCTCCAAGAATTCCTAACCCAATCCATCCGATCCTCTGCCTTCCAAGCTTTCTCAACGACACCCACTGTAACAGCTTCTCTGCCTCTTTCTGGTATCTCTGCAAACGGAACTCGGACCACCTATGATTATTATCGATCTCTGGACAACCACTCTAAAACGACACAGGGCTCGCTAATAAGCTGTGCTTTACGCTTAGCTTTAGATCAGCGATTCAGAAATTTGGATTATGACTACGAATCTGTAGTATCTGATGAACCGGATCGAACATGGCGATGATTGAATTGCCTTCTATTGTCCAGAGAGTTCCTCCAATACATCCTAAGGCCCATTTAGAAGTTAGGCCGGGATGGGAATTGTCCAAAACATTTGAATGATCCACCCGATTACAGAACCACCGATTGAATGCAGGTCTCAGGAGATAAAAGTTACCCTATTGTCGTATTAGAAAGAGTTCTAAGTGGACATTTGCTGATATTTTAGACTACCCTAGTACCCTATACTTCGTGTAACATCTTGTCTTTTTTTGCTTTTGATGAACTACGAGTGTTAATTTTATTTTATATATAATTAAGACGTCATTGAGGATGCGTTATAGTCTAATGTCAAATGCAAGGAATCTATATTTAGAGGAATGGTTACTCGTGAAAATATTTGTCCATCTTTTTCACGTTTATCCACAGTTAGGCCCCTATCGCCTAACTTCTTTTTTTTATATTAAATATGGGGTTTAAAATCTCCATAGGCAATGTTTTACTTTGCAAGCGTAATTATACGTCTATTTGCTTCATAAATGCAATCTACTGAATGCTTTTGTTATGTAGACAAGAAGCAACATTTTTCTGACTCCCCGATTATCGCCCCAATATTAGTCACACGTGACACGACCTGTTAGAGGCAGTTTCCAGTTCTGTGTATAATAGGTCCTTGGTCAAATGGCTAGAGTACTTAACCATCGAATCCCAGTTTACATCCTTGCCAACGCAGAAAATAATTTCTGGGTTTCCGCTCAGATGAAATCAATTGTAAGGAGTTCAACGACTTACACTTTCTTTGGGAGGACACACGGCCTGTGAGAAGTCTGGCCATCCACCATAATATATGCCGATGCTAAGACAAATGAAGTCACTATAAAACTAAAAGTTGCCATATTACCGTTTTATAAAACATTTCTAAGTGGACATTTGACGATTTCATTATTTTGTAGACTATCCTATACTTCGAGCGTATAGGATAGGACTTGGTATATTGAATTGGGAACAGGTCGATAGTCCGAAGGTTCGATAGTCCGAAGGTTCGATAATCCGAAGGTTCGATAGTCCGAAGGTTCGATAGTCCGAAGATTGCATGGTAAAACATATAGCCGATGTAGAAATATATGTTTATGGGTAATCCCGTATTTTACGTTGATAAATTCCTTGTCCGAAGGTTCGATAGTCCGAAGGTTCGATAGTCCGAAAGTGTCATGGTGAAAAACATATATAATGTATAAGCTTAATGTACATATACACTGTGTCCGGATGAAAAGTAGAACACAACAAAAAGTGTCATAACTCGGTCAAACTATCAGTATTTACCTGAAATTTTAAACACAACAACAGTGACCATATCTACACGAGATCCTAAAGCCGTTTGGAAATGTTCGTGAATTTATCATATTTATGAGCGTTTGCAATGGAGCACTGACAAATTAAAGTTTCCAACATGGGCCCTTACATATTACATAAGAAAGTGAAGTTCAGCTACAGCTGGTGTTCAAAATGTCCTCCTCGTTCACGGACACATGACCGTAGACGTGGACGCCACTGTTTGATGGCCCGGTCGATGATCGCGTGGTCAAACAGCTGCCACTCCTCAACCAGACGCGCCCTTAGATGATCGACGTCACGAATACGGGAACGATAAACGCGCTCCTGCAGTACACTCCAGATTTGGTAGTCAACTGGATTGAGGTCTGGACTGTTGGGTGGCCACATCTGCGGTGATATGAAGTCGGGTGTCTCCCGGGACAGCAGAGCAATGGTCTCACGTGCTCGATGCGCAGGGGCACTGTCTTGTTGGAATGTGAAGTAGCCGCCAGAAACCTGCTTGATAGCAGGTAGCAGATGTTGAGTGAGCAGCACATGATCGAGATGGTATGGTGAGGGAGAGAGATGGTGGTGATTTTAAGGGAATGGTCGGAAGATTTGAATATAGTTTATAGTTATTTAATTCAGCAGCTTCATACTACTGGCAAGTTGCAATGGGGTGATCGTTGTTGCGACCAGCGTAAATTAGTAATTGTTTGAAGTAGTTGATCAAATATATTTTAAAAAAGAGCCCACGTGCGCTTGATCTTTATCAGAATAATTTTATTGAAAAAATATCGCAATTCAGTTTGATTTAAAATAATATGCATTCAGTTTTTTTTATATTCAAATCAAATTGAATGAAATTGCTGATGGGCTGTGATCTGAAATAATTATAATTACAAGGTCACGTTTATCCAGAGCCGGTGGTTAACATTTTTGTACCGCCCAGTCTGATTTTTTCGATGACTGATTGATCTTAAGTCTTTGAAGGCTCGTATTTTTTCCGGCAGAAGGCGAAGCGTTTAAGGTTTATACCGATTAAGTTTGCAAAGAGTAATTCGTGTGTAATTCTAATCCAGAAAGCTAACCTTTGGATTAAAGAATGAATCTTTAATTCTCCAACTAAATTCTTGTTCTAACATGTTCCATCATTTAGAGTCATTTATAGGTTGACCGTTATTTTACAAATTTGCAAACTGAATAATTTTCAGAGCTTTCAGTGATGATTGTCATACCGCCCCAGTCTGATTTTCAATGACTGATTGGTTATCCAGGTCTGATGATTGCTCTGAATGCCTGTTAATAACTTGATAACGGTTCTTTTACCGCAGTCAAATATATACTAAATCCCATTGTTAATTGCCATATTTCTTTTTGTCTTCTGGACTTGATTTGATATAGTGCAGATGAGTAAGCTGTTTGTGCTAATGTGGCACTGAAAAATTTGAAGCAAAGGTCTACCATATTTAGCATGTTCTCATTGCATATATTGCTTCACAATTCACTGTTTTTCTTAAAAACGTGTTGAAGCTAGTTTGCTAAATATTAGTTTCAGTATAACATTTATTCAGAGCTTTCAATGATGAATTTATACCGCCCCAGTCTGATGTTTCAATGACTGATACGGTTATCAAGATCTGATGTTTGCTCTGTTTATAACTTAGAATTGTATAATCAGATGGTAATACTAATTGTATGAAAAGTATATATCGGTGGCCAGTTGTTGGGCATGGTGGCCGATTGGTTAGAGCGCTTGGCGCCTGTAAACATGGAGAGTACAGGTTCAAGCCACGCTTGAGGCAGTTACTGTGTAGGGACCTTGAGCAAGTCATTCACTTGCTCTGTGTCGTTAATGTTCTGTTCTATGGTCGTGTGCACTTCTGAACTTTGGAAGAAGGGCAATATCAAATTAAAGTTGTATTGTAAATGTGAGTTAACAGATTTTGTGCAGGCATATATATATATATATATATATATATATATATATATATATATATATATATAGTATAGTCTGAAGTTACAAATTAGGTAATGCTATATTCTGTTTCTTCTTTGCTTTGCAATTCAAGTAAGATTTAGCTCGTTCGTGAGCGGTCTTTTTCAGAGCTGTTGATGATGTATTTCATACCGCCCCAGTCTGATTTTTCAGTGACTGATTGGTTAACCATTTCTGATGATTGCTCTGAATGCCTGTTTAATGACTTGGCAATGGTTCTTTTAACACAGCCAAATGCATACTAAGATCCATTGTTAATCGCCATGTTTATGTTTGTCTTGTGGACTTGATTTGATATATAGTGCTGGTGAGTAAGCTGGTTGCCCTGATGTGGCACTGAAAAATGTGGAGTTTTACATAAAATCTACAGATTACAGTATATATATATATATGTGTGTATATATATATATATATATATATATTGATTTAATGACAAAACCAGGTGACACAACACATTTGGGTACCAGGTCACATGCCTCATCTTAGATGCACTAAGGTCTACCATATTTAGTGTGATCCTATTGCATCACCATTCGCTGTTGTTTTAAAGTATTTGCTTACGTTTGCAGAAGCTATTTTGATAAATTTTACTTTCAGTATAACATTTGTTCAGGGCTTTCAATGATGAATTTATACCGCCCCAGTCTGATGTTTCAATGACTGATACGGTTATCAAGATCTGATGTTTGCTCTGATTGGATGTTTATTTATAAAGATATTCAAAAATACGACTTACTATTGGCAGCCTGTTTAATGACAGTCGTTGTTAAATGCAGCAATATTCTTCAAAAAATAATTTATAAATTTGCTGATTGTTAAATACTGCAATCACTGACAGTGTCTTTAGAAGATAAATATAAATTTTCCTGTGCAACTGAATCGAATTAAATTTCTGGCATTGCCGATTTGCTTTATGTTTTGAATGTAACTACACGATTACATTTTTATTAAGAGCTATGTGTGATTATTTCTATACTGTCCCAGTATAATAATTTTGATGGCTGCTTGGTTTTCCATATCTGATGATTATGTTAATTGCCTGTTTTTAGAGATAATCTTTGTGCTTAAATCTGCGTTGGCTTCCTGTTCAGCAAAGGATTTATTTCAAATTCAAGCTTTTAGTTTATAAAACACCTGTGGCCAATTGTAATGCTTAAACAAGTGGGCAACCCTCGTACACACACATATATATTAGGGCTGCGGATTTTAATTAATCGTTAAAAATTTTAATAAATTAATTTTGGCTTGTTCGATTAAGTGTAATCGATTAATTTTTTACTCATATTATGACGTTAACCAAACTATTTCCAGAATAAACAATATGGTGAACAGTAATAATGTGAACATCTGAGTGGAAAATTAAGCGATCATTTTGCATTTAAAGTAATTGATGAGGGAAAAGTCGAAGATGGCAAAATCGTTGAAGATTTTTGCAGATCGCAGGTAGTTACTGCTGACTAGATTTCTCAGTTTGACAATTTGAACTTTAGCATGTCGAATGATTGAAGGATTTTGCAGTGTATACAGTCTATAAACAGTTTTTCACACTTTATGTAACATGGACCAAATTAATTGAATTTAATCGATTAATCTCTATTAAATTTTGGAGATTAAACTTATTTTAGTACCACCCCATATATTTAAATATATATGGGTATATTTCACAACCGGAGGCAAATTAGATAAATTTCCGTCTTCTCCTTTGGACGGCTTACACAAAGAATAAAATTATAATTTATAATTTTTAAATACATCATAGGGCATGAATTAGTTATAAAAATTATTTATGTTATATTATTTAGATGATTAGTATGAGAAAAAAATTATAAAGTCCAATTTTAACCCGAAATTGCATTGTCTTTTCTAATGGTGAGTCAATTCAACGTTACGTTAGGGTAACAGCTGAAACGCTGAACTGATGTTTTAAAATTTTTAGATCATTAACTTACATATATCCATTGCTCCATATGGTTTTTATTAACTTATTAACGAACTAAATAATTAAAAATAAATAAAACCCTCTGTCTTCAAATATTGCTTACAACACCGTTACGAATGGGTTTCTGCCATCTGTGGAATAAATTGAAAACTCAATTTTTTTGAATTGACATCTTCGATAGCAGGGAACCAGTCTGCATTGATTTTACCAACAAGAAATCAATATGGATGTTTGCTTCTGTTGACAATTTTCGGAAATTTATCCGGTAATGTTATAGTATAAAAAAGATTTACAACTCCGTGACTGTAATTATTGCACTTTGCGTATATATATATAATTTTTTTCTTTCAAAAATAATATTGAAATTGACAGCCTGGCCACTATAAACTAACTATTTATTGTATCTTAACTCGCCCGGTAAGCATGCAGACCTAATTATGAATATTTTACAACTCCGTTACTACAGCTCCGTTACATTATTTTCTATTAAAATGAATTTATTTAATGGTACATGTAGAAAATTTATCGTAAATAATAATTTAGGTTGCTGTGTAATAATTTAATACACACTTAATACTAATTAATCACTAATTATAAACAGTGGCGGTATATTGTATTGTGTATTTATTAAGTAACGGAGTTGTAAATATTTAGGAATCAAAGTTGTATGTGTTTCACATAGTAAAAAAAACTAAAATGAAAAATTAGGCCAAATCTGTCAAATTTAAGCTCTGCTCAATATCAAATATTCTTCAGGACTGCTAGTAATATATATGTGTAAGACATTTTTAAAATTTTGCATGACTTTCTTTTTCTCTAATTCAATTTCTGAATTTGACGCCTGTTGTGAAATATACCCATATACCGTTTCCATTTCTTGATTCGACAGGGAAGTGTTTTATGAGTTCCAGTTTGAAATAAATCCGTTGTTGACGATGAAGCCAATGCGTCGGCGTTAGCGTATTACGGTTATTCACACCAGTCTCCTTTGACTAACCTGCCTTCGATCAGCAAGTAAGACAGGAAGCGGGATGGCAGAATAGATCTTGGGTTTCGATATTTATACGAATCTCACCGGCATGAGTTAAGATTCGTTCTAGCTACGGGTTCGAATTCGTGCCATTCATATTTTTCGATTCCCTCTATCGACTACATATGAGACCTTCTGAAGATGTTCAGAATATCCGATTGCATTTTAATTCCTAAAGATTATTATTTTAAGTAGTTATCGCGCGAGTTTCAATGACACCTGCTCCATCGCTGTTGTTGTTGTTGAGATGACGCACGAGATCGCGAATGGACACGGCGTTCGAAGATGGCTAATTTCCGAGTCCGTAACCGGCTAATAGCATTATTAATATTAGTTCCAGCGGGCCCCGCGCCGTTATCGATTAACCGATGCTAAGATAGCCGCATTCTCTCGCGTACAGTTTCTTCTAGTGTGCTTTTATGTTTTTAACCACACTATATGCATTGTATCAGAGGCGTAGCTAGCTTTTCATGGGCCCGTGGGCAGGGGGTCCCGCGTGGGCCCCAGTTTGGCCCTAAAAGTTTAGCCGCGGCTTTATCAATCAAGATTACCAAAGTTGAACAATGACATTTTATATTTAAGCATGCAATGTTACTTAACTCACTCACAGAATAAACATGAATGCTAAGAATGAGACAGATAAATTACTATGTTATAATTGCACTGATTTCTCAATCGAATTTAACACGTTGCATACTTATTAACTTATAGTACTAGTACTTGAAACAGTGCGATGGCATCATAGTTTTATTTCTAGCATTTTTGTCAATCATCTTGGCAAACGTTAATTAGCTCTCAAGTGCCTAGAGTAGTTTTTGGTACACGAATGCTCAAGATGTGGCCGGGTGTACCCCATGTTTTCATTGTAATATCTGGAGAAGGGATTGAAGTATTGTAACGGGATTTGGCTCGTTATAATCCAAATTAAATTTGCAAACGACTGATGTTTGGTATTTCGCAATAGTGCCACCTGGTAGATAATAACTATTTCTTTTGTACGGTTTTGTAATTTCTGGACTTTCCACAGGGTTTAATTCTATTTTGTAGTTTTGGCTGCATAACCTCGAATAGGCAGCAAACACTACAGTAGACCAAACTGTATTACACTAACTGTAATGCCCGTTAAATTAGACGACCAATGATGTCACATAACGTGCGTTGACCAATTTATTTCTGGTTTGGTAACCATGTGCCTATGTGTCCTTGGTATATGCTTGTTGGGAGTAGAGGAAATAGTCATCCTTTGGAACAGTTGCATCTGTACACCGTGCACATATGCAACTGTTCCAGTTGTAAATAAAAGGAAATCGTCGTAGTATCGATCGATAAGCCACACCGTCGTCGTCGTCATCACCATCGACGTCGTCGTTATCATCGTAGGCGTAGTCGCCACGAATACCATATTCGTAATGCATCCATCTCAGCCGGAATCAATTAAAGTACAATTGACGATTGAGCTATGTAACGAGACGCTTAGATCGCCAGCGGCAATCGGTCTCTCGCATAACAATAGTTCCATTCATAGTCAACAGCGGCTCTGTCGTTTGTTTATATATAAGCTCGGTTGAAAACGAGAAAAATATTATCTCGTATTGGCTTAACACCTGAATTACCCGCTTGGAAGCTAGCCATTCGTAAAGACAACATTCCTACTAACGCATTGAGATCTTGTGGAATAACTACGACTCGTTTAGGCCTACCTATCTTCGCTTCTCATATCGGTTTAATAATTTTTCTGTACTTTTCGCTTCTACTCGATTTTGGTTTACTCGGATTGTTCGGCTGTCTCAGCATTCGTTGTGTGTAGAATCTCAGCGTAATCGTCTCGATCGTTACCGTCGTATATCGAGCCGTTAGGTTTAGCCATTGTTAGTAATGCCCGGAGTACCGACGTAAGTCTTATCCGCGACCGTTATATTATCGCCTTGGATGGTAATAGGCGTGTCTCCGATATAAAATATTCCGTCTTTAGAACGGTGACCGAACGTCGTATCCGTTGACTTTTTTATTCGAAGCGTATTGTTGCAAGTACGCCGTCGCTATCTCTCCTAATTCTAAAGTTCTAACGTCCTCGACCGGATCCTCATACGCCTCTATCGAAGGATACTGCGGAAACTGTATGGCTTTTAACGATGACGATATCGACGCGGGAAGCGCTTTTAGAGCGTCAGACGTAGCTGCCGAGTTTTCCTTAATAGTTGATAACAAAGCGTTTTGTTCTTTCGATATCAGCGATTGTGAGTCGATGATTGGCTTGTACAACTTTACTAATTCTCGCTGCTGTCCCATATCGCCTAGTTTCTCATTTAGAAAGTTCTGTTGTATATTCTTCTTCGTCTTGAGAAACTCTTCGACGATTAAATCTCTTTTTGCTGGATCGGTAATTTTTAGAAACGACATTATTTTAAATTAGTAGTATAATGTTTTAACATACTTTGAAACGTAAGTCATAAACTATGTTAAAACGTGAAAAAAGAACGTAATTACCAACATGATTTTACGTTTACGTTTTACGTTCTACGTTTACGTTTTACGTTCTACGTTTTTCTCAAACGCGTTCTTAAACGACTCGATCATCGTTTCTCGATTTCCAGCTTCTTCGTCTATGCTAACTTTTATTTTGCTTCTGATTTCTTCTTTCATTTCGTTAAATTTAACGCGTTCGTTTAGAATTAGCGAGTATTCCTCGCCTGAAATATTTTCATCTTCTAAAGCTTTCGAGATGTAGTCGCTGATCGTGTTGAGTTTTGCTTCGGCTAGCGTTTTAATCTTTTCATGCTTCTCCGCCTTTAGCGTGAGTTTTTATTGACTCGACCCCCGAGAAAACGAAGAACCATGGCGACTACCGCCATTCCT
This sequence comes from Aporrectodea caliginosa, assembly GCA_020284085.1. Taxonomy (NCBI): domain Eukaryota; kingdom Metazoa; phylum Annelida; class Clitellata; order Crassiclitellata; family Lumbricidae; genus Aporrectodea; species Aporrectodea caliginosa. Next base: position 229,081 of record JACEVL010000301.1, read on the forward strand.
TCCATCGCTATCACAACGGGGGCTGAGACTACGGTAGAAAGAACGCCGATTCCTGAAATAGCGAGCCCCATCGTGGCTATAGGCCTACCTAGAACGTCGTCTATTCCGCTAATTATTCTTACGCTTTTATTGTATTTCGTACTTAGCGTTGCTCTGTTATCGCGTTCTCTTTCGATTTCTTTTTGAATTTCGGTAATCTTCGAAAGCCGGTAAACGTGAGCGCTTCCGTCGACTTCGTCCGTTTCCATTTCGATTGATGAATTCTCTCGTGCCATATTTTTAATACCGCAGTATAATTTTTAAGTTATGGGTCTAATGCGAACGGTGTGACTGACGAAGCATATCAGAGCACCTTCGATCACGGTAACTTCGGAATCGGAATCGTTTACAATTGTAATGACGATGTCCGCCGCATTTTCGGTAACGACTCCTCCCCTTGTATAACGCATCCGCTTGCCTGGATTTCTTGTCTGAGCGACACTTGACACGATCCTCTTCTCATTCGAACGCCGAGACCGAGTTCTATCGTTTTCGTTTCTTTAGGTTTAATCGTTATCTCCCGTTGCGCAAAAATCTCCCATACTTGACTACCTGGTTGCTTTACGGGTATATTCGCCACTTCCTTCTTAGGTAACCACTCTACCGGGTTTATTGGAAAGTTTTTCGAACGAACGGGTTTTGTACCAAACTTGTGTAACGGTCTTACGTATCTTGACATTTTATAAATAGGAAATTAAATTTTTAAATTATAACAACCACCCGAGAATCGGAATGTTTTGAAACGGAGAATTAGGTCCTAGTATAAGCCCTTCCCCATTTACGAACCCATTACCTCTCTTCAGATACAGACCTTCTCCCACACCGTTTAATCCAGATCCTTGATATGGCTTCAAATATAAGACCCTGCCCTTGTTGCACTATCTTATAGTTTTTACATCTAGTATTGAGATATATAGCCCCACCCGTTCCGACGACTTTATCAATGACTTTAGAACCAGCCGCTGCGCCTATTCCTGTTAATGCACCCGTTGCTAAGCTCGGTAATACGCTAGATAGTAGGAATTTACCCGCAGTTGCTAGAAACGGTAGAATAGCGCCTATAAACCCTCCTTCGACTTTAGCGTTATGTATTAATTGGGTTTTACTCATTTTGATCGTCACGCCAGTTCCATTCTCATACGCTTTCTTCATCTTGTTAATTTGCGCCTGAGTTAGAGCTAATACGTCTTCTCCCATCAGATCATCGTGAGACAGTCTAATACTCACACCATCACACCTCGCTTCGAGCGCGCGTTTAATTTTGTCTTTTTGCCCTTCCGAAATATTAACTTTTACATTCGTGTACCGACTCATTTTATATATAACTAAGATAAACTTTAATAATAATACTCACACTTCTCTGATGTGAAATCTAATCGACAATTCCTCTCCTCTGAGGTTTATCAAGTTTCCATTTTGGTCAGTCAGCGTCGTTTCCATCGATGAAATCGTGTACAGCGTAACAGGAAGGTACACCAAATTAGTGGGTACTTCGATAATCTTATAACCCGGTCCCACATTAGGGAAAAACGAATATATCACATTCGCCGTCGATCCGTTGGTATACGAAGCCCCGATTATATCGCTAGTCACCCTCAAACTACTTACGTTCATTATGTTCACTATTTGTTCGGATTCGTTATACCCCTCCGAATATACGAAGCGTTTGAAACCTAAAACCGTTCTAATCGAGTTGACCGGCGTGAAATCAACTACATAAGTCGGTGTAATAGTTAACACGGACTTTAACGTATTACTGTTCGACGGTATCGAAATACAGAATTCTTCGTTTGCCGCATTGTAATCCCCGTTCTCTCTCATGGTTCTCTGCAGGAAATCGTTTATATCCGCGATTTCATAGCACCCTCCGGAATGTTTATATCAACCCACGTTTCACCTTCATCAGGTGAATATCTAAAGTTGTTGTTCGTAGCGTCAATGTTAGGAAAAGAATAATAAGTTTCTAGATTAAGAAGAGCGATTTCATACTTTTTATTCGCGTCTAGTTCGATCAGCGGATTATACCGAGTCCTAATTTTCGCGCTCTTTTTGCTCAACAAAATATAAAACGACGATTTAGGATCCGTATTACGTGCCACCTTTTCCACGGTAGTCGCTATCTTTTCGAGAATAGATTCCATTCTTTTTATAATTAAATTATATATTTTTTAAATAGATGTTAGCATGTAAAAGGTATCGAGTTCGCACCGGTACTTGCCATAGTTCTTTTTGCTAGTTTGATCTATCACTACGAATCCGTGCGGTCGCTCCCAGGCCGTTTTACACAGTTTCTTAAACTCGTCTTTCGACATGTCGTCTACGAATACGTGGTCGCCATGTCATAGATATGATTGATATTCTTTAGGTCTTGAGGAAATAAACAGATAAAATTTGCGTTCTCTCTTATGGTTTGCCGAGGCAGTTTGAAATAATTTTGTGCGAGATAAAAAACAATCTACGTTACTATGTCTTCCTCTGATGTAGTACGATTCACATTTATTCTGCTTTTCCAACTGGAGGTCGTCAAATATCATCAAGTTCTTCTTCCCACGGTTCAAATCCCTCGGATCGGGCACGTCTTCCGAACTTTCAAAGAACTCGCAGTTCATATCGGATTTTTTCCCTATGGTTTTAGCCATTTCCTCAACGAAAAACGCCGGCGATACGTTATACCCTATAATCTCGTCTTTACTGTCGAATATTATAACGATTGCTTCTTTCGGTAATTTTTCTTCGAATGCTTTCTTAAGTATCTTGTACTCCGGTTGAAAGAGAGATCTTCCGAATACCTGTAGGTTATCGTAGTCTAACCATTCGGGTCTCGTAGAGGCGGATGTTGACACAATCGAAAGGCAATGCTTGCGTCTAGGCCTCACGCTCAACCGCACCAAATGCGAGCTCATTGCCTCCGACTTCGAATTCAACGACACCAACCGGAGCTCTCTGAGTCAGTTCGCCCGGGTCAGTCCCTCGTCGGCCACGCTTCTGGGGGCACCGCTGTCGTCGGCGGAGGCACTCTTATCGGCCCTCGTCGCCCGCGTTGCCGAACTCAGGACCGCGCTCGACAGATTACAACTCATCGCCAGACAAGACGCCCTCTTGATTCTCAGATACTCGCTTGGCTCACCTAAACTGATACATTTATTGCGATGCATACCTTGCCACGACCATCCGCAACTAGGGGTTTATGACGAGCTGCTGCGGAGAGGAATCGAGCGGATCTTGAATATTTCTGTGACCGACGACCAATGGATGCAAGCTTCCCTACCGATCAAGATGGGGGGGACTGGGAATTAGGAGGGTGTCATCGCTGGCACTACCCGCCTTCTTGGCTTCAGCCGCGGGCACCCTCCCCACCCAGTCCCTCATCTTGGGAGCCACACCGGTTGGCACGGACACGGCTTACGACTCGGAGCGGACTACCTGGCTTCAGATCGCAGGTGTACCGGAGCCGATGGTCGCCACAGGACACAAACAGTCACACTGGGATCGACCGCTGTTGAACGCCGTTTTTTCGGCTGTTAACGATAATCTACAGGACTCCTACGACCAAGCGAGACTAAGAGCCTCACAGTCACCGCACGCCTCGGATTGGCTTCATGCTCTCCCGCTCGTTGCACACGGCCTCAGACTGGAGGACGAGGCCGTAAGGGTGGCGGTTGGCCTGAGATTGGGTGTGGCCATTTGCGAGCCACACGTATGCGCATGCGGTACTTCCGTTTCGTCTAGAGGTACACATGGGTTGTCGTGCTCACTGGGGTTCGGCCGACAAGCGAGACACAGCAATATCAATGACCTCATCCATCGTAGCCTCAACAGAGCTGGCATCCCGGCAGTCAAAGAGCCGTCCGGCCTGACCAGATCGGATGGCAAAAGACCGGACGGGCAGACCCTGATACCGTGGAGTGGTGGACGGACCTTACTATGGGATGCGACGGTGGTGGACACGGTGGCGGCCTCATACATTTCGGAGACAGCGGCCGCGGCTGGTGGGGCGGCAGAGATGGCCGCCGCAAGGAAGCACGTCAGGTACTCGGAGCTGGAAAGGAGATACACGTTCGTACCTGTCGCCATAGAAACCTTCGGTCCCTTCAACAGAGAGGGTCTCGACTTTTTATCGGAGACCGGAAGCCGACTATCGAAGACTACCGGTGACACTCGCGAAACAAGCTTCCTCTTCCAAGGCCTATCGGTCATGATCCAACGCTTCAACGCGGTGGCTTTCCAGGGCACCATGTCAAGGCTGCCGGGAGCCGACGAGCGGCGAACTCTGGACAGATCCAACAGAGGATATCGATACTAATAATGATAATGATAATGATAATAATAATAATAATAATAATAATAATAATAATAATAATAATAATAATAATAATAGACGTAATAATAATAATAATAATAATAATACATCACCTGGGATGTGACCAATGTCCATACATGTGCAGCATCTTATCTCCATCGGACATCAACAATTGCTGGGGGTGCGGCTGAGCTGGCCGCTGTTCGTAAAGAGGCAAAATATTCAGGCCTACCTTCATCACACACATTTGTGCCCATTGCTTTTGAATCATTGGGACCAATCAATCGGTCGGGCTTTGATTTTATTGCTGAGGTGGGCCGCCGTATATCTGCAATTTCTGGCGAGCCCCTTGAGAAAAACCACCTTTTCCAGCGCCTTTCCATCTGCACTCAGCGATATAATGCCGTGGCTTTTAGGGGCACGTTTTGGACTTCAGTGGGGATGAGGCTTGTTAGTTCCAGAATGGTTTTACTCTTCAGTTAGTTTCTAAGAGCCTGAGGGATCATATATACCTCGGGTAAAGAATACATCTGTATTGTTTTATTGTTTATTAATAATAATAATAATAATAATAATAATAATAATAATAATAATAATAATAATAATAATAATAATAATAATAGACCTTATAATAATAATAATAATAATAATAATAATAATAATAATAATAATAATAATAATAATAATAATAATAATAATAATAATAATTATAATTATAATTATAATAATAATAATAATAATAATAATAATATTAATAATAATAATAATAATAATAATAATAATAATAATAATAATAATAATAATAATAATAATAGCCATAATAATAATAATAATAACTATTCAGCGCTTCAACGCAGTTGCTTTTTCTAGCACTTTCCTAACCCACCAATCCATCAGTGAAAGATTGGCCATTCCAGAACAACGCGCGCGCTAATTTTTGCAATCCTGAGGATCATAATTATTTGACCGCTGATAGATAAAGACAAGATGAGAGTTATAGGAATAATAATGCTGCGACCCACTTAGCCAGGCAAAACTGCGAGCATTGATGGCCCCACACGCCGGCGATTGGATCGGGACGATCCCTTTGACCGCATGTGGATTGGCATTAGATAATGAGGCCGTGAGAGTTGCTGCCGGATTACGCCTCGGACTAGCGCTGTGTGCACCACATCGATGCCAGTGTGGAGAGATGGCCGACCAGGGTGGACATCATGGACTGGTCTGCAGAAGGTCGGTGGGAAGAGCAGCTCGACATGCCGCTATCAATGACATCATTTGGAGAGCTCTCTTGAAAGTGGACATTCCTAGCTCAAGAGAACCACCAGGAGTGATCCGCACTCTATGGCGTGAGACCGAGGATGGAGGCCATATTGATCCCATGGGCAAGAGGCGGGTACATTGCATGGGGACGCAGCAGCCATCCACGCCGTGCTCATCCTCGTATACCTAATGCAGATAAATTTGTAAATCGGGGAGTTTGTAAAATGCATGAAATTTTTAGAAAATTGCAAAAATCCCAATTCACTCAGGCACTTTACAAAATCCCTGAAAACCCAGGGATTTTACAAGCCAAAGATTGTAGTAAAATCCCTGAAATCTGATGATGAAAATTTAACAGATTGCCTGAAAGGAAAAATGATGAACACAATCGAAGTTTGACATCGACTGTTGCACTTGACTTTCCCTTTGAAACATTTGCAACAAAATTTATCTGGCAGCGTTCAGTGGACTTTGAAGTTGCAGAATAATTTAAGTTCTTAATACTGAAGCAAAATTGCTGGTCGTTAGGCGTTTCACAATATCACTAGTCATATATTCTTTGGCTATGTTTATAGTCATATCCGCCTTTGGAAACGTGTCTGACATGTCCCCCGGGCGTTGACTTGTGTGTTCCCTTCCCCCTTAAGAACCTAAATAGGGCTGTTAGTTGTCGAGGCGGATTGTTAATTAATAATAACAAATAAATAAATATATTAATTAATTAATTAATTAAACTAATTAATTAATTAATTCATTCATACTGAAGTGCTCATGGACCCGGTTCGATTCCAGTTAGGCCTCCTGGGTTTAGCTCATACCTTCATTCCTAGGTGGCTGCAAAAGTACAATGAGCTTGCGCCTTGCATGGCTGCAAATTTGTTGATTAATGTCTTCTGTAATTTGTGTTCTTGTGAATTGTTTAATTATAATGATAATAAGCCGTCCTTGAGTCCCGGGCTAATAATGTTGGAATCCGAGGTGCCTAAGACAGAGTTTCCAATCTGTAGGGCGACTGATAGGCGCTGTAGTAGATGACAGGTCTCACGCTGGTCCCCGGTCGGTTCAAAGATACTGCCTCCTAGTTTTTAAACAAACGCCAGTGATTCGGCATCCCAACTTCCTGATGTTTTGACTGCATCAAGGACGAAATGATGGGACTGTGAGATAGCACCATAATTTGCATTCCTTATTACGAGCTGCGTTTTGCTCGTATACGATGCAGCGAAAGTGTCTTGCACCGTGACATCCCACGCCAAGCAACGACCTCTGTACCTGACAGGCCTTTGTCGTGCGTGTGAGATCAGTTTGTTGTCTCATTGTATTTGAATATGAGCCTTCTGTTCGATGCGATGAGGTGCGTTCGATCTCGATGACCACGAACCAGAAGCCTCCTCTACCAATGCAGTAATAGATAAGTGAGGCTTAGGAGCCATGCTCCCCCGGTCATGGTCTCCGGCCCATGGTCCCCGGTCCCCTGCCCAAAACCGATTTTGAGTTGACTTGAGGCCTTAGAGCCCCATCTCAATGGAGGTTGTATTATTTTCAAGTAGACCTGCCCGCCTAGGGGCCACTGGTACTGGCAGGGATTTTGGGCCCCTATTTAGAGAGTGACATGGGGAATTTCCCCGCGGGGAAACCGCGGTAACCGCGGTAAATCCCGCGGTAATGGGGACAAGAATTGCGGCAATACCGCGGTAATGGGAACAACAATTGCGGTAATACCGCGGTAATGGGGTTTACTCTCGTTGTAATACCGCGGTAATGGGGAATGAGCCGGCAATAAACCCGAGTGATGTTAAGAATTTGAGAACTGATAAGGAGATTTTTATTTCGTGAAGTCAGGACTTGGTTAGTGCAAACTGTCGATAAGATAATAGCAGACTATTGCAGTCTGCAATACAAATAGATTTGTAAGCTAAAAAAAATTATTTTTAAATTTGAATTGGTGTAAACTTTTTTCGGGGAATGTGATGTCGTCCTGCGGGGATGGGGTGGGGATGGGGAGAAAAACTGCGGGGATGGGGCGGGGATGGAGACAAACCCTGCGGGATGGGACAGGGGGATGGGAAGACTTACTTGTTGCGGGGGTGGGGATGGGGACGAGATTGCCTCCCCATGTCACTCTCTACCCCCGATTATTTTATATTTTTATACCTGAGGGCGCCACGAAGCCTAGGGCAGCTTTCAGCACAACAGATCCAACACAGCTGTGGATTTGCTATTTTATAAACTTTGGACATTTTCTGCTACCACCACCAGCACTTTGCCACCACCTTGATATACAAATAACACAATAAAATTGTATAACAAAATAAATTAGCTGTTGGAATATGCTATACTTAACGTCGACGCGTCGTGAGCCTGTCACAGTTGATTTTCAAACTAGGGGAAAATCCTCACCTTTATCCTCAAATGACGTCCCTAGCTGCAAATCTCGTGTAGATAAGTGTTTGTAATTTATTCCGTTGGACTCCTTCCCCCTAAATATGCACGTTTAGACACCAAGATCACGATTGTAAGTGAACTAGAAGCTGAGATATTAAAAATCTCTCTTTCGGTCGGCCATTTAGGAAAGTGGCTGACAATTTCGTGTAGATAAATGTTTGTAATTAGTTCTATTGTAATCCTCGCCCCTAAATATGTATGTTTAGACTCCCAAGATCACGATCCTAAGCGAACTAGAAGCTGGGGTTATTGAAAATCTCTTTTCGTCGGCCATTTTGGAAAATGGCTGACAAATTCTTATAGATAAGTGTTTGTAATTAGCTCTATTGGAATCCTTGCCCGAATATATGCATGCTTAGACACCAAGATCACGATCCTAAGTGTACTAGAAGCTGAGATATTGAAAACTCTCTATTCCGGTTGGCCATTTTGAAAAATGGCTGCAAGGGTATGTAAACCATGAAAGATTGGCAACCACATTTTTCTGCTTCAGAACTATCATCTCATGAATTTGAGCGTCGTTGCCAAGATTCTACCCAAAAAGTTTCTTGTTTTACATAAGCCGACGGACTAACACGCCCAACGAATATGGCCCGAGTTCGACTGTAAAAATCTGGGTGACTACCAACTTATATCTCCTCACGGATGTACTTCTACTAGCTGATGTCTTCGAGACTTTCAGAGCCACATCGATTAAACATCATCAGCTAGACCCAGCATACTACTTCAGTCTACCAGGAATGGCTTGGGATGCGTTGTTGAAAAAGACAAAAGTCGAACTCGAACTGTTGACAGACATCGACATGCATTTATAATGCTTTGAAAGAGGACTTTGATGTGGAATATCGATGTCATCCCAGAGATTCGCAAAGACTAACAATCCACAATGCCCCAACCATTATTATAGTACGAAGATAAGCAACTGGATTGTGTATCTGGATGCAAACAACCTGTACGGTTGGGCCATGCAACAGGCACTACCAGTAGGCGGATTTAGTTGGTGTGAAATTAATGAACATTTTCTAAACGAAATACTGGCAACACCAGACGACGCCCCAGAAGGTTTCTTACTCGAAGTGGACCTTGACTACCCGGAACATTTCCACGACGCCCTCAACGACTATCCATTAGCCCCAGAAAAACCTATCTGTCCGAGGAGATTGGTTGAGCGACAATCAGCGCATGCTCGTGAACCAGTTGGGATGCAAGTTCACAAAGTGTGTTAAGTTAGTATCCACGCTTCGAAAGAAGGAGCGATATGTGGTACATTACAGGAATCTCAAACTATATCATTGATTGGGCATAAGAGTCAGTAAAATTCATCGTGCGGTTAAATTTCGACAGGAAGCCTGGATGAAACCGTACATCGAGATGAATACAGAGTTCAGAGCCAAGGCAACATCCGACTTTGAGAAGGACTTCTTCAACCTGGCTAAAAATGCAGTGTTTGGGAAAACAATGGGGAACCTTCGCAAGCGTATTCAGGTGGATCTAGTGGCTGGAAGACAGAAAAATGAAACTCATTTTTCAGACAAACTTCTAAAATTGACCGCCGACCCAGCCTATCTATCGCACCGCATCTTCAATGGCGGACTTGCTGCAATAGCACAAAAAGCAAACTGAAGTTGAATAGGCCGGTCTATGTCGGCCAGGCAGTTCTAGCTCTGTCCAAACATCTGACGTACGACTTCTGGTACAATGATGTCAAAGCGCAGCACGGCGAGAAAGCCCAACTTCTGTACACAGATACCGATAGTTTAATATTTCAAGTGGAAACTCCAAATCCATACGAGGATACGTTGGTCAATAAAACTTCGTACGACCTCAGCGAATATCCTCGAGATAGTCCATACTACAATGTAGAAAATAAGAAAGTTGTTCGAAAATTCAAAGATGAATGCAATGGAATCCCAATTGCAGAATTCGTGGGACTTCACCCAAGGATGTATTCAATCCTAAATTCAAATAAGTTTGATTTTCAATCTACTGGATCTCAGATTCGAAAGGCAAAAGGTGTTCAGAGAGCCGTTGTTAAGAAAGATCAGGATTGATGAAAACAATTTTTCATTAAAGAGAAGTAGGCCTGGTGAAAAGAATCTTGCTTAAATAGAAACTGGATTGATGGAATATAATTCTTAATTAAATAAAAGTTGCATCGATGAAAAATAATTCCTGCTTAAATAGAAGCCGGAGGGATTAAACGAATTCCTGCCTAATGGAAGCTGGATCAATGAAAAGGTTCATCGTCTAGTAGAAGCTGGATTGATGAAAAATGATAATGCTACAATGGGCTAATAATTTACGACGCCAAACTACACGTTCACCGCCATTGTATTTAAATTTAAAGATTATAATTGCAAATAGCTGTCTTAATGATTGTAGTTTAGCTGAGTTGATTGATAGTCTTCATACTGTTCATTCTTGCTGTGAACTTTAGTATTTTTTGTCATTTAGACATTTTAATTAGATCTGTTTTAATTTGGAGGAATGTCTTAGGCCTCAGTTCATTCATTAGACTTAGGACATGAAACTGAAAGAGGTGAGCAAAGTGATTATAAGCCTCTTTCACCAGAGCTTCATCCAGTTTCAATTATGGAACAAATACTCGAAAAGCTTTTTGAAGGACAGTTCCACTTCAGGAGAAGAATGGGAGACATTATGTGACAGACAATCTAACTCAGAGAGACGATTAATGGAAGGACAGTCTGACATAGGAAGGCGACTGACGGACGTAGCAGACCGACAATCGGATATAGCATGTCATCAGTTCGATTTACAAACAGAAAAACGAAATATTGTGCAGCGCATAGAATTTTTAGACATAGATAGACGGAGAGAAGAAATCGTGAGAGGAAGCACGAACCCTGACTTTTCGAAACCTGATTTATATATCGCCACGCCTCAGGCCAGGTTACCTCGGTCACTGAAGATCCGGAAGATGTAAGAGACTTCCGACGGTCTGAGGATGATGATGTATTTCCTCGAAGCAGCGTCAGACTGAAAGGACGTCCTGCCCCTGACTATACGTTTTCTATAAGACCACTTTCTAGGAACCTCCCATTGAAACTGATGCCAGACCTAAAGACCTAGGCTTCAGATCGAACATAGACCAAAGAACACTCTCACGATGGAATGTGACATCTCCTCTACGCAAACAATTCGTAGTAGAAGGCGAACACGACAGAAGAACAAGCGGATTACTTCATTTTCCATTTCATTGACCTGTTTTGTCAAATTAATATCTTAGTACCTGTGAAGTTTAAGGAGAAATTCTCAGTTCAAGATGGGTTCGTCGGTATTGTTGAAATCCAGCAGTTTCATAATCAACAACGTATAAACATCGTATGACCCTCGTACGTCAAGGTCGCTTGATCTGTTGTGGTTAGCTTTTCGTTTCGCAAGAACTACAAGCATCAGATTGGCAGTTCTTCGTATCTATTTTATGCTCTCTGAGGTCGCGGTAGCCAAAGAGGTTTACAATACATTGTTTGGTCGTTCATTGTCACTGACCTGTGGTTGATCCATGGTTTCATTAGAACTTCCTGTGTTTTAATAATGCTCTTGCTGTTTACTGTTTATTTTATGGATATCGAGGTCGCGGAATCCAAAAAGGTTTATGAAACATTGTACGATCATCGGATGACCTTTAAGTACCACCTGCTATGGTTAACTGCTGCGTTATCAGAAACTGTAAGCGATGGAAATAGTAATTATTGTTTTTGTTTATGAAAGGATTACAGCACTGTGATTCTCAGAGCCTTTTCGCGACAAGCGACATACATTGAATGTCAAGGTGATTATATAGTGGCAATCATGTGTGTTTCGGATTCCTTTTAGTACCCAAGCCTGGTCTGTACACAGAGATAACCTGCCAAGAGAGTTCGTTCTGCCTATTCTTCTACATCACTCAGGTTCACACTTGACACACATCTCTTTCAACTTTCATTCCATGACTTCTCCTTTCTTTTGATTTAGTTGAACAGAGAGAATTTGCCCACTATTGAAGTGCGGAGTACAAACACGTATTTGTGTCTCTTTGTAAAATAATCTGGTCTCTGCTGAAAGTCATAAACGAGACTTCTAACTGCCTCCTCGACACCTCTGCCGCTTTTAACACCATATCTAATTCTGCTGTCCTCTTGGTTTGGTGTCTCTCACACAGCTCTACTCGGGTTCCAGTCTTACTTCTTTCCAAGTTCCTTCTCTGTCAAAGCCGATGGCCACAGTTCTCAGCCCCTCCCATTCTCTTGTGGTGCTTGTCTGCTCTCTTTAATTTAATCTACACATCTGAACCATTTAATAAAATCCTCTTCTATTGACAACTATAGTTATCTTTACGCAGACGACACCAAACTCTTCAGACCCGTTTCATGCATATTCGTGACCTCCGCCGCATTCTACCCATGTCTGACTTTAAAACTGATTCTACTATTGCTACCTCTATTGTTCACTCCAAGTTGATCACTGTAATTTCCTATTCCTCAATCTCGAATCAACCCAAACGAAGCGTTTACATCTCATCCAAAACTCATTCGCCCGAGCTGTCACAAGGACACCTAAGCATCACCGCATCACTCCCTTTTTAAATGACTACTCTTGCATTCAATTCAAAGTCCTATCGCTAACCTTCGACTCCCCCTACAATACTTGCAGCCTCGTACCTTCGCGAACTCTTCACCATCCAGCCACCCCGCTGTATACCCGATCCTCCTATCTCACTCTCTCCTATACCCAGTCACTACTCGCCGTATGTTCCCAACCACATACATGCATATTCCACTGCAGATGGGGCTAATTAAGCCAATCCTTTTGGAGTACCAGTCCCAGTAGATAAAAAAGACGGCGTCTCGGACAAACCACCTATACACACCTTTAAAACCTCATGTGAAAGCGTGCATAGGTGGTTTGTCCGAGACGCCACCGCCTCCTCATCAGCCTGAAACTATCGGAAATCATCATACCAGTCCCATTCTCATACGCTTTCTTCATCTTGTTAATTTGCGCTTGAGTTAGAGCAAATACGTGTTCTCCCAACAGATCATCGTGAGACAGTTTAATACTCACACCATCACACCTCGCTTCGAGCGCGCGTTTAATTTTGTCTTTTTGCCCTTCCGAAATATTAACTTTTATATTCGTGTACCGACTCATTTTATATATAACTAAGATAAACTTTTAATAGTACTCACGCTTCTCTGAGGTGAAATCTAATCGACAATTCCTCTCCTCTGAGGTTAATCAAGTTTTCATTTTGATCGCTAAGCTTCTTTTTATTCTTTTAATTAACCGGCTCTCTCCTCGCCACCAGTACTCCCATCACTCTCCTCACCACCAGTACTCCCATCACTCTCCTCACCACCAGTACTTCCATCACTCTCCTCACCACCAGTACTCCCATCACTCTCCTCACCACCAGTACTCCCATCACTCTCCTCACCACCAGTACTCCCATCACTCTCCTCATCTCGACTCTGGAACGAACTTTCCTCTGAATCCGCAAATTCTCAGTTCTTTCGCCTCTCACCCAGCGTCATCCACCTCGGGCTTATTTACTTATCACCCCACAGAATTTTAACCCCAAAATAAGTTCCAAACTCTTAAAGAATTGCTACCCACATTGTACCACAATCCATCTGGTCCTCCGCCTTCCAAACTTTCTCGTCTTCATCCAAATCTGCTCTAATCTCTGACTTGAGACCTCCACTCAACATTGATCTCTGAACAATCCTCTGATAAGACGCAGCTTTCGTGAATAAGCTGGTGCCCTGCATTTAGCTTTAGTGTAGCGTTTTATAAATTTGGGTTCTACGATATGATTTTTCATTTTCATTTCATTTTATTTATTGAAACCTTTGTGAACCAATATACAAAAGAGACACAGAAAATCAATATAATGCAAACAGCAAATAGAAAAACATACACTCAGCAAAGAAAATTTAACAAATGATTGGAACGCAGGCAACAACGGGGCCCCAGAAGGGATAAGAATCCCGCTTAGAGGAGGGACCCCAATTACCAGGTACTAAATAGGGACGGAACGGATAACTTAAAGTGCCTTAGAACAGACAATTGAAACTTGTAAAAGGAACAATATAAGTTCAAAACATATAACTCTTAACTACTAAACTTAACTACTACTTAACTACTGACAACTATTTAACCCAGTAGTGTTTAATTTATTTCTCATTGATTAAATATGATCGCAGCATTTTTTTAAATATGTGTAAATTTGGTGCCTGTTTAATATTTAGAGGAAGCGAGTTCCAGATTGCGGGACCCATAAATCTGATAGAGAATCTACGAGAGTTAGAATGCGCCTGTACGCTACGATACGATCTAGAGTTTCTAGTATAATATGGATGTACATCGGAGCCTTGTTGGAAAAAGCACCGGTAAACGTTCGGTAGGAGGTTGTGGTCAAAGCGATAGAAGAAATCACATACCTGAAGCTTATTAATCTGACAAAACCTAAGAATCTGGAGGTCTGCAAATAATGGGCCAGTATGCGAGCCGCGGGGAGCCCTAGCAATTATTCGCACCGCTCTCTTCTGTAGTAGTACTAATTTATTTAATCTTGAGGTATAGTTAGAGGCCCATACTAAATTGCAATACGTGAAGTAAGGGTATACTAACGAGTAATAAAGTTGAGAGCGAATACATTTTGGGAGCAGATGAGATGCTCTGGACAAGATGCCAACATTTTTTGCTATTTTTGCAGAAATATATTTAATGTGGTCAGTCCAGGTTAAATGCTGATCAACGTATACGCCAAGGAACTTTGTCGAAACCACCTGGGATAAAGCTAACCCGTTAATTGACAACACGATCGAGCCACTTGGGGAGATTTCTTTTTATTGGATTTAAATAGGATGAAGGATGTTTTTTCTAAATTTAAAGATAATTTATTTGCAGCAAACCATTCAGCAACCAACTGAAGTTCCGCATTAACAATTGTCGTTAGAGTCAAATACGAAGTATGAGAATAGAATGCGTTTGTGTCGTCCGCAAACAAAATAAACGTTAAAATGGAGGATGAATTGGGTAGATCGTTTATAAATAGAAGAAAAAGGAGGGGTCCTAAATTGGAGCCCTGCGGGACTCCATACTTGACAAGACGCAGATCGGACAGTGTGCCGTTACAAGAAACACATTGATAACGATTTTCAAAATAACTTCTAAACCAGTCAAGCTGTGTGCCTCTGATACCGTAATTAGCTAATTTATTAAGGAGAATATTATGATTAACGGTATCAAAGGCCTTAGCCAAGTCAAAAAATATACCGATAGAATATTCATTATTTTCAAAGGCTTGAGTTATTTTGTCATGCATACTTGTTAAAGGCATCAGAGGAGAGCGGCCCGACTGAAATCCGTGTTGGGAGTGGAAAAGAATATGCGACTTCTCAATGAATTTACCGAGCCTGTCGTACATGACTTTCTCATAAAACTTTGAAAAGAAAGGAAGAATGGATATAGGCCGGTAATTTGCTGGATTATCACTTTCACCCTTCTTAAATATAGGGACAACCTTGGCTACTTTTATGGCCTGAGGGACTATTCCATAGTTCAATGAGCAGTTAATAATTTCAGCTAATTGGGGGCTATTACAGCTATATGGGGATTAGCAATAGCTGGATCAATTCCATCTACCCCGCTACTATGAGTTAAGCGCAGAGAACGACTTAGATTTATGATTTCTTCCGATGTAGTTGGAATAAGCCCAAAATAATTAAATGAGGGAGAGCTCAAATATTGCGTAAAGGAGTGTGGCGAATTTGGCATTTTTTCAGCGAGAGAATGGGCTATATCAGCAAAATATCTACTAAATTCATTTGCCATATCCACTGGAGTTTCATTCTTACTTCCATTAATTTTTAGTGACGTAATCTTATTATCTCGTTCCCCTAACTTTATAATAGAACGGATGAGATTCCATGTTCTTTTTAAATTATGACAATTTTTACTAAATTCATACTCATAGTAATTTCTTTCAGCAGCTAGTCTAATCGCTCTAAATTTATTCCTTAATTTAGTAAATTTCCTTTTATTAGCAGAGGTAGGTTTTTTTACATACTTTAAATAAAGGTTCGCTTTCTTTCTACTCGACTTTAAAAGGCCTCTCGTCATCCATGGTTGTTTAAATCGTAATTTATCCTTACTCCCTCTACTCACTATGGGAAAAGCTTTATCATAGAGATCTTTGAATTGAATTATAAATCGGTCATATGCACCATTAGCATCGCCACAGTCGCAAGCATCCATTACTCCAGTCAGCATCTATAAGAGAAGCGTTGAACACTTTCCTCCTGTCATCATTAATTAATCTGGAGACAGAATTTTGAAAGGACCCCTTATTATGAGTTTCTAAGTTAAAACAAGTTAAAATAGGAAGGTGATCAGATATATCCGAGGCAATGATCTTAGATTCAACAATCGAGGGCCATATATTTGTAAAAATATTATCAATTAAGGATGCAGAGTAAGAAGTAATCCTTGTAGGCCTAGTTATGGTAGGCAGAAGGTTATGGGCTGTCATAGTGTTAAAGAAAGAATTTGTTCTACTGTGATCTACAACTCTTAGTAAATCCACATTGAAGTCTCCTAAGATAATAATATGCTTGTCTCCGCATGCTAATTTGGTTAACAGCTGATCAATTTCAGCGAGAAACTCCTCTAGGTGTGTACCCGGTGGCCTATATACCACTCCCACAATACAGGTAATTTTCTTCAATGATACTCTGATGAACAGACTCTCGAAAGACTTAGGACAATGACTGGAGCCTGGCAGTTCGTACAGTTGGTGCGGTACGTTTTCCTTGACTAACAGTCCGACACCCCCACCCTTTCCACTAGTACGGGACCGATGAATTAGGTGATATCCTGGTATATTTATAGAGTCGGTAAGGTGATCACTAAGCCAAGTTTCAGTTAACGCCAGTATCGACACAGGCAATGAGTTCAACAAATCATTGACTTCACCGACTTTACATAGGACACTCCTACAGTTAAGGTGCATCGTGGTTAGCAAATGGGATGAGGCCATTATAGTTGATAATGCATCCGGGGCGCAATATAGACTATCCCAGGTAAAATCAGCAAATAAATTAGCATCAGGATCGATTCCATTCTGATTCAGACTAGAACGGTTATCCAAGTCTTCTGAAAATACCACCAATTTCTTGTTCTCAGTAAACTTACTGTACTTATCAGAGCCTATAATTTGGTCAGGATAGTTAGTTCCACAGATAGAGCTAAGATATTCATTATTATTCACTATATGATTAAATGGGAATATGTCATTTAGGCAATTTACACACAGCCAGGGCTCAATACCTTCACAATTATAGCAAACGTCAAAACTATAGTTATTCTGGATTTCTCTACCACACACCTCACAATATAGTACATTGTCTATCTGTTCGTTTACATCTATTGTTAGATCATAATCAATGAAACTGTTCATTCAGTACAACAATTAAAGGTTAAATATGAACAACAAAAAAAACAAATAAAGAAACGAAATAGCGAGAACTATCAATAAGTGTCTGACAACAACAGTGCTGGCAGCACGGCCACAACAGCAGCGAAACCTCAAACTAGAACGTTTGGCTGAGTCAATTAAAGCAAAATGATGCATTCAGGCTCGACAAAATGAGGCATTCAGGCTCGACAAAATTTTAACTAGACAGTGCACTGATTGAAACAATTACTGATCATGTAGTCAGATCGACACATGAATATCTTTCAGACTAGCCACAGATTAGTTCAAAATTATTGACCATATACAATTAAGCAGTCAATTTAAACACAGTTTAAGTGCCGAAAGAGTCTGACTAGTTTACTACATTGGATAGGCCTATGCACAGGTTTTATGCAGAGAGACTTTGAGCAACATAATAACGAAACCAAATAACAGAAAGCAGTGGCCAAAGACAGAAAATGGCACAGTAATTAGAATAAAAGCAGAGCCACAACTTGGCAAAAGGCCGGAGAAATCCACAATAGGGACTCACAACAAGGTCGAGATGAACTGGAGGTAATGGCGTCACCATGGCTTCGTTAGAACCGAGGAACGTCCTCATGCTGTTTCTCCTGTGGAGGTGAGGTTCTCCAGGATCTTGGTTGAGGTTATTCTCGTAGGTTTTTCACTGATTGAATCCCAGAAACGGACAAAGACCACGCCCTCCCTGGTCCAGGTGGAATGTAGAGCCTTCGTCTTCACCAACTCTCGGTTCTTGGCAAAGAGTTGGGAATTTGATTTCGAAAGATGTTCATTGATGAAAATTGATGCACCCGAGGGTTGACCCTTCAGCAACTTACGTGCAGCGTAGACCACGTTTCTGGTTCTTCGACTCACAAATCGGACGAGGATCGGGCGCTGCTTTTCCTTGGATTTACCATAGATCCTGTGGGCAAACGAGATGTCGTTATCTTTGATTGCCAAACCTAACTTCGTGTTACACAAGTTCAAGATCAATGCGACGTCCGATTGTTTGTCTTGATGGTTGAGTTGAGAGATACCCTGTTCGGTAACAGGCAAAGTTGTGCCTTGTTGAGAGCCCATTGCAACGGACTCGCCCACGACGCCCAGTCCGTAGATGATGAGATTATCCTGACGCAGGAGGTTCTCGGTTTCGTCCAGTCGCATCCTCAGCTTTTGATTGTCTGCCTCCAAGTCCATTATTTTCTGGTTCTGTGCTTCACAGTGTTTTGCAATTAAGGCTTCGGTCGACTTTTCAATTGTACTCTCAATGACCGCCTGTATGTCCGGTAAAAACTCTTTTTTAGACGCGAACATAGGAGTTCAACTATTTTTTCATCTTGAAATATGTCGAGTATATCGTCCGCTTTTAGGCCTTTTTTCGTCATGATTACAGAAGTTCAAAGTTTAAGGGTTTTTCGAACGAAGTTTAAGTTCAGGATTAGACGAGTGGGCGTAGCCCTGTCGCATCTGCACGCACCTGTACAACAGCCCTCAATTAGGTGAACCAAACTCCTCTAATCGTATCCAGCATGTGAACAAAATCCGAAGCGTCTACAAAAGCATATTTTAAAAGTTGAGCGCATAAAATAGCCTAATTTCTTATTTCAGACATTAATTCGCGACGCTGCTGTTTACAGCTAATCTCATCCGACCGCCATCATGACCATCCGTGATTAAATTGATTATGATTACTATGGATAGTTTAAATGGAAGAAATTTGGGCTCTAAGCGGCGTTAGTGTTCCACTTAGTTTTGGACATTTAATCAATTGTTTGCAATCGTATACTGCAAGAAGATGGGCGAGCAACAATCACTTTTTGAGTACTTGGAGGCTCAATCTTTACATTGCAAAGAAAGCTCATAACCGCTGATCTAACATGTCTTTCCGTGTAGTATTTCAAAGCTACCTTTCAAGAACGACTGAGCAAAAACAGATGAGCAGCGCTGCGTACCCAGCCTCTTCTTTGTTTACTCATGTAATGTGCTTGACTGCACTCGTCGGACTATACGTTTAACTTGATACCATTACTGATGAGCGATGACGCGTCTTTCGTACACAGCACAGGAACTCTTCCTACTTCGTTCGACCAAACAGCGGCCTTAGCCCTCGCTGAGAAAGACTTCTATTATAAGATCTGGTGACCGGCTGTCTCCCGTCCTCCCTTCAATCAATGCCCTTCTTCATCTGGACTTTCTTCATCCTCCGAGGCTGCATCCATCCCGACCTCCAGCTCTTCTTCGCCCCATGCTGGACTGGCTGTGTCTGATCAACCTGCTTCCGGTCGGCCTGCTCCTGGTCATCCCTTCCGGACTACGTGAGATTTCCAGGGCTCCGTCTGGCTACATGGAATGCTCGTTCTCTCTCGGACAGATTTGCGTAAGTAGCTCACACTTTACAGAGACAGCTACATGTTCTGGCCGTTACAGAAAGCTGGCTTTGCGGCTCAGACGACGTGCCTCTTCGTCATGCTGCTTCGACCGGCTACTCCATCAACGATCGGACCAGATACCCTCTTCCCGATGACCGGTCGGTCCGTGGCGGGGTATCGCCGTCTACTCCCGCTCAACGCCTCGTTCTTCTCCAGTTCAACTCGACATGGATATTAAAACGTTTGAGGCACGGTGTCTTATACATCGCCACATCTCACAGCTCTTCAACGCTGCTTTCTGTCAACAGACCTGGCTCCGTTCCCCTTACAGTAAAGTTCTTTGACGAGTTCTCCTCCGTGTTGGAAAGGCTCATCACAAGCAACAGTCAACCGGTCATTTTAGGTGATTTTACCATTCACCTAGAAAACTCCTCTGATCCAACCAATGTAGACGGTTTCTTGATCTCCTCTCTCAATTCGGATTGCGACAACACGTAGGTGAGACTACCTACTCGCTCGGTGGAACTCTCGACTTGGTTATCACCTCCGAAAAAGCGCTTCGTCCATGACTTATATCGGATCGCGTTGAATTCACTCTTCATCCCTCCACTCCCAACAAATACCATTCGTATGATGCGGGCTGGAAATCTCTCGACTATCAACCTCTGTCGCTCAAACCTTGCCTCCAGCTCCTCCTTTCTTGACGCCCTGTCAGTGTCGGACCTGCTTTGAAAGACTCTACCGTCGCTCAAAAGACCCGACTGACCACCTGGCATGGGTCACTCAACTTCGGTCACTCCACCGTCTTTATCGTCACAAAGAGGCCGACATTTAAGAGCACCTCTACATTAGGGTGGTCCTTATTTTTAAACATTCAAAATTGCACCGTCCCACCCTCCAAATAGGTTCTCCCTTGGTAGAAACTAATTGGTATGAAATTTCTTTACTATTGGTCAATGTTTAGGGTATGCTCAATCCACTTGAAATTTTTGCTTATTTCCTGCAATCGCATAAATACAAAAGGCTTCCGATATGATATGATCAATCATTCGAATGCAGTGCAGTAGTGTAAATGGTCAAACACAATAGCGCATTCAACTACGTGTAGTTCATAGTACAGATCCATTCTGCCATTTGAGTCCAGTCCCAGCAGTTTGGTACGAAGCAGAAGCGAGTCCCTGGAGGACAGTAGCATTGTGGCTATCGTGGTACAGCTTGCGGTGTCCTTGATGACAAGAAGAGCAAATTGAGCTGCCCCTCATCTTTTGTCAGAAAATCATTGTATTCTTACATCAGTGCCACCCCTCGTTCTGCATTATCGTCGACAACACGAAGCTCGAACACCGTCTTCTGCTTGAGGATAGTCTGGATTTTTCAGCAAGACCTTTGGGTTGACATCCAGGAAGGAATCTGGCAGGTCAAGATTTTTGAAGAAATTAGCCTACGCGTGTTTGCGTCTTCGCGGTCACATATCACATAATCTTAATTCTGAAACCTTGGACTGGTCCAGAGAAATACGCTTCGGAGGATCCTCCTTTCCTTCCTGACTGAGTCCTTTCACCATTGTTCTTACTCGACTACATTGATCAAAGGAGGCTTATGCTATCAGCTCTTCAGATACCAAAGCTGCCCATACTACTTCAGAACACCATTGGATGCTGGCGACACAAATGTCGTGAGTAGTTTCAATTGTTTCAAGTCACTATTATGGGCTGCATTTAGGGAATGCAAACCCGAGGTCTTTTTTCGAAACCCGGGTTTCGGGTTTGACGGTTACGTACCACCTTTTCCACGGCAGTCGCTATCTTTTCGAGGATAGATTCCATTCTTTTCATAATAAGAGTATTATTTTTATGGTAACTATGGTATGTAAAAGGTATCGAGTTGGCACCGGTACTTGCCATCGTTCTTTTTGCTAGTTTGATCTATGACTACGAAACCATGCGGAAGCTCCCAGGCCGTTTTACACAGTTTCTTAAACTCGTCTTTCGACATGTCGTCTACGCCTACATGATCGTCATAGATATGATTAATATTTTTTAAGTCTTGAGGAAATAAACAGATAAAATTTGCGTTCTCTCTTATGGTTTGCCGAGGCAGTTTGAAATAATTTTGTGCGAGATAAAAACAATCTACATTACTATCTCTTCCTCTGATGTAATACGATTCGCATTTGTTCTGTTTTTCCAACTGCAGGTCGTCAAAAATCATCAAGTTCTTCTTCCCGCGGTTCAAATCCCTCGTCTTCAGAACTTTCAAAGAACTCGCAGTTCATATCGGTTTTCTCGGTACAAATTTTAGCCAATTCCTCGACGAAAAACGCCGGCGATACGTTAAGCCCCATAATCTCGTCTTTACTATCGAATAGTCTAACGATTGTTTCTTTCGGTAATTTTTCTTCGAATGCTTTCTTAAGTATCTTATACTCCGGTTGAAAGAGAGATCTTCCGAATACCTGTAGGTTATCGTAGTCTAGTCATTCAGGTCTCAATAGTAAATTCAGCAGTAAAGTCGTTTTACCGCATCCAGACTTTCCTACGATTAAACCTCTTATGCTTCTCGGTAATAGCGGGCTGTTAAATTTTTTCGAAACTTGTTCGCTCCACGATAAATCCTTAACTTCCATGATCGTTTTAAATATAAATGTTTTAGTATTAATTAAAATAACAATGTATTGCGTAAAGTGCAAACGAAAAACCGAAACCAAAGATATTCAGAACGCCGTTAGTAAAAATAATAGGCCTATGTTTCGAGGAGTATGCGTCGTATGCGGAACCACTAAAACCCAATTCGTGAAAGAAACTTCTTCGAGTTCTAGTCAGTTCTCTAAATTCGATCACTAGCAACATCAAGTTGCCTTGGGCTAAATTTCCGGGTGAGATGCATCTTCCAGGTCACTCGTTTACGGGACCCGGAACTAGGTTAGATTTGAGACTGAATCCCGATGGCATTCCTAAAGATTGGAGTAAACCCGTCGACAGAGTAGATAACGCGGCGTATCATCACGATTTGGCTTACGACAGGTATTCGGATACTGCTAACAGGAATGCCGAGGACAGAGTAATGGTAAACGAATTAAATAATATTCCTAATCCTACTATACGAGAACGTGTCGAGAGAGCGGTAGTGAAACCTATATTGTCCGCTAAGTCGAGTCTCGGATTAGGTTTTAAAAAAGCTTAAAATTACAACCCGATCTGAAATGGACTAATCAATTAGCGAATTAATGCATAAACCAGTAGTAAGACATTTTAGAAAGAGAAAGGTGTACGTTGGTGGGATAGATGAGATATGGGCTGCTGATTTAGTCGATATGCAGGCCTTCGCTAAAAATAACGATGGTGTGAAACACCTGTTAACCGTTATAGATGTGTTTTCCAAATACGGCTGGATCGTGCCGTTGAACGATAAGAGTGGAAAATCTACAGCTAGTGGCTTCGTGAAGATACTCGGGAGCGGACGAAAGCCTGTTAAAGTATGGGTTGATAAGGGAAAAGAATTTTATAATAAAGACGTAAAGAATTTGGTCGAGTTGTATTCTACTGAGAATGAAGAAAAATCTTGCGTTGTTGAGAGATGGAACCGAACAATGCGAGAGAAAATGTTTAAGTACTTTTCAGCTAATTCAACAAGAAGATATATTGATATAATAGGTGAAATGGTTAGTAATTATAATGAAACAAGACATTCTTGCATTAAAATGACTCCTGCTAAGGCTAGTATGAAAGTGAATGAAAAGACTGTAGTTATGAATTTATACGGCGAAGAGGTCTTAGAGCCTATTGCGCCTAGATTCTAGATTGGAGATAAAGTCGGAATAACTAAGAAGAAGAATATCTTTGAAAAAGGCTATACACCTCGATGGACTGAAGAAGTATTTACCGTATAACGAGTTCAATACACGAATCCTCCAACCTACAAGATTACCGATTATAACGGAGAAGAAATTCAGGGCTCATTCTACGAGCGAGAACTGCAGAAGACTACTCAAGAAATATTTAGGATCGAAAAGATCATCAGGAAACGTGGAAAGAAATCACTCGTAAAATGGTTAGGCTATCCGGAGACGTTTAACTCGTGGGTAGATAATGAAGCCTTAGTGATCGTGTGATGGTGAGTAATATCGAAACTTTAGAAATTCCTACCAGACGTGCATCTACGTTGTTCCCTCTCGTGATGATGAGTCTGCCTGCGTTGGCGTTAAACAATCGTTCTTTATTTCGATAACTCATGATCGTGCGTCAGACTATATAATAATTAGGTGTGACCGGGAGTTTCCTTGTCACACTTTTAGTTTTTCGGACGCAGAGTGACCAATATTCTCCTCTCAGACTGTGAATATGAGCGATGAGATTTAGACCTTCATTCATAGCCTGGTATATTTAAATTTAAATTTAATTTAATTTATGGTATATTTAATTAAAACATATAATTCGCTTTTTATATAACATACCTTATACGCCGGCCCGCTGTGGTTGCTTAAGACGGCGATGAAAAACATTACTCCCGTTAACTGTTTTCCATCCGGCTAATCAATGAAATCGCGTTCTCAACGAAGACGATTATGACGCTGTCGACCGCTAGATGTCTATTATATTATATCGCTTGTTAAAACAACATCCAGCGCTCGATGAATGCCTATCAACAGAACATTTTATAAATCCCTCAACGGAATTCGTGAAGGCATCGCTGTGTTTTTAATTACAACGAGCATTGATGGATGGATGGATGGATGGATGGATGGATGGATGGATGGATGGATGGATGGATGGATGGATGGATGGATGGATGGATGGATGGATGGATGGATGGATGGATGGATGGATGGAGCATAACTCTATTAGAACAGCGGGCTATTGTTGACTATGTATGGAACTATTATTATGCGAGAGACTGATTGCCGGCGGCGATCCTGGCGTCTCGTTACATAGCTCATTTGTTGTTGTTTTTTAATTGGTTCAAGCTGAGATGGATGCATTACGAATATGGTATATTAGTGTCGATGGCTACAACGACGACATATAAAGACGATATTGTCCTAACAATTACGCGTCGACGTATGATACTACGGGGATTGTCCTAACAATTACGCGATGAGCTAGCAGCGCGCGTGATCTTATCGGTACCGCGAGGATTTCCGATAGTTTCGTGCTGATGAGGAGGCGGCGGCGCGGGTAGGTGGCGGAGAGCGGGTGGGGCATGGCGTTAATTAGTAGTCAAGTCAAGTGATGTGGTAATTAAAGGCTATTTACCTGTGGAACAGTCCCGATGCACGGTGCACAGATGCAACCGTTCCAAACGCCGATTATTTACACCACTAAGGTTATCTCATCCCGCCCTCTTCGGTCTGCGTATCGACTTGATCTCCTAGTTCCTCTGGCAAGAACTGCCATAGTCACGCTGAAAGCGCCTCTGAATAGCTAGTACTGTAGAAGGCGCTTTACAAATTCTCAGATACTATACGATACGATTAAAAAATTTCGAATTCTAATAATCTAACAACTGTGACAAAACACTTTATGGTAATACAGGCAATGTTTAAACCATACAGAACACATTGAATGTTTAGTGAGTGGGCTCCAGTCCGCTGGTATCAATCACACGGCTTTACTTGTTCGACCATCCGTTAACGACCTTATCACTCGTCTGCTGGTCTACTGCACACTTCATTGCTTATATTGCTTTATGCCTTCCTTGCTGCATGTCGCCCAAGCCAAGTCAACAAACCAAACAAAAAAATAACAAGAAAGAAAGTTTTCAAGATGTCAACGATTAAGTTGATGTTACGCATTTAGGTTGAGCAGCAAGAAGACTTATTGACCGGGTCGACTTACTAGCCAATACATCGTTTAATGACCTTTATTATGTCTTTCTTTCTGCATGACATTTGTTACGGTAGATTTAATTAAGTTAGTTAAAATAGTTTCACGGTGGATAGTACATCCCACCGCAGAATCCTCTTAATTGTGCAGAGTTGGGGGCAGACTCAAGTGAAACTACGGTGTTTATGAAACTGTAATATATTGATTATAATTACTTTAGAAATTCACGTAATGTTTTAACTGTACTGTAGCGAAATTCATAATTGACTTGACACTCTATGGAGCGCCGAAGTATTGTTTAACTATCAGCCTCTGTGATAATTGTGTTGGTGCAGTTTTAGACCGACACCTGTTGATTTGCCTTGATATATTGCCTGTATTGACACCCAGAGCTGCCCACTGCACCGGTGCCATTTTAAGAGGTATCCTGTGGTATATATGTAGCACCAGTCGATGGAACTGCTCCGGTGCCATAAGATTGCCCCGGTGCCATTTTAGGCATAGCGCCGGTTGGTAAGATTGCTCCGGTGCCCTTTTGAGACATTGCACCGGTGCCATTTCTAGTTGCACCGCATGGAAAAGGTGTTGGGGCACCAGGGTTTTCTGCACCTCTGATAGGTATATAAGGCAGGGGTTGGCCATGGGACGAGTCAGTCTGGAGAAGACCGCCTGAAGATTCGGCCTCGAGCTTTGCATCGGCCTAGCAGTCTTGGTGGAGTCTGAAGAGGACCTGCCGTCGATCTACGGACCAGCCATCCGAGACACTGTCGCTAGAGGGCTTGCTCGATGACACGACGGGGAAGCAGCTGAACAGTTTTCTCGATGTCAAGTTGCCTGTTGATGTGATTCTGTCAATCGTCGATGAGAAGAACTATTAAAGCGGTGATCTACGTGTGTGAGGGTGTCGCTGTTGATCATTCAAACCTCTCGATAGACCACGAGAGTCGGACCGGACAACCTTTGTTGAGGCCTGGGGTTTCGGCATCCTGGTAGAGCCTTGAACCACTCAGCAAAGAAGACGAACTAAGAGAGACGACCTCTGGTTTCCCGACAGTACTACATGTAGATAGATTACTCGCTAAATTGAATAAGCTAAAACGTGCACAGATATGCTACATGGATGTTTTTGGGAATAAGAGTGCTATGCAAAACGCCATGATGAATGCGTAGTTCTATCATATTGCCTTAAGCACAAACGTTTCTCCCTTCGCGCGAATATCAGTTCAAATGGTTTGTTCCGAAACTCCATAAACGAAGAACAACATAATTATTTTGCTAATGATGCAATTACTTATCATACTTGTGAACTTAATTAGATGCTACCGTGTATTTGAACATTGCCATTGAAACGACACGGTACTCATATGTAGTTTTTGCTTTGCCGTCTGACGTTATAGAGGTATCCATTCCGGTTCGAAATAGTTTAGCTTTCTGAACTCCCGATCTAAAGCCGATCCATTTCTAGGCCAGCCATTGAAATAGACTGTTGTTCGCTTTGCGAGCCATGCACCCCACCAACCGAAACTTCCTGTAGAAATTATAATCCCATCGCACATCGAGAGTATTGCCAGATCGACTTCTTGAGAACCACGACTAAAGGAGATCTCGGCTGCGGACGAAATACTCGCAATATTCTTTAAACACCAAGCTATGTCGTCAGTTTCGACAAAAAATTTAACCTTTTCGTGTCGATCAGTAAAGTATTTAAAAGAAGCTTTAAAGTAAGTTTTGTCGGCCACCGTCAATCCAGCGCCAACGTTCTCTCGGAGCAGAAAATCACCTCTTCTGACGTGAACACCAATGTTTACATGTCTCTTAGATTCATTTGACTGTTTCAATATATTTACGGCTTTGCCTGACACTTTAGCTGGGAATTTGAGCAGCCACCTTAATTCTTTCTCCACGACTTTTGAGTGTTTGTAAGTTTGGCTTAAACCACAGAAAAGTATAGTTTCATTCGTGTCTGTCATTTCACGGATGAAGTTAATATGGTCAAAACGTTTATCATAGTCGTACCTCGGTGTCTTTAGCGACCGACATGGACAAAGTTCTTTGATGCTATTGTTGTATCGTTCAACTTTCAAATCGAAAACTCGATCTAATTTCCATCCATTTCGTGGCATAATTAAAGTTCTGTTCGTTAGTTGAGCCAAATGAAGCATGGCGGCCAACATAAACATATGATTACCTGTCCGGTGATTACCTCGCAAATTAGATTCACACAAACTAATCAACTTCTTAATTTTGTGTTGTCGTTCTGTATAGGTCTTCGCACCACTAAGCGTGAGAAAGGTTTTTTCGAAACTGCTAGTATTGATCCATATTACAACCAGCAACAAAGGCACACTGAACCTAAACCAACGTCTTTTTCTCTTCATGAGTTCTATTACTTTCAATTTTCGTAGTCTAGAAGCACCTCCCATTATTGAAAAGCATCGTTCGAAAATTAAATATCCGGTATGTGCTGAAGAGCTACAAAAATTAAGCAACAGGTGTGACTATAAAGTTAAGAAAGAGAATATGAATGGCACATCGGTTTTGGTTTTCAGTGTTGCAAATCGCTCTTGAATAGTCGTAATCTTTTTAATAAATTGTATTTGCTTGAAAAATATGATAACAGAAGGCCTACACACATAGGGCCTACCTGACAACTCGACGGATATGATCGAAAACTTTTAGACTGGGTGATTAAAAATTAAAACTCACAACCCGATGACATGCAAAAGAATTATTTTTGAAATCTGCAATAAAATGCGATTAACAGAATTTAGTAAAGTTCTCAACACTTGCAAGACAACCCCAGCAAAAGCCTCTATTCCATCACATGAAATCAGACACATGGGTAAATTTCTGAAAAGATTAAAATGTGTTTTTAATTGTAATAAATGCAGCGCTTCAAATTGACACTGTAAAAATAGAGGCAGGAAATTGCAGAACAAAATAGTGTAATAGTCTTCAAGTAGGTTTCAAACACAACAGTTTGGAAAGTGTAGGCTACATGAAGGCCAACAGGGATTAAAAGAAAAAATTCTTTAAATCGCATTTATTTATAAAGGAAATTTATAGAACGCCACTCCACTAGTCAGAGGCGCTATTCACAGCATAATAAATAAATTACGTTGTGGTTAAGAACAAAAATTTCGTCAATTAGCAAAACAATGCTCAGAAAAATGTAGAGTCATCATCGGATGGCCAAAGCACATACGGGGAGATCAACCAACGGGTTTCAATGCAAAGTCGACATATAACATGATCATGGTCAAAGTATCTGGACCAGTGTTGAAAAACGACAAGATTAGTGTTATCGTCTTCGCCCTACGACAACGCCACCGTCTAGCAGTTCCTGGTTGGCGGAAGATGGCGCTCACCCGTTTATTCCACACGTCATTCGTCGCCAGCCGGTCAGTAGGTCGAAGCACAACCAGTGACTCTCCCGGACTCTTTCGGACTCGGATCTTCCCTTTACATCTCTGGACAACCATGGCGGTCGTCAATAAAGCTGGCTGTTGCCCTGCGCTTACCTGTATAATACCGCTTGAGATATGCGAAGTTTTCAACAGACCTACGTCCCTCCTCCTCTGTCGGGACAAATACCCGGTTGCACGTTTCGAAATCCTACACTGGTGAGAGGCAATGGCGAAATGTGCTACCCGGTTGCAGACGGCATATACGTGGTCGCTCCACATGTATTTGAGACCCGACTATATTATCAGGAGGACCATCCTTCCTTATGCAGCCAAGGGGTCGTCCATTAATTATGTCAACAAATTTTAGGCAGTTTTTGACCCCCTCCCCTTGTCAACAACTGTCAAACATTGACGGCCCCCCTAAATAATTATGTCAACAATCCCAGAACCCCCTCTACAAAAAAGAAACAAAATGGCTCAATACATGTAGAATCTTTTTTAAATTTTTACACTAAAAAATGCAAACTCGACTTTCAAAATATATGAGTTTAGTTAATTGCCAGCTTTTTAGTAGTATTAAACATTAAGCACCTTATACATTTTTAGCATTTCTTAATGTCTTTGCTACCATTTGGAAGGGTCTGTGTTGATTTTTGGAGACAAATTTCTTGACGTCAACTTGTACCGAACCCCCTCCCCTTGTCAACAACTGTCAACCTTTTCCAAGCCCCCTCCCCTATTTTGTTGACATAATTAATGGACGACCCCAAGTAGGCCAAGACGACTTGCGAAGAAAATATCGTAAAAATGAAAAAAATCCGCGAACGTTTCGTCCGCGGATTTTTTTCAAAGGAACGAATAATTACGATATGCAAACCAAACAAATTCTTGAGGTTCTTGTCAGGCGCTACATAAATGGCCATATACATGCATACACACTAGCATACATACACACATGCATACATACACACATGCATACATACACACATGTATACATATACACATGCATGCATATATACACACATGCATACTAGGGTGTGTCTTAAAATATGAAATTTCAAAATTAATATCGACCTTGTTATCTTCGTGTTCTACCTTGAGAAACATTGTCACTTGCCAAATTAGATGAAAATCGGAATAGATTTAGAACTGGCACAAAGCCCCGGAAGAATTAATCGTAATCGTAATCGTAATCGTAATCGTAATCTCCAAACTTCTAAAGCGCCACTCGAAAGCCAAGCGCAGGGCACCAGCTTATTCACGAGCGCTGCGCATAGTCAGAAGGGTTGTCCAAAAGAGTAGTCCGAGGAGGTCCGAGTCCGGTTTCCAGAGGATCAGAGGGGTCAGAGTAGCTGCTAAGGTGGGTGTCGTTTAGGTCGAGAGTTTGAAGGTAGATGATCAGTTGAGTCGGGGTAAGAGTTCTTGAAGAGGAGAGACTTTAGTTTCGAGTGGAAAGCCTTGGCGGTGATGGATAGAGGAGCCTGATGCGGATGATGATTGGTGATTGGAGATGATGGTTAAGGAACCGAAAAAGTGCGGAATTCAGGAGGTAGGTCGTTCCAGAGACGTGGTGCAGTGTTGGATATTGCTCGGTTGGAGAACTTGAGATGAGTAGTGACAGGAGGTCGAGAGAGAGTGAGAATGGAGGAAGATCTGGTAGAGCGGGTTGGCTGGATGGTGAAGAGATCGCGAAGATATCTGGGCTGGGAGTATTGTAGAGAGTTGTAGGTTAGTGATAACACTTTGAAGTGAATTCGCTCTGGGATTTTTAACCAATGGAGTGATTTGAGGATGGGAGTGATATGA
Organism: Aporrectodea caliginosa; assembly: GCA_020284085.1. NCBI lineage: Eukaryota > Metazoa > Annelida > Clitellata > Crassiclitellata > Lumbricidae > Aporrectodea > Aporrectodea caliginosa. The sequence goes on from JACEVL010000301.1 coordinate 260,016, forward strand.
TGATGCTTGGGCGTTTAATTACCACTTAGGGAACAATGTAATAGCCTAAATTGCAACTTTGAAAGATCCAGACACATTTCAACACTTAAACATAAAATATAAGGCAAAGGTGAAAGAAGAACCGTTAGTTATTTGTCTTTTTTTTATTCTCTTCAGAGCTGTTTGGGAACTTGGTTACTCGACCATTTGCAGAACAAATTGTTTCTCTTCCTTATTTCGGACCAAGGCTTCATTGAAGGACTGCAAGTGAGCTACTTCTTTCTCCGCCAAATCGTTCGTCACTCTTGGGCGGATATGATGTCGTTTGCGTCACTGTATGATTGTTCTGACTCCCTTTTGTATTAAATTAAATTATTAAATTAAATTAAATTATGTATCGGATGAAGCTTCTTTGGATGTTCATCAGATCCCTGATTGTTGCGCATGCTGTTAGACCATGCACTGCTTTTTGTCGACGGTGACTGAATCGTCAGAAAGGCTGATGCCAACCATGGTCTGCGACAAATACCAAAGGTGTCGGGAAAATGCTGTTACAACGAGCTGTGAGACTTCCTTGTCTGGGTAAGTAGACCTATGGAATGCCAAGGACTAGGGTGTGCTGATCGCCTTCAAATAATGGTATCTGGTAAGATGTGAGCACGCTATTGGTCATCCCCAAATCCCAATCCGGGACAATTCGCATCATCGCTGTGTTTGGCCGAGATCAGAAGTTTGGGATTGGAAGACAGAATCGTGACCAAGTGTTTAGACACAACGGCGAGTAACACTGATTGCAAGGGCGACGTAAGCATCAAGCTGGAAACGAAATTAGGAAAGGACATCTTGAGCCTTTTCCAAATCATGTTTCTGAAATCGATCTGGAAAAGGTGTTTTTGCTGCATGATTCTGCAAGGTCTCCAAAATTGGTACTCTTCAGTCATCTCAGTGACTTCTGGTCGGAAATCGATAAGACCAAGTATCGGACCTTAGCGTTGCAACAACTGAGTAAAGAATACCACTCAGGCGACTACAAAGAGCAACTAGAACTAAGTCATTTTCCTAGAAGGAATTCCACAGAAATGAATAAAGTTCAGGTACTCACAAAGAGCAAGCATTTCACCGCGCGCGTTGAATGGAACGTGCGATCTATGGGATCAAGATGTGGGTTTCATAGAGCAGTTTCTCATTCAGCAACGCTAATGCACAGAGAGGGTATCTCGATATACCACAATCAGAGGAGTGGAATCATTATCTCGAGTGTCACTTTTGTGACAGCTTACGAGAAGTCAGTGATGCAGTCCGACCAAGGACTCGAGTCTGACTCGAGTCCGATTTTTTCAGGACTCGGACTCGGATTGTCATGACTCGGACTTGGACTCGGACTCGAAGGTCCTGGACTCAAATTTGACTCGCTGACTCGGTTTTCTGAGTCACAATTTTGTCTCGCGATAAAATATGACTCGTCTACTTGCTTACTCACGCGTTCAGAATAGTTTTCTAAACTAAAGACCGCATTAGATTATTAACGAGCTCGCCATAAGTGGATTTAATGGGTGTATCAGACGCGCCCAAGAGAGAGACCGTGTATAATAACCCTGGCATCACCGCCGCCGTTAAAGAACTGGTATCACGTTGCGACATCTATCAGACGGAGACCCAGAAAGAGCCGTTAAACTGTCCCACCCGGCCCCACCCGCACATGGGATAAAGTCGGTATCGTATCGACATATTCATGCATCGGGGCCATAGCCATCTGATAACGGTCGAATACCTGTCGGGATTCTTTGATCGGTTTCCAACCCAAGCATGTAACCGACATCAAATACAGCGCAAATAGTTCGCTCGTCATGGAATGCCGTTCGGTTATGTCGGATAATGGCCCTTTTGGTGCTGTAGAATTACTTGAGTTTGCAGCTGATGAGAATATCAGACAAACACCAGTCCTCTTGAACGCGAGAACCCCAAGTAGGCCTAATGGTAAGACAGAATCTGACGCCGTTAAGCGTCTGATGACCAAGACTAGCGAAAGGAGTGAGACTCGTTTCTGGTCTGGCGGAATACAATCCAACTGGGCTGCCGAATGGCACTCGTACATTAAGCGATATAGACAATTATAAATACGACATCTGGCGATATCGCAGCCCTCTGCCTACTAACCTTAGGAGCCGTTACGTACGTCTAATCTCACAGTCTGGAAATCAATTGTTCAGTTAGTCTTGTAATTGAAATTATGGCTTAAGTCTCGAAACCAAATGTTGTAGCGCATGCCTATAAAGACTACGTTTTTTTTCAACCATCCGAAAACCGGTGCTAAGCAGCATAAAGCAAATTGCAGTCATAATTGGAAAAGTATGTCACAATTAAAGTCCAACTTCACAATTAAGGCATCTGCAACGAATGCATACAGCACAGTGAGTTAATTGTACTTGTACTTTTTACTGTTATTGATGGAAATGCCAAATTATATTTTATCAATGACGTTGATTAATCATTGGTGCACTTACAGTTGTAAGGTTTCCCGCCACGAGTGCACCTGTTGAACGTGTGTTCAGCAGTGGGGAAATTTTTATGCGTCCTCATTGTTCCAGATTGTCAAACAAAACTTTGTCGAATTTAATGTTTTTGAAATGCAATTTGGACAAATTACATTAATTCTTTCAGCAAAACTTTAATTGTGCTGCTATTTTTTGTGCCATTAAATTGCATGTTTCAGTGAATTTTAGTGTTGAAGGACTTGGACTCGGACTCGGACTCGTACTCGATCTTTTGTGACTCGGACTCGGACTCGGACTCGAGCAACTCTGGACTCGGACTCGACTCGGACTCGAGCAACTCTGGACTCGGACTCGACTCGGACTCGGCTTAGGTGGACTCGACTACATCACTGCGAGAAGTACTGGTTTACATGTACATCATCCAATGAAGCCCAAAGGAACAGGCTGCAACTATTGAAGGCAATCCATACTTACCCAAAGGAGGAAGTCTCACAGGTCGCCGTAACAGCATTTCCCCGACGCCTTCGGTATTTGTCGCAGACCATGGTTGGCATCAGCCTTTCTGACGATTCAGTCACCGTCGACAAAAAGCAGTGCATGGTCAATACTATAGACCATGCATTACGGATCTGATCATCAGATCCATGATTGTTGCGCATGCTGTAGACTCTATAGCATGCGCGACAATCAGAGATCTGATCAACATCCAAAGAAGCTTCCCTCGATACATAATCAACCTACAAAAGCACTGCCAAATTTCTTCACCACTTCTACAACAAAAATACTGCAGATCCTTGGATTGGATGAATCTTTTCTTGATCGGGACCCGCGACTATGGGAGTCAAAACAATCATACAGTGACACAAACGACATCATATCCGCCCAAGAGTGACGAACGATTTGGCGGAGAAAGAAGTACCCGTAAACTGGGGCTACTTTGAACGCTTTTTACATTTAAACAAGAACCACAGACATGTGTTATGGAAATTCATTATTATTTTATTTTTAGATTAGGGGGATATAAGGACCTGTTGATCCAGTTATGTAAAAAAATGTAATAGGTCATTATTTTTTATTCCCTTTTTTTAAAGAACAACGACGTGTTCAAAGTTGCCCCGAGTGTGGGGGTTACTTTGAACAGCAATGATATGTCACTGTTTGTTCAAAGAAGACACATTCATCCGGTTACTTTTAACACATTTTATGTTTTTAAAACATTGCTGTTTTTAAACCTACATGTTTAGAGCATTCAATAAGTGACAAACAGTGAAAAGGGTTTAGAAAGTTGACAGCTAAGCTAGGTTTACAAAAATCTGTCAGCTACTGCAAATTGTCTTATATGGCTGCAGTTCATATGAATACATGTATACATGAATTCATGCATATATACATGTGTGCATACCTGCTATACATTAGATACATACATACATGCATGCTATACAACATGCATAAATACATACAGACACGTATACATGCATACATACACGCAAAATACATACATACATACATACATACATACATACATACATACATACATACATACATACATACATACATACATACATACATACATACATACATACATACATACATACATACATACATACATACATACATACATACATACATACATACATACATACATACATACATACATACATACATACATTATGTACAAGAATACATTATATATACAATTATACATGCATAATACATACATACATGTTTACATTAGGGTGGTCGCATCTCTAATGGAAAATTTTCAACGTCACTGGTTTACTTTCGCCAACCCGGCATTCCGTGCCAATTGGTATAAAAGTAATGTAGCCCAAAAATTATCAAGATCGAACAATCTCTAGGACTCGCACAATGTCTTTGAAATTTTGATTTTTACAAATAATTTTCGTCATTTCGAGTATAAGTATTTGATTCGCATTTTGGACCTATGTTTAGTTTTCAACAGAAAAGCTAGATGATTTTACTTAAGCACAACTAAAAAAATTATTTCTACAATGTTTATGTTCTCGTTGATTGTTTATTATTTATTTTTATTTGCATTTTAGTGGTATTTGATCCGTGAGTTCCTGAGACCGATAACCACAAATCCATCCAAGCAAGCATAACTTAAATCTTCAATGCACAACAGTAGGCCTACACACTAAGCACATAGTGTCACATATATTATGTAATATATAATACTATATAGTATATAATACATTACAAAATTATATATTATACAAGCACAAAGTTTCCATATACAAAGTTTGTGTTCTGAACTACAATCTCCTTTTAGTTCCAGTTGTAACTATGGACCTACTGCTCTTCCTTCCTCTTGCATCAGCTATTTAACATGTACTTTATCATCCCCATTAGAACCAGCTGTATTCTTCATTGGTAAAATTGTAGTCAACAGCACTTTACATATTAAATAGGGAGACCAGGGCAAGAGAGGCCCTTTTTAGAACACATTTTATATTTTCAAAAATAGATAACATAATTCCACAATTTTTCATAGGCATGTTGGAAACTCATAAAGCTAACAGAAGTACATTGAAAATTGACTATGTGATAAAATATTTTGCAAAATACGCCAAAACACAAAGTTAAAATGCCACTCTAACCCCTACACCTTGGGCAAAAGTGGCATATAGCCTACTGCTGCTCATGCCCAAGTGGTTGGACAAGTTTGACATGAAGGCAGTGCTGTTGGTAATTGAGCTATCTGACTTATTTGTTTCACATTTAGCAACAGTAACGAGAAAATGAATTAAAAATGTCATCTGTAATCTTACATAAGAAAAATTGATAGTTAATGACAGTAATTACAGTAAAAATTGCTTGTCGCCGGGCTCAATAGGGCGCAGCTTTCATGGCACCAGTAGGCCTACTTGCATGTTAAGCATTGAATCCACGTTTTTTCGTGTTGGTCGCTGTAAACTGTAAAGCTCTCTGCAGTTAGAACAGTGGAAGCTGGTGTCACTCTCCACTTTATGACACTGCTGTTGCTGGTTCTGTTTCTTCTGCTTGTGGTTCCTCTGCTTCTGTTTCTTCTGTTGCTGGTTCTACTTCTGATTTTTCTGCTTCTGGTGGTTCTGCTTCTAGTTCTTTTGGGGGTTCTGCTTCTGTTTCTTCTGCTGCTAGTTCTGCTTCTGGTTCTTCCGCTCCTAGCGCATCTGCTTCTGGTTCTTATGCTTGTCTCTGGCTAGTTTGCTTTTTTGCATCCAAACAACTCGTTCTCGGCACCAACAATTAAAGGAGCGTGCCGTCAAGCGATCAAGGCACCATTGACATTGACTAAGTACCTCAGTAGCAATAATAATAACTGTAATAAATTATTTTAATCACTAAGCAGTGTATTCACTAGTAATCAGGCATGCAATAATGTCATTTAAATATGGACCAACTACAAGTGGTTGAATTTATTCCTGGTTTAAGTGTTCATTGTTGATTACAACTATAATATTATGCTTCCTGTTCGAGTGTTCGCATATTGATATATGGTAAAACTTTGATGGTGTTGTGCGAGTCCTAAATATTAATATTTTTCATACAACTTTTTGTGTGATGTTTCTGGATGGAATGGAACCAAATGGAACCTTGGCGAACAGTAGATTCACACTTTTATGTTTAAGGACCACCCTAGTTTACATACATGCATAATGTACAAACATACATGTATACCTACATACATGTACACATGCATACATGTATACATTCATGCATGTATATATAAATAATGTATACATACATGTATTCATGCATACATACATACATACATAATTATATAGGTGTTCAAAGTAACCCCAATAAGAGCAATATTATATGTAGTAGTTAAAAATCAGCTAATTACACAGCAAATCAGCTAAGCATGCACAAAATCACTGAAGTGCTGTCATGTAGTACAGTGACAGTCAGAGGTTTAATAAAAATAATGCTGCCAATCAAAATTATGTAGTTTAGTTACCCTTGTACAAACAAAAGTTTGACACGTTTGAAAACAACGTTCTCAAACCACAACCATTCACTTCCGTCTGAGAAATAATGTAAATAACAAAAAGCTATTAAATTTTGCATGAACACTGAAGATTATGGTCGTGCCTACCAAAGAAAATGAACAATGAAAGAAATTTTACATTTTCAACAACTAGATGAATTGTTTAAACATGTTTTGGAAAAGTGTTCAAAGTTACCCCGCCGTTCAAAGTAGCCCCAATTTACGGGTAGCTCACTTGCAGTCCTTCAATGAAGCCTTGGTCCGAAATAAGGAAGAGAAACAATTTGTTCTGCAAATGGTCGAGTAACCAAGTTCCCAAACAGCTCTGAAGGGAATAAAAAAAAGACAAATAACTAACGGTTCTTCTTTCACCTTTGCCTTATATTTTATGTTTAAGTGTTGAAATGTGTCTGGATCTTTCAAAGTTGCAATTTAGGCTATTACATTGTTCCCTAAGTGGTAATTCTTCCAAGGCTTTGTGCCAGTTCTAAATCTATTCCGATTTTCATCTAATTTGGCAAGTGACAAGGTGGAACACGAAAATAACAAGGTCGATATTAATTTTGAAATGTCATATTTTAAGACACACCCTAAATCGCATACATACATAGGCCTACATACATCAATTAATCAATCAATCTATCAATCAATCAATCAATCAATTTATATAGCGCCTCTTCAAGGGTTCTACTCAGAGATGCTTATACAGTCATGGCCTAGAGTTTGCGACCACTTACTTTTGGGCATTTTTCCAATGTTCTGATGGCGTTTCTGCCATTCCTGAACTATTTTCTATGTTATTCCGCCTATTTTGCTATTAACGCTGAGACAAAAGATTGCTAACATGTTAGAGACTTAGAAATATAGTTGGAAATATTTTCAAAATAGTTTAAAAGTTCATATTTTGATAATTTTATCCCTGTTTACTAGGGTGTCCCAGAAATATTTTTGTCGAATATTTTTATGCAGTCCCTCGAAAAAGTTTCTTTATGGTCCCATAATAATACCTGGAAAATTTTATGAAATTTTAAAAATCTTTAGGGGTCCCGCAAGACACTGACATTTTCACCATGTTGGCATAATTTGCCTCGCACGTGTCGAATTTATTAATGCTTTTAGACACCGACCTTTGATCCCATGATAACATGTTTAATACCATTGAAAAGCTCTTAAATAGTGGAATCTACGAGTATCTGACTTTATTACGTACATAGTATGGTTTTACGATCAAATAATGAAATAATTGTACAGCAACTCAAGATTTGTGGACTTTCTCAATATCTGTTATTGCCATTAATCGTTAGAAGGAATCATTACAAATCCTTGATAATGCGACCAGCCATGGTTTCAGGTCCTCCATACATTCGTCTGCTTATTCTTAATCACTGTTTATACCTTCAGCTGCATATTGTTCAGTTCTACATTTTGCAATAATCTACAAGATTGTCACGATTGCACTTATAAAAGTCATGCCTGTGTTTTTCAACAACTTGCAGAAGAAACTGTTTCTGTTCATTGTTCTTGTTGAATTGAAATTCTGTATAAGAGCAACTCCAAGTTCAGCATTGTCATTCACACAGGCCAAGTTATTAACAGCCTGACATGCGATCTTATACATTTGGCTTTTGGGTCACTCTTCACATGGAATATCGAGGATACAAGCCACGATGAGTTGGCGGTAGTTCAGATGAAGCTTCGAGAAATATATAATTCCCTTTTCGTACGGTGGAGAGATTGAACCAAGTACAATCCTCGATCACCTTTCATTGTCAACATAAGCTGTGCTTTCTCTTCAGAAGAGAGATGGTGTGAGAACAGAGAGAGGGTTTCCAGCTCTTGGCTTATGTACCAAGAATGACACAGCATCGTCTTTAGTGGTCTTCAGAGCAGCAGCATCGTAAAATTGCAGCCTTTTATGAGTTGAATGTCATTGAAGGGTGAATCAGCAGTGACTCGACACGAAAACCACGATTGGATGTAGATGTTGACTAACAAAATCTGTTAAATCGTAAGTCCTACCGCTACTGCTACTCTTGTCCATTCTTTTGTCACTATCAGACTTGACTTCTGCTGCTCTCTCTATGTTGGCCTCCCGGCTACCCGACTGAGCTGTCTGGTTCGCGTCTTACGCTCTGCAGTCCGCCTTATTGGCCGCATACCCAAATTCGACCACATCTCCAGCTATATGCGCGACATTCTTCACTGGCTATATACAAGAAGGTTATGTCTGTAGATTCTGCTGTTTAAAAGCTTTCTATTGATACTAAGCATATTATTATGGGATAAAAATGTTGTCACCCAAATATTTAAAAGTCAATGACGCCATGCGTAATTTACGACAAACTGCACTAACTCTATGATCCTTGCGGGACCTTTAAATATTTTGGAAATGTCATAAAACTTGGCAGGTGATATTACGGGATCATAAAGAAACTTTTAGGAGGGACTGCATCAAAAGTTTCAGCAATTTTATTTTTCCTATGTTATCGCGGGACACCCTACTGTTTACTGTCGTATCCGGCAAGAAACTGTGTAAAGGGTGGTAGCCCAGTATCCTAACAGTTTTACAAATTTTATTGCAAGTGTGATCAGATCCAGATTACTTGGGTCTCTAGACAAGAAACCCAGTTACAGAACCATTCAAAGAGGACTATTTGTTGTTGGTCTGCAGTCGTATCGTCCTGCATGAAAACCAAACTTGTGACCCAAAGAACTGAAAGGACCGGTTGACCTTTAGTCATAAGTGCAAAAGTGGACTTCTCACCAGTATAGAGCGTAAACGTCTCCGATGAGAGTACCTTCACACAGTTGTACAGGTTCTGCAGGCATGCGAGGAGAACACCTAACCAAAAACATGATCCCAAGTGTGTCCTACCGACAGTGAAGCAAGCACCGAAGGTCATGGTGTGGGTAGTAGTGTCAGGTGCTGGACTGGCTGGTCTGTGAATGATGGCAAAGAACACCACTATGAATGGAAAGATGTATCGGAACATCCTGAGAGAGAAACTGCCAAACTTCATCAATATCCATGACGTCAGCCACTTCCAACAGGACGGTGCACCATGTCAATGTCATGGTGCAAAGGCCGTCAAATCCTGGATGAAGCAGAAGCGCATTCCACCGCTGAAGCCGTGACCTGGTAGCAGTCCAGACTTGAACATCACTGAGAGTGTGTGGTAGTGGTCTGCGGGTATACCCGTACCCGCGGGTTTACCGTACCCGACCCGTACCCGCGGGTCGGGTACGGGTTGGGTAAGCATTTCACGGGTCTGGTCGGGTCCGACTGGAAGTTTGGGGATGCAATAGCCATGCACCTTCAAAGACTTGCTATAACTGGCGGCATCCTATCTAAGTACCACATGCCTGTGTGCCTTAGTGAACTTGGTACTCATTAATAGATGTTCAAACGTGGCTTGTTTCAACTAACACAATCGTAGCGCTTTTACATATGTCCGATCTGAGTTTCAGACCATAGAGTACTAAATATAGATTGGTTAATCATTTGATTTTAAGCCTTAAATTTGAAAAAGATACTCCGAACATTAAAAAATTCAGGTGGGCATGACGATTGTTCATAAGTAGGTGCACTGTCATCGCCATTCTCATGCTCATAATTATTATTATTATTATTATGTTTACTGTGATCATCGCTATAATCATCAATTTATTATTATTACTACTACATCTTTTGGAAGACTAGTGGAATGGTAGGGACTGGGACCATGGGGTGGCCTATTAATGACGTGGCGGTTACGGTACGGGTACGGGTATACCCGCGGGTACAGAGGGTCGGGTTGGGTAGAAATTTTGAACTACGGACGGGTAACGGGTACGGGTAACGGTCCTGTATTACGGGTATGGGTCGGGTAGCCAAAATGCTCTACCCGCAAACCCCTAGTGTGTGGACTGTGTTTAAACAGGAGGTTTCTATCAACAATCCAACTTCTGAGGCAGACTTGATCAACTGCACCAAGACCGTGTGGATGAGCGAGATAACACCTGAATGCTACAAAAAATTCGTCCGACCTGCGCATACAAACTGGCATTAAAACAAAGGATATCTTTGCAAATACTGACTTTCAATTCTATTGCTGGCTGTGGTGATATTAAATGTTCCACAGACAGTCGATTCAATGGAAAAATCTTTGATTTTGAGCACTGCCTTTGTTTTGCTGATTATAATTTCCATTGCTGCAGAAAAGTCGAAATATCGATGCTTTAACACACATAAATTGTCATTACTGATAAAATATACCATTGCAAATATTAACGTTTTGTTCGGGTGGTATATGATGCAATTAAACATTGAAAAGACACTTCAGACAGTGTTAATATTCTTTATTTTGTTAAAATAACTAGTTTTTTCAATAAAATTGTTGATTAAAATGGGTGGTCGCAAACTTTTTGGCCATGACTACAATACATAGGGCCTACAAGCATCAGTAAACTCCTAAAAAATTGATTCACATTTCTTCAGTATGTAAGATACTTGCCTTCAGTTACCTATTTTGGTCACTTTTATGACTGCATTATACTTAATTCTAAGACGTGGCCTATACTGATAATCAGATACTTCAATTACTTCACTGTCGAATCTTCTTTAACGCCCTTTATTCTCCAGTTGCTCATTGCCAAGCATAGCCACTTAACTTACAATGCATGAGCAAGCAAATATACAGAAAGACACATCTAAGAGCAGAATAAGTGATACATAATAAGCAACAACACAAAATGCTACAATAATACCTAATCATAGAAGGTAGTATCTAACTATTGTTACGGGTTCCCTATAGCTATAACGAAGCTGAAGACTCGAATCTAGTTTTCAAGGTATAATTCTCGACAAAAACAATAAATCAAAACGATACATTACCCAACCGTTGAACGACGGTGGAAGAAAGGTTCGCTTTCAATGTGAAGAACGACCAACTAACAAGAAGTCTGTAACTCAGCAACGGGCTGAAGAACATCACAAACTGAAGCACCGTAAGACTTGAAAATGGCACAAGTCACGAACTAACTTGACTACCATGCAACCCAGAGAAATCTCAGACAACCCGACTAGCACAAAGGCTGAGTATCGGAGATTCTCTAACCGCCCCCTTTTCGTACCTCCTTATATAACCTACTCCCCTCGGCTATGAACTACTCAAGGGTATTGAACTCTGATCCCAGGACCGGTTAGGGCCTCAGACATAAGGGCCCCAATGGTAAAACTTTGATGGTGTTGTGCGAGTCCTAAATATTAATATTTTTCATATAACTTTTTGTGTGATGTTTCTGGATGGAATGGAACCAAATGGAACCTTGGCGAACAGTAGATCCAGACTTTTATGTTTAAGGACCACCCTAGTTTACATACATGCATAATGTACAAACATACATGTATACCTACATACATGTACACATGCATACATGTATACATTCATGCATGTATATATAAATAATGTATACATACATGTATTCATGCATACATACATACATACATAATTATATAGGTGTTCAAAGTAACCCCAATAAGAGCAATATTATATGTAGTAGTTAAAAATCAGCTAATTACACAGCAAATCAGCTAAGCATGCACAAAATCACTGAAGTGCTGTCATGTAGTACAGTGACAGTCAGAGGTTTAATAAAAATAATGCTGCCAATCAAAATTATGTAGTTTAGTTACCCTTGTACAAACAAAAGTTTGACACGTTTGAAAACAACGTTCTCAAACCACAACCATTCACTTCCGTCTGAGAAATAATGTAAATAACAAAAAGCTATTAAATTTTGCATGAACACTGAAGATTATGGTCGTGCCTACCAAAGAAAATGAACAATGAAAGAAATTTTACATTTTCAACAACTAGATGAATTGTTTAAACATGTTTTGGAAAAGTGTTCAAAGTTACCCCGCCGTTCAAAGTAGCCCCAATTTACGGGTAGCTCACTTGCAGTCCTTCAATGAAGCCTTGGTCCGAAATAAGGAAGAGAAACAATTTGTTCTGCAAATGGTCGAGTAACCAAGTTCCCAAACAGCTCTGAAGGGAATAAAAAAAAGACAAATAACTAACGGTTCTTCTTTCACCTTTGCCTTATATTTTATGTTTAAGTGTTGAAATGTGTCTGGATCTTTCAAAGTTGCAATTTAGGCTATTACATTGTTCCCTAAGTGGTAATTCTTCCAAGGCTTTGTGCCAGTTCTAAATCTATTCCGATTTTCATCTAATTTGGCAAGTGACAAGGTGGAACACGAAAATAACAAGGTCGATATTAATTTTGAAATGTCATATTTTAAGACACACCCTAAATCGCATACATACATAGGCCTACATACATCAATTAATCAATCAATCTATCAATCAATCAATCAATCAATTTATATAGCGCCTCTTCAAGGGTTCTACTCAGAGATGCTTATACAGTCATGGCCTAGAGTTTGCGACCACTTACTTTTGGGCATTTTTCCAATGTTCTGATGGCGTTTCTGCCATTCCTGAACTATTTTCTATGTTATTCCGCCTATTTTGCTATTAACGCTGAGACAAAAGATTGCTAACATGTTAGAGACTTAGGAAATATAGTTGGAAATATTTTCAAAATAGTTTAAAAGTTCATATTTTGATAATTTTATCCATGTTTACTAGGGTGTCCCGGCAAATATTTTTTATTCAGTCTTTTTTATACAGTCCCTCAGAAAAGTTTCTTTATGTGATCATATAAGAATACCTGGAAAAATTTTATGAAATTTTAAAATCTGTTAGGGGTCCCGCAAGACACTGACATTTTCACCATGTTGGCATTAATTTGCCTCGCACGTGTCGAATTTATTAATGCTTTTAGACACCGACCTTTGATCCCATGATAACATGTTTAATACCATTGGAAAGCTCTTAAATAGTGGAATCTACGAGTATCTGACTTTATTACGTACATAGTATGGTTTTACGATCAAATAATGAAATAATTGTACAGCAACTCAAGATTTGTGGACTTTCTCAATATCTGTTATTGCCATTAATCGTTAGAAGGAATCATTACAAATCCTTGATAATGCGACCAGCCATGGTTTCAGGTCCTCCATACATTCGTCTGCTTATTCTTAATCACTGTTTATACCTTCAGCTGCATATTGTTCAGTTCTACATTTTGCAATAATCTACAAGATTGTCACGATTGCACTTATAAAAGTCATGCCTGTGTTTTTCAACAACTTGCAGAAGAAACTGTTTCTGTTCATTGTTCTTGTTGAATTGAAATTCTGTATAAGAGCAACTCCAAGTTCAGCATTGTCATTCACACAGGCCAAGTTATTAACAGCCTGACATGCGATCTTATACATTTGGCTTTTGGGTCACTCTTCACATGGAATATCGAGGATACAAGCCACGATGAGTTGGCGGTAGTTCAGATGAAGCTTCGAGAAATATATAATTCCCTTTTCGTACGGTGGAGAGATTGAACCAAGTACAATCCTCGATCACCTTTCATTGTCAACATAAGCTGTGCTTTCTCTTCAGAAGAGAGATGGTGTGAGAACAGAGAGAGGGTTTCCAGCTCTTGGCTTATGTACCAAGAATGACACAGCATCGTCTTTAGTGGTCTTCAGAGCAGCAGCATCGTAAAATTGCAGCCTTTTATGAGTTGAATGTCATTGAAGGGTGAATCAGCAGTGACTCGACACGAAAACCACGATTGGATGTAGATGTTGACTAACAAAATCTGTTAAATCGTAAGTCCTACCGCTACTGCTACTCTTGTCCATTCTTTTGTCACTATCAGACTTGACTTCTGCTGCTCTCTATGTTGGCCTCCCGGCTACCCGACTGAGCTGTCTGGTTCGCGTCTTACGCTCTGCAGTCCGCCTTATTGGCCGCATACCCAAATTCGACCACATCTCCAGCTATATGCGCGACATTCTTCACTGGCTATATACAAGAAGGTTATGTCTGTAGATTCTGCTGTTTAAAAGCTTTCTATTGATACTAAGCATATTATTATGGGATAAAAATGTTGTCACCCAAATATTTAAAAGTCAATGACGCCATGCGTAATTTACGACAAACTGCACTAACTCTATGATCCTTGCGGGACCTTTAAATATTTTGGAAATGTCATAAAACTTGGCAGGTGATATTACGGGATCATAAAGAAACTTTTAGGAGGGACTGCATCAAAAGTTTCAGCAATTTTATTTTTCCTATGTTATCGCGGGACACCCTACTGTTTACTGTCGTATCCGGCAAGAAACTGTGTAAAGGGTGGTAGCCCAGTATCCTAACAGTTTTACAAATTTTATTGCAAGTGTGATCAGATCCAGATTACTTGGGTCTCTAGACAAGAAACCCAGTTACAGAACCATTCAAAGAGGACTATTTGTTGTTGGTCTGCAGTCGTATCGTCCTGCATGAAAACCAAACTTGTGACCCAAAGAACTGAAAGGACCGGTTGACCTTTAGTCATAAGTGCAAAAGTGGACTTCTCACCAGTATAGAGCGTAAACGTCTCCGATGAGAGTACCTTCACACAGTTGTACAGGTTCTGCAGGCATGCGAGGAGAACACCTAACCAAAAACATGATCCCAAGTGTGTCCTACCGACAGTGAAGCAAGCACCGAAGGTCATGGTGTGGGTAGTAGTGTCAGGTGCTGGACTGGCTGGTCTGTGAATGATGGCAAAGAACACCACTATGAATGGAAAGATGTATCGGAACATCCTGAGAGAGAAACTGCCAAACTTCATCAATATCCATGACATCAGCCACTTCCAACAGGACGGTGCACCATGTCAATGTCATGGTGCAAAGGCCGTCAAATCCTGGATGAAGCAGAAGCGCATTCCACCGCTGAAGCCGTGACCTGGTAGCAGTCCAGACTTGAACATCACTGAGAGTGTGTGGTAGTGGTCTGCGGGTATCGCCCGTACCCGCGGGTTTTACCTCGTACCCGACCCGTACCCGCGGGTCGGGTACGGGTGCTTTATTACCCGTCTTTTACCCGTACCGACGGGAAGTTTGGGGATGTAATTGCCATGCACCTTCAAAGACTTGCTATAACTGGCGGCATCCTATCTAAGTACCACATGCCTGTGTGCCTTAGTGAACTTGGTACTCATTAATAGATGTTCAAACGTGGCTTGTTTCAACTAACACAATCGTAGCGCTTTTACATATGTCTGATCTGAGTTTCAGACCATAGAGTACTAAATATAGATTGGTTAATCATTTGATTTTGAGCCTTAAATTTGAAAAAGATACTCCGAACATTAAAAAATTCAGGTGGGCATGACGATTGTTCATAAGTAGGTGCACTGTCATCGCCATTCTCATGCTCATAATTATTATTATTATTATTATGTTTACTGTGATCATCGCTATAATCATCAATTTATTATTATTACTACTACATCTTTTGGAAGACTAGTGGAATGGTAGGGACTGGGACCATGGGGGAGGCCTATTAATGACGTGGCGGTTACGGTACGGGTACGGGTATACCCGCGGGTACGGGTCGGGGTGGGTAGAAATTTTGACTACGGGTCGAGGTACGGGTACGGGTAACGGTCCTGTATTACGGGTATGTCGGGTCGCAGTAATGCTCTACCCGCAAACCCCTAGTGTGGACTGTGTTTACTGGTCAGGTTTCTATCAACAATCCAACTGACACTAGAGGCAGACTTGATCAACTGCACCAAGACCGTGTGGATGAGCGAGATAACACCTGAATGCTACAAAAATTCGTCCGACCTGCGCATACAAACTGGCATTAAAACAAAGGATATCTTTGCAAATACTTGACTTTCAATTCTATTGCTGGCTGTGGTGATATTAAATGTTCCACAGACAGTCGATTCAATGGAAAAATCTTTGATTTTGAGCACTGCCTTTGTTTTGCTGATTATAATTTCCATTGCTGCAGAAAAGTCGAAATATCGATGCTTTAACACACATAAATTGTCATTACTGATAAAATATACCATTGCAAATATTAACGTTTTGTTCGGGTGGTATATGATGCAATTAAACATTGAAAAGACACTTCAGACAGTGTTAATATTCTTTATTTTGTTAAAATAACTAGTTTTTTCAATAAAATTGTTGATTAAAATGGGTGGTCGCAAACTTTTTGGCCATGACTACAATACATAGGGCCTACAAGCATCAGTAAACTCCTAAAAAATTGATTCACATTTCTTCAGTATGTAAGATACTTGCCTTCAGTTACCTATTTTGGTCACTTTTATGACTGCATTATACTTAATTCTAAGACGTGGCCTATACTGATAATCAGATACTTCAATTACTTCACTGTCGAATCTTCTTTAACGCCCTTTATTCTCCAGTTGCTCATTGCCAAGCATAGCCACTTAACTTACAATGCATGAGCAAGCAAATATACAGAAAGACACATCTAAGAGCAGAATAAGTGATACATAATAAGCAACAACACAAAATGCTACAATAATACCTAATCATAGAAGGTAGTATCTAACTATTGTTACGGGTTCCCTATAGCTATAACGAAGCTGAAGACTCGAATCTAGTTTTCAAGGTATAATTCTCGACAAAAACAATAAATCAATACGATACATTACCCAACCGTTGAACGACGGTGGAAGAAAGGTTCGCTTTCAATGTGAAGAACGACCAACTAACAAGAAGTCTGTAACTCAGCAACGGGCTGACGAACATCACAAACTGAAGCACCGTAAGACTTGAAAATGGCACAAGTCACGAACTAACTTGACTACCATGCAGCCCAGAGAAATCTCAGACAACCCGACTAGCACGAAGGCTGAGTATCGGAGATTCTCTAACCGCCCCTTTTCGTACCTCCTTATATAACCTACTCCCCTCGGCTAAGGAACTACTCAAGGGTAACGAATGCCCATCCCAGGACCGGTTAGGACTCAGACATGAGACCCTAACATACCCCGGACCACAAACAAGGCAGAAACCAGAAGGGTTTCTGACTTAACTAACATGCAAACCATGCACATAAAACAAATATCATAATCAACAATATAAAACAATTACAAAAAATTATTATATACAACGAAATCTTTAAACTATACAGCTTACGACGTTCACTCACGTCGCCCCTAAGCATGACTATTCATTTATAACTAAAGATGGACGACTCAACAAGTCTGGAAGCAAATTGTCTCTCCCAGGACGATGTCGAATGTCCAAAGCATACTTTTGGAGTTCCAAACTCCATCGAAGTAATTTATCATTCGAATTGGCCATCGAATTAATAAATGTAAGTGGACTGTGATCAGTAAAGACCACCACAGGCGCAGAACCGAAGTACACGGCAAACGTCCGTACAGCCATGACCAAAGCCAGAGCCTCTTTCTCCACCGTTGAGTAGCGTACCTCGTGCTTCCGGAGCTTCCGGCTGTAGTAGCACACAGGATGCTCGATTTCGTCGTGAATCTGGAACAGACACGCTCCAATACACACCTGCGAAGCATCAACAGCAACAAAAAACGGTCTGTTATAATCAGGTGGTTTAAGAATTGGTTTTGACGCCAATCTCGACTTCAAATCAACAAAAGCCCTTTCTGCTTTATCCGACCACACAAATTTATTCCCTTTCTTCAAAATTTCAGTGAAAGGCTCAGTCAACTCTGCAAAATGTGGCAAATATTTGCGATAGTAGCTTGCCAACCCATGCAAAGACTGCAATTGCTTCTTATTTGTAGGAGTTGGGAAGTTCAGCATCACTTCCACCTTCTGTGATCGTGGTGACACTATTCCTCGCCCCACATGATGACCCAAGAAATCCACCTCAGCGTTAGCAAAAATGCACTTTTTCACATTTAATGTTAACTTAGCATTCTCCACACGTTGTAAGACCTGTCGTAAATGATCCATATGATTAGACCATGCCATACTGAAAATTATGACATCATCCAAATACGCATCACAAAAAGACTCCAACCCTGCAAAAACCTTCTTAACTAACCTACTAAATGAACTTGGTGCATTTCGAAGACCAAATGCCATGTATTTCCATTGGAAATGTCCATTAGGCGTTACAAAAGCTGTTACCTCACTTGCCGATGGCGCTATAGGAATTTGCCAGTAACCTTTTGTCATATCCAATTTCGTAAGAAATTTTGCCTGCCCAACTTTATTTATGAGAGTTTCCACTCGAGGCATCGGAAACGGATCAGGAACAGTGACTGCATTCAGTTTCCTGAAATCAGTACACAGTCTTAGCGTACCATCTGGTTTTGGAACCAAAACTATTGGTGCAGCCCACGGACTTTCAGACTCTTCAATAATCCCCTCTTGCAACAACTCCTCTATTTCCTTATTTACCAACTTTAACCTTTCAGGATGAAGCGGATATGGTGATTGCCTCATAGGTTTTACTCCCTCCATCAACTTGACATCATGCGACACCAAAGTTGTCTTCCCCGGCTTGTCACTAAACACATTCTGAAATTTGCACAACACATTTGTTAAATCATCAATTTGACTCTGATTCAAGTGATCCATATTCACTGATTCCAAAAATGATGTAGGCGTGCTTGTATCAGTCACCAAAACATGCGTTTCAGGTTCAATATCCACAACCATCACCTTCTCCCCTTGCCGTGGTAAATATCTCTTCATGAGATTCACATGCACCACCCTTTTCGTTTTCCTCCGATCTGGAGTACCGACGAGATAATCCACCTCACCAAGTCTTTTCAGTACTTGATATGGACCACAGTACTTCGCTTGTAATGGTTTCCCAATCAAAGGCAACAACAGTAAAACCTGTTCACCCTTCTCAAAAGTAACAGACTTCGCATGCAAATCGTACCATTCTTTTGATTTTGACTTAAGTACCATTTCATTGTCATTTGCAATCTGTAAAGATACCTTAATCTTCTCTCGAAGATCCAAAACAAAATCAATTAAATTTGTCTTCTTCAATTCTGGCACTACATCAGTACGTAACCAACTATGCTTAATCATTTGTAAGGGCCCTTTCACATCCCTTCCAAACATCAAGTCAAATGCAGAGAATCCCAATCCCTGAACTGGAACTTCTCTATATGCAAAAAGCACCCAAGGAAGAATTTCATCCCAATCACCCTGAAAAGTTTCCCCTACTGCTTTCAACATATCTTTTAGAGTACGATGAAATCTTTCCAGGCATCCATTGGTCATTGGATGAAAAGCACTGGTCTTTAACTGAATTATTTGACATTCATTCATCAACAAATGCATCAATTCTGACATAAACTCAGAACCCTGATCTGTTAAAACTTCATCAGGAAAACCAAATGTTGTGAACACTGACACCAACACCTTTGCCACTTCCACCGCTGTGTGAACCTTAAGCGGAAATGCCAACGGAAAATGTGTACCTAAATCCATTATCGTTAACAGAAATCTGTTTCCCGACTTATCGCAAATGTCCAAAGGACCAACGATATCCAAAGCAATTCTTGACCATGGTTTATCAATGACTGGCAAATTAATCAAAGGCGCTCTAGCTTTTGTAGCTCCCTTGCCAAGCCTCTGACAAACATCACAAGTACGACAGTACTCTCTCACGTACTTGAAAATACCAGGCCAATAAAAATGCCTCAACACTCTATCAAGAGTTTTCTGCGTACCTAAATGTCCACTCGAAGGAACATCATGCGCTACGTGAATTATCTTAGGCCGTAAAGAAATTGGAACGAGTACTTGCGTTCTACCGAAACCTTCTGGCTCCAACACACTCCTCCAGACACGAACCAAAACTCCGTCACGAACTTCGTAAAAAGAGCGTTCACTTCTGTCCGGTGACCGTGCTAGATCAAAAAGACAATTGAAAGATTCGTCACTGCGTTGCAATTCAATCAATCTTTCCCTTGTACAAAATTCCAAACCTTCATTAAACAAATCATTTAAATTCAAGTCAGCAGAATCAATTACATCCGAAGTCTTAATTATAGGAGCGTCAACGTTTGCAGCGTCCTGTCTATCTACGCTTGAGTGCACCGTCGTCCCTAATTTACTCTGAGCCCTAGTAACCACTGCTACATCTATCGGTTCCTTTTGCATTAAGTCATTTCCGATGAGCATATTGATTCCTTTTGGTAATTTGTCCACCAACCCACAAAGAACAGTTCCAGAAACCCACTCACTTTCTAATTGAATTTCAACTAACGGGACATTAACTGGTTCACCAACAATTCCCTGAATTAATCTATCGTCTCCCGTTAAGACATAATCACTAGGATTAAGCCCATCCCTACTGACTATCGACTGTAATGCACCCGAGTCTCTCAGTAGCACCACATGACGCTGCGAACCCTGTCGTCCGTACACAAGCCCATCCTTAACAAACGGTCTATACTGCTGATTTATCGTTGGATTGCCCGACTGCACATCTACTAATCCAATGTTATTATCTGAATAATTTGTGTTCGCACAGGCCAAATTTCTTGCTTTTAGCTTTTCACAACTTGAAATGCTGTGCGATCTTGCATGACAATACGCACAAGTTACAGGAGTGCCAAACGCACCTGTATAATTCCTTGCTGTATTCTTAGGGCTACCCCAGGAATTTTGACCTCCGCTTCGTTTCACATTAGCAGTGTCATTTGCCCATCCCTTTTCAAATTTCACTGGAGCTACATTAGCTTTCTTGAAAGGTTTGTACAGCAAATCATATTCATCAGCCATACGTGCTGCTTCAGAAAGTGTCGTTACTTTGCGTTCGATTATCCAACGATGTAAATCCCCAGGCAGACAATTCACAAACTGTTCCAATTTGAAAATTTCCAAAGCCTTATCTAAATCA
Organism: Aporrectodea caliginosa; assembly: GCA_020284085.1. Classification (NCBI taxonomy): domain Eukaryota; kingdom Metazoa; phylum Annelida; class Clitellata; order Crassiclitellata; family Lumbricidae; genus Aporrectodea; species Aporrectodea caliginosa. The sequence continues at coordinate 281,267 of JACEVL010000301.1, forward strand.
GACAATGCACCTTCTCCTTCCAGCCAACTCTTAAATGGAATATTCAACCGATACGCAAAATTTGAATAAGTTTCAAGATTACCCTTCTGCAATTCCCGAAACCTTTTCCGATAGAACTCTGGCACTCGTGAATACGCCGTAAGCAAAGACTTCTTTACCACCTCATAGTCCTTACATTGTTCCAATGAGAGCTCGCCGAAAATTTGTAAAGCCTTCCCCGTTAACTTCGTATGAATTAGCGACGACCATTTATCTTTCGGAAATTGATGTAGCTCCATGGCTTTTTCAAACGATTGTAAATAATGCTCCAAATTTGTGTCGTCAAACCGAGGTACAAATTTTACTGCCGATGCAATATTAAATTTCGGCGTATGCCCCGTTCTTTCTGCATTTTCCTCATTCAAACCCTGTGCTCCGTCCTCGAAGTAACCTCCTGTTAATCTTTCTAAGGAACCTCCTAATTCCTTCATTTGCAATTGATGCTGTCTCTGTTTTTCTTTCTCTGCCAATTCCATTTGTAACTTTCTCTCATCTGCTTCTATCTGCATCCTCTTAGCCTCATTTTCCATAGACAACCTTGCTGTCAATGAATCACTCTCTACCCTCAACTTCCTTTCCAACATTTCTGCCTCCTCTTTCTTAACCTGTGCCTCCATCCGTAATTTCCTTTCTGTTGCTTCTGCCTCTTCTTTCTTAACTTGTATCCTCCTTTCTTCCTCTTCCTTCTTAACTTGTATCCTCCTTTCTTCCTCTTCCTTCTTAACTTGTGCTTCTATATGTATTTTCCTTTCCATTGCTTCGTTCTTAGCTTCCAATTCTTTCTCAAGTCTTCGTGACTCCAATTCTGCTTGTTCCATCTTAAACTTAGCTTCTATTTGTGCCTGTTCCTTCTTAGCATCCGCTTCCATCTGTGTTTGTATTTTGAATTTCTCCAGCTCAAACTGTCTTTCCGCTTCTCGGTCTTCTTTTTGCTGTATACGTGCAATTTCTGCCTGCTCTTTTTCCAATTTTTGTTTTAGAATTTCAGCTTTAACTCCCGATTCTTTTACTTTTGGAGACGCATCTGGCGACTTAATCAATTTTATCAATGCCTTTTGCAATTGTACTTTTGTAAGACCTTTTACGTCTTTCCCCAATTTCTCCAATTCCTCTTTTAATTCCTCCTGTTTCATCTCCAAAATGTCGTCCAATGCCAACATTTTCCCCGCCTCTGGTGTCTCCATTTTCAAAATGTATAAATTTCAAAATTTTCTCGAGACACGCCCCTTAATTTCAAAATTTCTTCTCTGCCTCAAATATTCTCTTAACGTCGCGAAAATTTTCGACGAAACCTTAATTGTTGTATGTACTACCAACAAATGAGAATTTCAAACGTACGAGAAAAAAAATCCCGGCCTAGAGCTCCCATATGTTACGGGTTCCCTATAGCTATAACGAAGCTGAAGACTCGAATCTAGTTTTCAAGGTATAATTCTCGACAAAAACAATAAATCAATACGATACATTACCCAACCGTTGAACGACGGTGGAAGAAAGGTTCGCTTTCAATGTGAAGAACGACCAACTAACAAGAAGTCTGTAACTCAGCAACGGGCTGACGAACATCACAAACTGAAGCACCGTAAGACTTGAAAATGGCACAAGTCACGAACTAACTTGACTACCATGCAACCCAGAGAAATCTCAGACAACCCGACTAGCACGAAGGCTGAGTATCGGAGATTCTCTAACCGCCCCTTTTCGTACCTCCTTATATAACCTACTCCCCTCGGCTAAGGAACTACTCAAGGGTAACGAATGCCCATCCCAGGACCGGTTAGGACTCATGACAGACATGAGACCCTAACACTATATTTATATAATTTGAGTCTCTCTCTCAACACGTGTCCAGAGGCTCTACTCAGCACCAATATGCACTACGGGCATAAAACACGCTTGCAGTATTTCCCTTCCTTACCCACAATGAGCAAATTATATTCAATATTTGCTAAATGCATCAAGGTGAAACCCTATTAAGCCAGCAATATTGTTCTTAATAACCTACATGTAACTGCATCGTATTAGGAGGTCTAGACAAACAATAGGCAACGATATTCAAACGTCCTTTCTTAACGCTGAAAGATTATATACTTAACTGAGTTTACTAAACATTGTAAGGATATAAAACAAACCTGGAATATCATAAAATCTATAATTAATGCTAAATCTTCTGAAACCATAGTTGACTCCCTCACCATTGATGGTAAGGTAATTTCTTATAGTGAAATGATTGCTGAAAAGTTTAATAATTACTTTGCTGGCATTGCACAATATCTCGCCTCCAAGTTTCCGGATTCTGGTGGTTTCTGCACTGACTAGTGGCTACCTAAACCAATAACCAATCACTATTGAACTCCACCAGAGGAATTAATAGAACTTAATTGTACCTCAAAACCGACTCACAGTCTAGGACCTGATATTCTTCACCCGAGTATAGTTAGTCCTAACATAATATTGATAGCGGCCCCACTCTGAGACATAATAAACTGTTCCCTATCTATCGGCATAGTACTTAAAGATGTGAAACAATCTACAATCATCCCTATATTTAAACAAGGAAGCAGTGAGTAACTTCCAAACTACAGGCCTATATCTATTCTGCCATTCTTCTGTAAACTCCTTGAAAAAGTTATGTATCAACGTCTGCACAGATATGTATCCAAAACGAATATTCTACACTAGGGTTGAGTGAAAGTTATAAGCAAATATTTTTTTGGAGAATCTTCAATTGGCAGGGGGTGGAAAACTTGTGTATCCACTAGTAGTGCTAGCGTAAAATATCTTGCCTCTAGTATTATGTTTTGAGGTGCCCTAACTGGGAAAACCAATCACATTCTAACCGAAAAATTGAGATCTTTCACATTGTCGTAAATTGCGTAATGTTCATACTATATATTACTGTGACCTCACTGATATGTCACGGACTAAACTATGCGAAATTACATTCACATGAACACTAGATAATACAAATTCTGATACTGAAAGTGGTTTGATTAGAATTATTTGCTGAAAAGTTTTCCGTGAAGTGTCTCGTTCCTCGAAAATCAGATTTTTAATCAGACGTTTTAATAAAGCTTTTTGATTCCAGTATGGACCGTATTATAAATCCATCTCTTTGATCTTCGTTTTACACACACTGTCACACAGACGGTGACTCTTCAGTTACAAGTCTGATGCATCTTTAACTTGCTTGGGTAAGACAGGGAAACTTTGGAAATTCAATAATTGTTTGGTTTCATTCGCATTCTTGTTCTTGGCAAGTTCCAAAATGTTTTCGTATGACAGCAGCCTTTTACGAGGAGGATCACAAGTTCCAGACATCTGCTGGTTTCTTTCCAACTTATTAAGTCAACGTAATTTGTAGCAGCAAAGTTAAAAGTTGGCACACGGAACTGTCTGACTGTAGTGGATGAGTCTTGTCACCCGGATGCCAGTTCTCTTATATAACTTCTGTCATCGGTTAATATCGCAAGCAGATGATTCTCAGCATGTACAAGGAAGCCATTCCTTTGAACGACTAACTACTGGATCAACAATCTCCAACATATCTTTGGACAAGTATCTTAAAAATGCAATCATTCGATGAAGTTGACGAGAACCTTCTGTGATGGTTTGCAGATGCAACATGAAAATGCAGAATTCTGTTAGCAGCTGTAAGCCATCTCGAATGAACTACTGGACCTGGTTTTCGATTAGCAACTTCATCAGGGCATCTCCCCGCAGCTTTGCAGCACCGTTCTTTAACAGCATGCGCCACCTATTCTGCTATATCAACTACTGTTGGATCCTTTTGTTCATTCATTTCATTTCATTCATTCATCCATTTTGAAGACTTAGCGCCCATTCACGAAACCTACTCATGAGCTCTCCCAGCCAAGCCGCTCATTTATTGTTTCCTCTAAATTGTCATCACTAACGAACCATGTCAGCATATGCGGAAGCACAGTTTCTGAAGGAAAGCCAAATACTGGACAACTACTAGTTTGTCTTGTTTTCGGTTTCTTGGTTGCCATTCTTGCAGCCAACCTTTTATTCATTTATTCATTCATTCATTTAAGATATTTATATAGCACCCCTTCATGGCTACTAATCAGAAGTGCTCCCGACCCCAGCACGGCTAAAAATGACAGTTTTGAGGCTAGAATAGAACGCATCAGAACGTATCTTGGTGTTGCGTCTGCTCTGGAGAGCAAACGCAGCACTAACAGGAGCCCGTTCCAAACCGAGGGGCCAACGACTGAGAAGGGGCGGTTATGCCTATTAGATGTACTGCAAAAGGAACAAGGAGCACATCCAGCTAGGTTGAGCGGAGGCAGCAACGGCCTATGAAACCAAGGGTAGTTCAGGAGAGCTCGCGAAGGTAGGAAAGCACCCGTTCCAGCATATAGCCAGAGACGTGGCAAGGCACAGCAAGCACCGCCAGACCGAAGAGGTCCTGCGTGGCCGAGTGGGTTGGTAGCCCGCTCATTACGCCGGTGGCCCGGGTTCGATTCCCGGTCGGTCGGTTTATCAGAGATTAATTTCTCGGATCTTTACAGCGGGTGGCTCGGTCGCAATATAAACGTGGAGTACAATACAATATAATGCAATACAGCACAATACAACTGGGGCGCGGTGGTGTAGGGGTATGTTCGGTGCCTTGCAGCTGGAGGGTTTCGGGCTCAAATCCACCTCAAAAACCGCCGCGTAGGGACCCTGGGCAAGTCCTTCACTCGCAATTGCTCATGCGCTTCGGCGTGAAACTCCGATTCAGCGTCCGCGCAGTAGTCGGGAGCGCCTCTGAATAGGCAATCTGTGGCCTATCTACGGATGTGTGTCAGCCTTCAAAGTACTAACAAAAGACATAGCCATAATAAAATCTCATTAGTGAAAAACATAACATTGTAAGTTTAACCAAGTTCAAGACGTCTATTAAAAATTTAAGCATTCCTGGTGTTTTGGGTGGCCTTGGTCACCTCAAGACATGCATCATATCCAATATTATTTCACCCCCAGGCTGCTGTGCACAGTACACAATTCTTGCACACCCTGCCGATTCTGAAATATTAACTTCATTTTATCACTCCACCCTATTCTACACCCCTACCAACATGGATTCAGATCAGGGCATTCTACTGCAATGGCAATTCTAAATATGCAAGACAAAATAACCCAAGCCATAGATAACAGTGAATACTCTACAGGAATTTTCCTGGATCTAACGAAAGCATTCGATACTGTGGATCTTGTGCGTAGGTATTTGAATCTGTCCTTTACCTCCCCTCCAATGTCTACCCTACTTGCCGATCAATACGCCTTCCGCCCTACTGGCTCAACAACTGCTGCCTTGATTTCCATCCTCCAGGCTGTTACAGACCTCCTATCAACAAACGATTATGTCACGTTGATTTTCCTAGACTTTTCAAAAGCTTTTGACTCTGTGCGCCATTCCACACTTGCACAAAAGCTTTCCCAGCTAGAAATCTCAGATCATATCTACAATTGGCTGGTAGAATTTTTGCAAGACAGAACACACCTGACACGCTTCTCCGGGCTGAAATCAACCATTGCATCCATCAACGCCAGCGTTGTTCAAGGCTCTGGGGTAGGCCCATCATCTTACATCGTCGATGCCTTGGATTTGCATCCGGTCAATCCTCAGAACTTGATCAGAAAGTATGCGGAGGACACTTATTTAATTATAGGTGCCTCCATGGGGAGTTCCACTCCGGAAGAGTTGGAGAACGTATCGGAATGGGCCGTGAGGAACAATCTACGACTGAACGAGAGAAAATCCCAGGAAATGATCATCCACCGTCGACGTGTCAAAGGAACATCTGACCCACCTACCTTAGGAATCGTGAGAGTAACATCAATTCTCATGCTCGGAGTGACAATTGCAAATGATCTCAACGCTTCTTCCCATGTCAACAGGATTCTAAGTGCATGTCTGGTTCGCTCCACGCTCTCAGAGTCCTCAGGGCACACGGTCTCCCTCCGACAGCGCTCCATGAAGTTGCACGTGCAACTACCATCTCTCGCCTTCTCTATGCCTCCCCTGCTTGGTGGGGATTCACCACTGCAAGCGACCGACAAAAACTCCAACGTTTCCTGCAAAGGGCCAACCGACTGGGCTACCTTCCTCCTCAACACCAGGATTTAGACCAAATGATGGAAGATGCAGACGTCAGACTCCTGCTTGCGGTAAACCGGAACTCACAACATGTGCTCAGAGGCCTCTTTCCTCCGACCGTACGCAGGCCATATGCTCTGCGCCCTAGGCCTCATGAATATGAACTGCCCAAAAAAGATGACCACAATTTCATCTCTAGGGTTCTATATCGGACCATTCGGGATGTTAAGATTTAACTCTCAATCCTGTCTATAGGCATAAACTTATTGTTTTTAATTTCCTTACTTTCATTATCACATGTAAACAAGTTGCGGTATGTCAACTTTGTATCTTAATAAACGAAATCTACTATCACAACATACTCATAACTAAACTGGAAATGTACGGAGTAAGCGAAATTGCCAGATCTTGGTTTAAGAACTACATAACCTTACGATACCATCAGGTCAAATGTAACAACAAATTGTCGAAATTTAAATTAATTAAATATGGGATTCCACAAGGTTCTATCTTGGACCCACCTGTTCATGATCTTCAGCATTGACCTGCAAAACGTATAGCTTACTGCAATATGATTTCGGCTACTAACACTAGACTAATTCTATGTCATTCTGTAATTTACCCTTACATATCTAACTTAAATATGATTTGGGCTTCTAACTATACTCATCGCCTAAAAAGAATAATACTACTTCAAAAACGAATACAACGCATCATAGTCGGATCCACTTGAAACTCACATACTGACTCCTTATTTAAACATTATCGAGTTCTAAAACTAACCCAGATTAAGCAAAAACAAATTAATGAATTTATGCATCGTTATATATTTAATACGCTACCAACTAACTTTTCCAACCTCTTCACATTCTCGGCAGACTTACACTCTTACAATTATATTAGAAATCTCATTTGTCATAAGTTAACTGCACCAGTATGGGAATTGTAAAAAAATAACTGGGGGGTTAGACGTTGATTTATGTGCAGTTTGGGTGTGAAATGTAAACTTTACTATGGGAGCCTAAGAAAGACTAGGGGGTTGAGACCCCCCCCCCCGGCAATTCTCACCCTGAACTGCACAGTTAGCCGTTTTACACTTTGATACACTGTTACATTAACGGTTTGTCGGGATGCTAATGAATAGGTCGAAGTCAGACACCGCTAACTGCTGCTTATGTTGTATAACTGCAGATAACATGCAGCTGTTATAGTTTATATGTCAGTAACCGCCATCTCATACTGCAACGGATATATAAGGGGTCCTATTTAGTGGGACCTTGGTCCCACTAAATAGGACCCTTCTGGTCTCCCTATTGTAACCATTCGAACATTCATGTATGATATGTCAACTGAATAATACCTGCTATAATGAATGCTTGGCTGGTTCAATAAAGTGATGGTAAGGGTTGTGATGGTTATGAATTGATACGCATGCTGCGTACATTTAAAGATGTATATGATGTGCCGGGCAAGACATCACTTGTTGCACACCGTATTGAGTTGATACCTGGTGCACGACCTGTACGTCAGGCGACCTATCGGTTACACCCTTAATGCGAGGCACAGGTGATTGAGGAAATTAAGGACCTAATTAAGGAAGCCAATTTTTGAAGAATCCAATAGTGTTAGGCTGCGCCTATAATTGTGGTTTAACCTAAAGCAAATGGCTCTACTCGGTTGTGCGCCGACTTTCGTAAATTAAATGCGCTAACAATAGCTGATCCTTATTGTATGCCGAGAGTGTAATCTCTAATTGTTAAAGTTGGGAAAGCTAAATTCCTAACTAAACTCGATGCAGCTATTGAATTTTGGCAATTAGTAGTCAAAATAAGAGTTTGAACACAAACTAGTGCTATATAAGTTATTTCTTACTCAACTTAGACTCTACCAGCTCCAACAACGGCTTCCACACACCTTCTACTGGTTTTAGCGCAAATATAAATTATTTCTTACTCAACGTAGACTTCAAGAGCTCCAACAATGACTTCCAGAATTTTGAGAGTTTGAACACAAACTAGTGCTAAATAAACAGTCTATTTGCTCGAGGCCGTTTTTAAAAACAACAGTTAGGCGCTACATCATTATCTATTTGCTCGAGGATGTCAGTTCCTGACCAACTGCAATAAATAGCAGTACATGCCACACCATTAATTATGCAACAAGCTGCACGCGCGCAGTCGCCTGATGCAACTTCATCCGCTATTTGCATCAGCCGTCCGCATGCTGTGATCGGGCGCCCATTGCTATGCGGCAGCTGCGTATTAACCGTTGGATTTGATTGTTTGGTTTTTTAAACTAAGCATAAATGGCACATGATATTATATTCGATTCGATATTAAACGTCAGCGCATTTCCGAAGGATTTGATCTCCGAAGCAGTTAACAGCAGAAAAGGAAATCGCTGGAAATGGAACAAGAAATTCGGTAAACGTGTTGTTTAGCGTCGTAAGTAATTCGCCCATTGTACCATTTTTGTGTTTTCATCTATCCAACATCTACTTTGGCGAGAATCCTTCTCATCGATCCAGCTTCCAATTGGCCAAGAATTCGTGCAATTAATCCAGCTTCTTTTTAAACAGGAATTATTTTTCATCAGTACAAATTTAAGTTAATTAAGAATTATTTTTCAACAATCGAGCTTCTGTTTAAGCAACATTCATTTCATCAGGCCCACTTCTATTTGAGGAACAATTATTTTCATCAATCCGACTTCTATTTAGCTATTATTCTTTTCGTCAATCCCACTTTTATTCGACCAACGCTGAAACCCATGCAATGGCTAATAATTTACGACGTTAAACTACCCGTTTACCAGAAATTCTTCAGTTAGTAGTTGCTTCATGACCGAGGGGTAAATTTGGGGTAGAATTGTATCAAATTTGGGGTAGAATTGTATAAAAACCACGAAATATTTTTTGTCTCTCTAGCGCAGATTCCTGTGATTTCCTATTTATAATCTATATTATAAGGCGTGCTCTACGTTTTCCTTCCGCGTTTGTATGTTTGTATGTATGTTTGTCCGTCATCTAAAGGCTCCAAAACGGAACGCTTTAGCGATTTACAAAATTTTTCAAAACATTATTACGCCACGTCTATATCAACGCGACTATTTTCAGCTCGCAATTTTATTTAAACGCCGATATATGGACATTTTAAATTTTTCGACGAGGCTATCTTATAATAGCAGCCGTAGTATGGCCATTTGTCCACGTCACGCATGCTAATATTAATATGCAATGTTACGTCACACCGAGCATTTAGGTCAACGCTCTGATTCGCAACCAATCACGATGACCGTTGATTTCAAATCAGAAGTGGTAACGCCCACGGCAGAATTTCAATGCAACACTTTAGAGATACGAAATTTTTAACGAACGTTTTCATTTGAATTTCTATAGATCTCAACCCAACTTTATATCAACTCAAAATTTACTTTAAATTCCGATATTTGGACATTTTAAGTTTCGATGTGATCATAGTTTCAATGCAATTGAATTCTAGCTATACAGGAGTATATATTGCATAGAGTTGTTATTAAACAATTTCAAGCCAGCGCGTAAATTCGCCAGAGGGACAAAGGAAAAATTTGCACACCGTTAAATTCAAATTCACGGGCGCTGACGAAGATGTCACTTTAAAACGGAAAACACGCTGCATTGAACGAAAGTGTAAACGCTGTCCAAAAGACACTCGTTTACTCAATCTGCTGAAAGTACAAGCACAGAAACAAAGAAAATGTTTTCAGCACAAACGCTCAATCTACCTACGACACAACATTGAAGAAGCGGAGAAGGATGGCAAGGCTCTGTGGAAATCATTAAATTCTATTTTATCCCCGCAATCCTCTATTGAATGCCCACTCTCACCTGATGAACTTCTTGATCACTTTGCAAACAAAACTGAAGCTATTCGCCATTCCACCAAAGACGCCCCCTTACCTGTCTTGAACCCTAACCACCTAAATTTTCCTGCTCTTTGTGCTTTTGATGAGATCACTTTACCGGAAGTTGATAAGCTTCTCAGTAACTCCTCCTCCAAGCAATGTGAGCTTGATTCCTGCCCAGTCTGGATTATTAAATCCCTTCGACAAATTTTTGCCCCCATTTTGATCCTACTCATAAACTGCTCACTTATCACTGCTACCTTACCTGCTTCCCACAAGCGTGCCATTATCCGTCCTCGCATTAAAAAATCAGGCCTTGACCCTTCCGATCCTGGTAATTACCGCCCAATCTCTAACCTATCTTGCATCTCCAAACTTGTCCACCGTCAGCTATCTAACTATGTTGAATCCAACTCCTTGCTACCTCTTGTTCAGTCTGGTTTCCGCCGCCTCCACTCCACTGAAACTGCTGTCCTTAAAGTTTATAATGATATAATCATGGCACTTGACTCTGGTTTCATAACTGCCCTTCTGTTACTAGATTTCAGCTCTGCCTTTGATTGTGTTGACCATTCCATTCTCATTCAAGTGCTTGAATCTCAATTTGGCATTATGGCCTCTGCTCTTCTCTGGATTGCTAATTTCTTGACAAACCGATCACACTCTGTGCGACTTGGTTCTAACACTTTTAGGTACTTCAATATCCTCTTTGGTGTACCTCAAGGTTCTATACTTGGACCCCTCTTGTTCATCTTCTATACCTCTAATATTGTTCACATTGCCTTCAAACACGGCATCCTTATACACCTTTATGCTGACGACACACAACTCTATATTAAACTTGCTGCCAAAGACTTTGATAATGCAATGTTTCGCTTAATAACTTGTTTCACTGAAATCCAATCATGGTGTGCATCCATGCGCCATAAACTGAATGCCTCCAAGACAGAACTTATCTGGTTCTACCGCAACCCGTTACCTAACTCACAATTATTCCACTCCGTACTCAATCTTAACCCAGATTGCTCCATCAAACCAGCTGATGTTGTCCGAGACCTTGGTGTCCTCCTTGATAACTCGCTGTCTATGAAAACTCATATCTCCTCCATAACCAAATCCTGTTTTTTCCATCTCAGACGCATTCGGCAAGTCAAGAAAAGTCTTAACGAAAAATGTGTTCGTACCCTAGTACAGGCCCTTGTCATTTCTAGAATTGACTACTGCAACTCGGTCCTATGTTGTCTTCCTGCATCTACCCGTCAACCTCTCACAGCTGTTTTTCATTACGCTGCTAAGCTTATCAAGAACCTAAATCCTCGGGATTATGTCACACCGACCCTCCGTGAACTACACTGGCTTCCCATACAAGCTCGTATCAATTTCAAAATCTGTCTTCTAATGTACAGAATCTACACAAGCTGTTCTCCTGCATACCTTTCTTCACTTGTTACACCCTGTTCCTCTCTCCAATCTAGACGAGGGCTACGTTCATCGTCTCAAGGTGATTTGTTGTGACACGATCACTCAAAAAACTTGGTAACAGGTCATTTGCGCTAGCCGGCCCGGCTGAATGGAACAAACTCCCTGTCTTTATCCGCAAATCCTCAACTTTATCGATTTTCAAAACTAACCTGTTTAAACACATCTGTTTAAGATTTACTATGATTGATTTTTCTGTTACGCGCTTTTGTGCAAGATTCCAATTTTGTTTAGGCGCGCTACAAATAACAGTCTAATAATAATAATAATAATAATAATAATAATAATAATAATAATAATAATAATAATAATAATAATAATAATAATGTCGTTCAATTCAAATACACGGGCGCTGAGGAAAACCAGGGCGAACGCCGGGTAAAAACGTCTAGTCTATATTATAAGGCGTACTCTGTTTACGTTTTCCTTCCGTTTGTATGTTTGTATGTATGTTTGTCCGTCATCTAAAGGCTCCGAAACGGAACGCTTTAGCGATTTACAAATTTTTCAAAACATTATTACGCCACGTCTATATCAACGCGACTATTTTCAGCTCGCAATTTTATTTAAACGCCGATATATGGACATTTTAAATTTATCGACGAGGCTATCTTATAATAGCAGCCGTAGTATGGCCATTTGTCCACGTCACGCATGCTAATATTAATATGCAATGTTACGTCACACCGAGCATTTAGGTCAACGCTCTGATTCGCAACCAATCACGATGACCGTTGATTTCAAATCAGAAGTGGTAACGCCCACGGCAGAATTTCAATGCAACACTTTAGAGATACGAAATTTTTAACGAACGTTTTCATTTGAATTTCTATAGATCTCAACCCAACTTTATATCAACTCAAAATTTACTTTAAATTCCGATATTTGGACATTTTAAGTTTCGATGTGATCATAGTTTCAATGCAATTGAATTCTAGCTATACAGGAGTATATATTGCATAGAGTTGTTTTTAAACAATTACAAGCCAGCGCGTAAATTCGCCAGAGGGACAAACGAAAAATTTGCACATCGTTAAATTCAAATTCACGGGCGCTGACGAAGATGTCCTTCAATTCAAATACACGGGCGCTGAGGAAATCCCGGGCGAACGCCGGGTAAAAACGTCTAGTAATTACATAATGCCTGATGAGACTTTGCTGTTACAATGTATAGGTCTATCATAGAGTTAATTTCAGTTAGACCAGTCGTTAACCTTTTTTCTTTTTACTTTGGAAACAATTTTAGTAGTGGGTACAGTCTTTCTTTTTGTATTTAACGTAATACTTATAACACTTTCTTGCCTGTGCCGTGCGTTCCTTACTAAATTGGTCGTGAGCCGATTGGGGCCAGACTAGTGCTACATAAATTAATGTATTTACCAAGCTAGTCCTTGAGACTCAAACGGAGGCCTCTAGCAGGATTTTCTAACGGTAAAGCATTGTTTGGGCCGAGACAAACAGCCTCGTGGGGGAAGCCCCACTCGTGAGAATTTGGTATGCAATGCTGCTATGGTTTGAGTTGTTTAGTACACATTCCAAAGCCCCACTCGTGAGACTTTGGTTTGTAATCCTGCTATGATTTGAGGCTAGTACACATTCCAAAGACCCACTCATGAGACTTTGGTATGTAGTCCTGCTATGGTTTGAGGTGATTTAGTACACATTCCAAAGCCCCACTCGTGAGACTTTGGTATGTAGTCCTGCTATGGTTTGAGGTGAGTTAGTACACATTCCAAAGCCCCACTCGTGAGACTTTGGTTTGTAATCCTGCTATGATTTGAGGCTAATACACATTCCAAAGACCCACTCATGAGACTTTGGTATGTAGTCCTGCTATGGTTTGAGGTGAGTTAGTACACATTCCAAATTCCCACTCGTGAGACTTTGGTAATTGTAATTGTAATTAGCAACTTCTATTGCGTCTGTGTCTAATGCACAAGGCATCAACCGATGGCACACGAAAACCAAGCCGTAATCAGGTCAACATCCAAAAGATCAGTGCATAAGTGACAGAGAGACAGCCAACGGTGGACAAGCAATTTGAAAAAGGTAAGTTTTAAGCCGATAACGAAATGACGCAAGCGACTGTGCACAGCATACAGACACAGGAAGAGAGTTCCAAAAAGTAGGTCCAGCAACTGAAGACGCGCGTTTGTCAAGAACAGTTCTTCATTTCGGTATGACCAGACAAAGATGATCGGATGACCTCATTGAATAATGATAAGTTTGGGGAATAAGAACTGATTTTAAATATTGTGGTTGACCAGAGTTTACAGTTTTATATACTATGAGTCCCATTTTGACGCGAATTATTTGCTGAACAGGAAGCCAATGCAAAGATTTAAGCGCAGGGGTTATATGTTCATATTTGCCTGTATTAGTTATGACTCTAGCCAGAGAGTTCTGAACCCTTTGCAGTTTAAGCATGTTAGATTTATTGATACCAGTAAGAAGTGAATTACAATAATCTAGACGACTGGAAACCAATGCATTTGCCAGAGATATTCTTGCAGACATTGGCACATACGCCAAATTCTGTCAATGTCACGAATGAACATACAGGATGACTTACAAATACTGTTTACATGGCCACTTAGAGACATGGTAGAATTAAAAACAACACCTAAGTTACGTGCAGCATCGGCCAAGTGACCAATTGAGTCACCCAGTTTCAATGACTTAAGCCGATCAAATTTTTTAAGCTGCTGTGAAGTGCCTAGTAGCAGAAATTCAGTCTTTGATGGGTTAAGGAGGAGTTTATTGGATGTCATCCAGGACTGTACCACATCATAGACAGCAGCCAACAGCTGCACAGATGAGTCACATCAAAGACTGCCAAATGAAATGTAGATTTGAGTGTCATCAGCATAGAAATGAAATCTCAGCGAATGATTATCAAAGAATGTTCCTAATGGTGTTGTGCATAATGCAAACAAAAGAGGGCCAAGCACTGATCCCTGTGGTACACCGCATGTCAACAAAGCATCAGATGAATTGTATTGTATTGTATTGTATTTGAACACTTGTTATAGCGCCCCTACCAGATTGCCCATTCAGAGGCGCTCCCGACTACTGCGCGGACGCTGAGTCGGAGTTTCACGCCGAAGCGTATGAGCAATTGCGAGTGAAGGACTTGCCCAGGGTCCCTACGCGGCGACTTTGAGGTGGATTCGAACCCGCAACCCTCCGGCTGCAAGGCACCGAACATACCCCTACACCACCGCGCCCCAGTTGTATTTGTGTTGTATTGTATTGTATTGTACTCCACGTTTATATTGCGACCGAGCCACCCGCAGTAAAGATCCGAGAAATTAATCTCTGATAAACCGACCGACCGGGAATCGAACCCGGGGCGCCGGCGTGACGAGCGGGCTACCAACCCACTCGGCCACTCAGGATCCCTAATAACTACCATTTAAATACACTGATTGAGTGCGTGGACTAAGATAAGTACTAAACCAATTTAGTGCATGGCCAGAGATCCCAAACCAGATCTCAAGACGATGAAGAAGAATAGAATGATCCACAGTATCAAAAGCAGCAGACAAGTCAAGAAGAACAAGTGTTTTCACCCTACCGCCATCCATTGAGCAACTGATATCATTATGAACAGTAAGAAGTGCAGATTCTGTTGAGTGAAACTTACGATTGGCAGACTGAAAAGGGGAGATTAGGGAGTTTGATGACAGGTGAGTTTGCATGCGATTCATGACTATCGGTTCAAGGGTTTTAGCTATAATATTCAAGGTTGAGATATGTCTATAATTTGATAGATATCAGGATCAAGAGAAGCATCGGATGAACTATGGCGTGAGCAAAAGCAGACGGGTAGGATCCATCATGCAATGAGAAATTAGTAATCGATGTAATGGTGGGGCCAAGGACATCAAAGCACTCTTTCAGAAACCATGTAGGAATAATGTCAAGAGACTGGTTTTGTTAGGTGAGGAAAACACAATTGTTCGAATCTCTTCCAGAGTAGTTGGCAGAAAGTAGTCCATGATAGGAGATGTACATTGTACAATTTGGATGGAGGAATTAGTTCAATGCAAAGGAACTGACCAGTTTAAGACGTATACCAGAGATGCTGTCTGCAAAAAGTTCAAGAATTTACTTGCAAGATCATGGGCAGCTAAGCACATAGTAGGGGACAAATGCAACTTCTCCCGAAGTAACTATTTATTTAAGGCCAACCACAAAGATTTTGGTGATGTAGAACTTTCAGCAATTAAATTAGTTAAATATTCAGATTTGGCAGATAAGTTTGGCTGCGCAAAGATCCGCTCCGTGCGAGATGACACTTCGGGCTCTCCTCCGCCTCAGTTCCCACCAACGGACTGTAGCCTCTCCACTCTGAGTGAGGTCACTCCAGCCGAGCTTCGAAGTATCATTCTTACTTCTGCGTCCTGTGAACTGGACCCCCTTCCTACCTTCCTGGTTCAGGAGTTCATCGAAGATCTCCTCCCCTTCCTTACCCTCCTCTGCAACCGTTCTCTTCAGGAAGGCATACTGCCTTCCTCGCAGAAACGCTCTCTGGTGTTCCGAGCTGTCAAACGTGACGGCCTGGACTCATCTGATCCGGCAAATTATAGACCTGTTTCTAATGTTTCTTTCATTTCTAAGATCATTGAAAAACTTGTAGCTAACCAATTAACTAACTATTTGAATGCTAATGGCTTACTTCCTGCTTCGCAGTCTGGGTTCCGCAGGGATCACTCGACTGAGACCCTGCTGATCCGCTTGCTTTCGGACATTTATGGCGCCATGGACCGATCCCAGGTTACCCTCTTGGCCCTGTTTGATGTCAGCGCCGCGTTTGACTCTGTCGATCATGACATCCTTTTACTCCGCCTTTCTACTTCTTTTGGCCTTTCTAGCAAACCTCTTGACTGGCTCCGCTCATTCTTGTGCGATCGCACCTCCTGTGTTGTTTCCGGGTCGACCAGGTCCCATTGGGCCCCTGCCCCATTTGGGTTACCACAAGGTTCTGTTCTGGGCCCGCTATTATACATACTTTACACTTCCGAGATCGGACTGCTCTTGTCTTCTTGCGGAGTCCTAAACCAAATTTACGCTGACGACACCCAGGCTTACGTTCACTGCCCTGCAGCAAAAACGGCCACTGCTGCCCACTCCATGCAGTTTGCTATAGACTCCCTCGGTGACTGGATGTCGTCGAATCGACTCAGGCTAAATCCTTCTAAAACGCAATTTATCTGGCTTGGCACCAGACAGCAGCTGGCAAAACTTGATCTGTGTGCCCTCTCTACCCAGTTACCCCTCTTCAATTTCTGCACTTCTGTTCGGGATCTTGGAGTGATACTTGACCAAGAACTCACTTTCACTCAACAAGTTAACTCTGTCTCTCGGAGCTGCTTTTATCAGCTGCGCCAACTGCGAGTTATATCTCGCACTCTTACCCCCAGCGCTGCAGCTACTCTAGTTCACGCCTTCATTGCCAGTCGCCTTGACTATTGTTCCTCTCCATATGTTGGCCTCCCACAGAGTCGGATAGGGCGCTTGGAGCGAGTTTTGCGCGCGGCTGCGCGATTGATTGGCGGCATCCCTAAGACGGGTCACGTATCTGACTTTATGCGGGATGTCCTGCACTGGTTGCCACTACCACAACGCATCTCATTTAGGGTCTCTGCCTTCGTTTGGCGTAGCCTCGTTGGCACCGCACCTGCTTATCTGCAGGAGCTATGTCGCTCTATCTCTGCCAATATTGGCCGCCGACCCTTCGCTCTGCAGTACGCGGTGACCTGAGTGTCCCATTTGCACGCACTTCTACAATGCAACATCGGGCCTTTTCGGTTGTGGGACCGAATATCTGGAATGGGCTTCCTCTAGAGCTCCGTCTCCTACCTAGGAACTCTTCACCTGCATTTTATACCTCTCTGAAAACTATTCTTTTCAGCCGTGGTTGGGCCGGGAGCGCCTCTGAGTAGATATCTTGAACCCTGGGCGCTATATCAAGTTTCATTGATTGATTGATTGATTGAGATAAAACAAGTTTTCGAACACGTTTGTACTGTTGCTTAAATTTAATGTGATCAGAAGGCAGACGAGAGTAGTGCCACCAACGCTCAGTTGACTTCTGCGACGCCTAGCATCAGAAATGGCTGAATTGAACCAAGGCTGTGGTGTGCGCTCAACAACCATTTTAATTTTACAAGGAATGCTTAAATGGAATTGCTTATCAAGCAGCTCACTTATAGTGGACTGGAACTGTACAGCCAGCTCATTAGCTGTTTGTGCAGGAGATAGCCACACTGCAGATGCCAAGATATCATTCTTTAGCTTATTTAATTCAATTTTATGCCACGGGTGAAATTTAATGATTTTATAATTTGGAGGGGGTTTAAAAGGGAAGTCAAATTTTGAGAAAATGGCAACATGATCCGAAAAATATGAATGATCACAGAATGAAGTTATTTAGAATCAGAACGAGTTATCAGGACATCCAAAGTGTGACCTTTATAATAATAATAATAATAATAATAATAATAATAATAATAATAATAATAATAATAATAATAATAATAATAATAATAATAATAATAATAATTTCACTACCAGTGCTTAGTGCTTATCTGTTGCCATCTGTCGCTCCAACGCAATCACTTGACAGCACTTTCACCACTGAGCATAAAATCAACAAAAACTAGGCCTAGCCAACCCAGAAATGCATTCCCGCTTGTTGAAATAGTTTCCACACCCTCTGACTTTCATACTTTCGGTATAATAATAATAATAATAATAATAATAATAATAATAATAATAATAATAATAATAATAATAATAATTTCACTACCAGTGCTTAGTGCTTATCCTTATATAATGTCTAAGCCCCTAAGGGAATGAAGTACCTCAGGGCAACAAAAAAAAAAAAAAAAAAATAATAATAATAATAATAATAATAATAATAATAATAACAATAGTGGTTGGCCTTAACATCTCCGGATATTGTTTGGATCGCCTGAGGGATCATTGATACCTCGGGCACAAAAAAATAATAATAATAATAATAATAATAATTTTTAGATGACAGCTACTGCATCCTTGTCTATTGATGTATTGATGTTGATTGATGGAGAGAATAAATATTTTTATAATAAAAAAAATAATAATAATAATGGTAATAATAATAATAATAATAATAATAATAATAATAATAATAATAATAATAATAATAATAATAATAATAATAATAATAATAATAATAATAATAATAATAATAATAATAATAATATTCTTTATTGAAACAATCAGTTGACAAACCGCAATCCGTTACAGTGTACAGTTATGCAAATGAAACAATTCACAAGAACACAAATGACAGAAGACATGACTCTTAACTACTAACAGAACAGACTGCCTGCAATACACATATAATATTTTTGTTTGCTACTCAGAACTTTAGAACTGTTCTTAGCTAAAATTTGGGGCGCTGATTTCAAATATGAAATCGAAATTTATCTAGCACGTCAGGTTTTTTAGGTACGCATAAGTGAGGTTCTACACAATTGCGAACTCTCAAATCATACTATCAGAGAAAGTAAAGTATTAAAAATGTATCGGGGCATTGCTTTTGCGCTTGTTCTTAGCTATATTTTGGGTGCTGATTTCAAATATGAAATCGAAATTTACCTTTAATATTGTCAGGTTTTTCAGGTAACCATCGGTGAGGTTCCACGGAATTGCGAAATCTCAACTCATATTAACAGCAAATGAAAAGTATATTAAAAATGTATGAAGAATTGGATTTTGTGCTTGTTCTTAGCGAAATTTTGGACGTTGATTTCAAATATGAAATCGAAATTTGGATTGCACGTCTAGTTTTTCGCTTCAGTGAAGTTCTACACAATTGCGAATTCTCAGCTCATATAGGCTACTGTAAGCGAAAGCAAAGTATCAAAACTGTATCACACAATGCCAGGCATTTGCTTTCGCATTTGTTCTTAGTTAAAATTTGGACGCTGATTTCAAATATAAAATCAAAATTTGGCTAGCTTATCAGGTTTTTTAGGTACGCATCAGTGAGTTTCTACATAACCGCGAATTAATGCGGTACATTTGCGGTATGAACTATGCGATGCGTACCTCAAAAACCTGACGTGCTAGCCAAATTTCAATTTCATATTTGAAATCAGCATCCAAAATTTAGTTGAGAACAAGCACAAAAGTAAATGCCTCATACATTTTTAATATTGTGTTTTCACTGATAGTATGAGTTGAGAATCCGCAATTGTGTAGAACCTCACTTATGCGTACCTAAAAACCTGACGTGCTAGACAAATTTCGATTTCATATTTGAAATCAGCGCCCAAAACTTAGCCAAAAACAGTTCTAAAGTTCTGAGTAGCAAACAAAAAATAGTTTTTTGTTGCCCAGTGTTAATGTAGGCGCATACAACTGAAAGAATCCTAAAAACCTTATAACTTAAAAACTGGACGTGATAGGCAAAAACGGTTTCCGGATTTGGAATCAGCATATCAAATTTAGTTAGGAACAGGTGTTAGAATCCCAGTAGCAAAATGCTTGTTGACCAGTGTTATGTATACGAAAGGCAATGAGCTGTTGCATGTCAAACCCTTCCAACATATCAAGAAATGCAAAAGAGCAGTGATTAGCCACATCTACATGAATATTTAAAGTCACCCATAATAACTTTTTAAGACTGATAAGAAATCAAGTACTCAAGTATGATTGAAATTCAATCAAAAAGTCAGTCAAAGAGAAGGATGGTGGGCCATAGATATTGACAAACAATACTTGCTTGTTACCAGAATTGAAAGCAGCAGCCAAGACTTCAAATGACTTGGGCTTTGGAATAGGCAAACTGAACTTATGCAATGGGAGATATGATTTGAAAAGAAAGGCAAGCCCTCCACCCTTTCCACTAGACCGAGGTTCATTCAGGATAGAAAAGGTTGGAGGAGTCAGATCAGAAATGAATGCTGCTGTATCATTGGGTTGCAGCCAGGTCTCATTCAGAGCATGTGTAAAGAATGCTGGTTAAGAAAATTATGCAAGAATTCAGCCTTGTTTCAAAAAGAACAAATGTTTAATTGACCAATAGCCAGACTCTGAATTCTAACCGGACCAGGGTTTATTTCATTGTCACCAGCCAGGAGATGAAGTAGAAGCAGGTATAAAGACAGCCCACGACATTCAGTTGAAGATGCTCTGTGCAAACCTGCACGAAGAACAGGATGAGAAATATAGTTACTTGCACTATACAACAGAACATATGACCGAACCGAAAGAGCAACGCCAGATAAAATGATTGGGCCTGAGCCAAGTTTGTAAAAAGACCAGACCGCAGTGATGCATTGGTAAAATCAGTGACAGAGTTGTCTCGACCAGATTTGGCAAAGAGCAGAAGGATGAACAACATACAATTCAAAACCAGGCAACATGAAGAGGCAGCCAGAGCGAATGTCAAAAACTCAATACTAAGAGGTTCTTTTCTTATCCCTCAAACTAAAATCTAAAATCTCAGGAATGATCAGATGTTCCAGTACCAGACTTCTCTTCTCAACCGAAATCTCTTAAAGTATCCAAGATCTCTAAAGCTCTTCACATACACATTCTGAAGTTGTTGACGATTCTCACAAAAATCCAAGTCTACTTGGGTAGCAGAGTTGTTTGGATACTGTCTTATGTGAACACATTAGCTGATATAAATGAAGAATATGCCGATTAACGCTTACTTTGAGTTTCTGTAGAGTAATCTTGAATTTAAAGTGTTTGTTTATCACAGTTAAAATCAGTGTAACCGACTGAATAACTCTGAAATCTTTTGAACGTCTTAGGACAGAAACGGTGAACGAATGAGCGATAATAGAAGATAGTTTTCAAATAGTTTGATAAATTCCAAACGTAAATGATCCACGTGAAGGACATAAAACTTTTCAGCAAAAGATCCGGCTCAAGTGACAAAATAAACCGACAGTTTAACTGTTTAAAACTATGAATTTCTCGTCAAGTGATAACAAAATTTAAAAACAAAATTAAAAACAAAAAGCGCTCCCAGGGCTGCTTTGGTAGGCAATGGAGCTACGGTTTGAGGTGAATTAGTTAACATTCCAAGCCCCACTCGTGAGACTTTGGTGTGCAGTGCTGCTATAATAGTTTCAGAGAAATATATAAGAGTATATAAAACAACTAATTAGTGTAATACATTATATGGGTATAGGCCTACCAGATTAATTTGTTCGGGTATAAATGTTTGTGCTTGGCTCATAATTGGCACGAAAGATAACTGTGGAAAGAGCTGCATCAAGGGTTATTGTAATATTCATCTGGCACGACATCGTCAAGGCCAAGGAACCAGACTTTGTAAAGGCTGTGAAAAGGATGACAAACTGCTACAGCTATCTGCCTGCAATGCGCCTATCAAACAGCTATGACGAATAATACCGCATTTTTCCAGACAAGCGGAGGAGATTGGCTGCGATTAGACGAAATCACAGAGGATTGAGATGCCAGAAGAAGGTAAAAACAGTAAATTTTAATAATTAAATACATATTTACATTGAGTATATATTAAAAAATTAGATACAGTTTCTCGAGTATATATAAAATGAGAGAAATATTTTCTTTGAGTATATATATAAAACAGAGTTAAAGAAATATATCATTTGGGAATATAGAACGTCAATCAATGGCATTGACAACGAATGAAAACATTGAATACTAGCTGAGTTTAACGGGACTCCAGCTCTCCAGATAATTGTTGAGAACATCCTGCATGAGCCCATTCCGGAAGCATGCAAACGGCGCTTGTTGAAACCGCTGTTTCCGATGCCAGTGCCTCCTGTGCGAAAACATAGAGCAGTCAAACGCAAAGCCCTTCTGACAGAGTTTGACCCTCTGTTGTCCTAGAAGGATAGAGGTGGGCCTCCACCCTTTCTACTAAACAAAGAGTTCCCCCAGTGGGTTTATGAGAGATTACCGCACATTGGTACCGCGAGATTTAAACCATATCGTGCATAGAGCTACTTTCCTACACCTAAATACCTACCTTCTAGAACAGTTGTTAATGTGCAAAAGGAAGACAATCGCTGCTTTGAGTGGGCAGTACTATAGGCAATGTATCCAGTGCAGGAGAACCCACAAATATCGTACCCATCTCAACGAGCTTAACTTCGATATGATAGCATTTCCAGCAAGGTTAAAGATATCGATAAGTTCGAGCGGCAGAATCTAGCCATATCTGTAAACGTTTTCGGGTGGAACAAGGGGTTGTATCCAATCCATTTTTCAAACAACATTAGGGCTATAATGTTGACCTTCTACTACTAGCCGACGGTGAGAATCAGCATTGTGTCTGGATTAAAAATGTAGCCCGCATGCTACATAAAAATGACAAGAACAATAATCAGAAATCGAAGATGCTTACACCAATTCTCTAGACAATACCTGCTAGATGCTCACACCAAAGATTGTTGAGGTATTGGAGAGAAACCACAGAGGATTGAGATGCCAGAAGAAGGTATAAACAATTCAGAACCACCACAAGCAGATGCTGGCACCATACATCATTTATGTTCACTTTGAAGCATTGAATATGCCAGTTGAAAGCACAGCAATACCAGACTTTGTCGCCGAGCAGAAACCATGCAGCTTCTGTTATATAGTAGTCCGCAGTGATGGACAATTTTGTGTAGAGAATGCCGTAGAGGTATTTCTTAAAGGCTTACTATCACAAAAACTTTGATCTATATACCTGATTTGGACATGTCAATGTCCGATTACGAATCATTCCGCGTGGCAACTCATTATTACATATGCGGAAATGATGTACTTGAGAAACAAAACAACGTCCGCGACCACTGCCATATCAATGGCGAGTATCGAGATGCAGCTCGTAATGAGTGTTAACCTTAAGCTACGCATATATCCCTACAAGTGTAGGCTACCCGTTGTCTCTCATAATTTGCGAGGCTATGATCGTCACCTCATCATGCAGGCCATAGGCAGCTGTGACAAAAAGCAAAAAATCAATTTTATCCCAAATAACATGGAGACGTACATGACAGGTCAGCTCCAGTTCATCGACAGCCTCCAGTTTCTAAACTGTTCGTTGGATAAGTTGTCGAGCAATCTATCACAGGAGGATCTGAAAGTCATAGCCGCCAAAGTTAACACTGGCAGTAATAGAACAAAATTAGATCTAGTAAGAAGAATAAGAAAAGGTGTGTACCACTTCGAGTATATAGATAGCTGTCACCGATTTAATGAAAAGATTTAACCTAAAAGGGCATATCCACAGCAAGTTAGCCAGAGAAGACATTTCAGATGTGGATTACTGTGAGGCGCCCTTGTAACGGCATGGCTGTGTTACGGCGCCATATAAATTGTCACTGTTATTATTATTACCAACATGCCCAACGAGTCTGGGTGGCATTCGACTGTAAAACTCTATCTCCGTACATATGTACTTCTACTTGCAGATATCTTCGAAACTTTCAGAGCCACATCGATGAAACACTACAGTCTGGACTCGGAATTGCATCAGCCTACCTGGAATGGCTTGGGACGCGTTGTTGAAAAAGACAAAAGTAGAACTCGAACGCTTGACTGAGATCAACAATGCATTTATTCTTGAAAGAGGTCTTCGAGGTGGAGTATCGATGGTATCCAAGAGATTTGCAAAAGCTAACAATTTAAAATGCTTCGACTATGATACTACGACACCAAGCAACTGGATTATGTATCTGGATGCAAAGTTACCTGTACGGATGGGAAATGCAACAAATACTGCAGGTTGCATTGTATTTATAAATTTATAAAGCGCCTCTCACAGTGAACACCAATCAGAGGCGCTCCCAGTGCGAAGACTCCCGAGCGAAAAGAGTGGTCTTATGACACCTAAAGGAAGCACGTGTACCACCGGTTAATATCAAAGAACGAGTTGATTTAATCAATCAAGCTGACAGGTCGCAACTTGTAACAGGTAACGGCTAGGAAAAATTGTCTAAGCTCTGAGAGTTAGTTATTAAATTTAGGGAGTTGGTTCTATAGTGAAGGGCCAATGAAGTGAAGGTCCAATGAAGGCAAAAACTCGAGATTTAGCCATAGCAGTACTCGCTCGTGGGACAAGAAGTTCAAGGCGATCAAGTGACCGAAGCGGACTGTGAGAGGTGGAGGCGATAGGTCAGCGAATGAGGCCACAGAGGTACTTGGGAGCTAGGCCTGAGTAAGACCGGTAGATGAGAACATGAACCTTAAGCTGGATACGAGCAGTGAGAGGGAGCCGGTGAAGATATTGTCACAAATATCCTCCTTGATGCAAAGAGAACTTGTGTTGGATTCAAACCCTCTGGATATACTTTGTTTTCTCTCTCAGATTTGAAGTGCTGCTCTTATCAATAGTTGGACACTATGCCCGATAGAACATTGGATAACACGCTGGCATGGAGAGCGAGAGGTACCGAGTTCGAGCCCCGTAGAACCTGGATTTTCTTTGTAGGCTACTATTAGCGCCGTGTATTGCAGGCTGTCTGTTCTGTTAGTAGTTAAGATTTAAATTGCATAACATGTAAATGTACAGCGCAGTGCGTTTGTCAGGCGCTTCAATAAAGAAAAGATTATTATTATATTATTATTATTATTATTATTATTATTATTATTATTATTATTATTATTATTATTATTATTAGATGGTATCCTAGCATTGTTTTCAGAATAAATGGTTAAAGATATTGACTACTTTATCAAATGTTTTTATCCACAACAACGTTATTTACAATTTGCCTATATACATTGTCTTTTCACACAATTTGCAAGATTGCAACACAGTTCTTCCTTCATGAAAGCACCGTCTTTGAAACAATTATTAAACCACTCAAACAATGAGTAAGGTCAGGGACCGTCTGATTTCATCTAGTGTTGGTGATTCTCGGCGTCTCTGGTCCGCCTTCAAGGATCTCATTGGCAGGCCTCGATCCTCCACCGTGCAGACTGCTCATTTTACGGCCAAGGCTTTCGCGGACTACTGTGACGCCAAAATCTCCTCCATCCGCCAGGACACTGCTCACTTACCCGAACCTATCTTCACCTCTACGAGCTGTCGCTTCGCTGCACTTACAAATTCGGCGATCTATCATTAGGTGAGCGCGCAACAAATGCATTGTGCACTTGAGACGGTGCCAATGTCTTACACTCAACCCGAGCAAGTCACAGTTTTTATTGGTGCGGTACAACACGTGCACGTTGTAGGAATGCTCTTGAATCGGCATCACTTATTGGACAGTCCTGTGATGTGGTGAGGGACCTTGAGGTGCTTCTTAATGGTGGGCTTACGATGGCTGACCATGTGTCACATATCTCCAGGATTAGCTATTATGAGCTCAGGCAGATCCGAGTTATACGGAGCACGCTGTCGCTATGCGCTGCGGCTGTGCTAATACACTTCTTTCGTCCTCACACGTCTTGACTAGTAACTGTAATGGGGTCCTCCTGGGCCTCTCTGAGTTCCGTCTTCATCAACTTCAGCTCGTTCAGAATGCAGCAGGCAGACTTTTGGCTGATCTACCGAAATATTCACACATATCCGACTACATGCGACGTGAGCTCCACTGGCTTCCAGTTGCTGATAGTGTGCAATTCAAAATTACCACGCTGGTTTGGAAGGTACTGGTACTGGTACTGCTCCGGACTACATTGCTGAACTGTGCTTTCCAGTTTGCACTCAAACTGGTCAGTGGGCTCTCCGGTCTGCCTCGCGAAATGACTTGATTATGCCTTCGTTTTGAACAACCACCCGTGCTCGTCGGGACTTCTCGATTGCGGCGCCACGGATCTGGAACGCTCTTCCGCCGTCTGTGCGTGCTGCACGGGATATATGTTTTTTTCTAAACTCTTAAAGACGCACTTTTTCAGCTGTGTTGAGCGCTTCTGAGAGACTCTTAAGTAGCGCTTTATAAATGTCTTGTTACATTACATCGACGAAGTTTCTCTCTCTGCAGGTGCTCTGAGGGCGTTTAAAGGTGAAAACCTCGTTTACGAAGCACCCGCAGATGAATCGCTATTCAGCCTTTTGACAAAACGTTTTGTTGAGACAAAGCAGTACGCCCCTCAAACAATTGAAACTTTAAGAAACTCATCCAAGTTTCTGGACTTCCATTCACTGCCGGAAGAGCAAATAGTTCAAGCTGATTCAGGGTTCAGGTACAGCCGTACAGTATTACAACAACCAAGATGCCTTTGTAGAGAGGCTACAGCTCTTGACAGCCTATAGAACGACTGGTAACACTGGTGTTGACAACGAGACCTTAGCCATTCTTGACGAACTGCTTCGTTCAGAGGCCATCCACAAAGAGTTAGCACTCTAGTTGAGCCAAAGTTTCCTCACGGTATAATAATAATCTGTGATTATCATTTGACATGGAACACCTTGTAGAAATTCCCAAATAAATCTGAGACCTGACACTCCCTAAAAAACTGTAGCGTTATAGTTTCCTCAGATTAAACCGACTGAACTATAGACTTCTCACCACCGCCGTATTTTCGATCCCAAAAACGCTTTGAACTTGCCTTGGTAAATCTTGAAACTTATAACTCAATACCCAATGTTGATAACACCAACAACAACATTGTCTACGTCGGGCTGTTACGTAGAAGACGATCAGGCTGCCTGACAGGTGTTACGAGATTCCACAGAATCACGCCGCAATCCAACGGCATATCGAACGCAATGGCCACTGTGATCAAACTGAAAATCCACCATCTCACTATATCATAATGGGAGCTAAAAGTTCAACCCTGCGAGCTTATCTGGAGATTACAAATGCCACATACCATATTCCCAATATACGACCAGGTCTATGCTAGATTAAACCTAAAACGCTAGCTTATGGCTATCGTGAAGGAGAAAACCCAGTTGATATTCTCACAGTATATACGATTTTCGTCAACTGCGATATCATCTCTGGATCATGCCGCAATGGCAGCCATACGTAGTGTAGTCTACAGTTTCTTTCCGGATGTCTCGCGTGGTTATAAGATAGTAGAATCACCGAACAACCTGGTATACCTGTGTGTGGCATTAACTGGTGCTGTAAATCGCATACGTGTTTGGCTGACCGACCAGAACGGTGAACAATTAAAAGTTCACGGTGAAACGATAACTATAAGATTTCATATACGAGGCGTTTACAACTTGTATGTCTTTGGAGTTAGATCGAAACGGCTTCGGGTTATGGCTGATAGGATATTCAACTGGATACACAGCATCGGAGGTGCATTTGCGGGTTGGTAATTTTATCTCAGTAAACAAGGACACAAGCACAAATGTTGCCAATGTTGCTGGTAATATGGCTAAGGCTGGCGCCACAACGGCGTCTGCAGTCAGGCAGATTGATGGTGCAGTAAATGCAAGACGCGCTGCTACTGCCGCTGCACAACCTGCGCCACACCAAAGGCGCTTTCTATTCCTCATGAAAAGGCACTCTGTGTATTGAATTTTTAAAGTGACTGGAAGCGAATCAGCACTCTGCACCCATTGATATAAATATCCGCATTGCCGGGTCTGGTTTCAAAACTCTACGAGCGGTATATCGTGGAGGCGAGGGTCTGTTTCGCGGCCGAAATTAGTCGTCTCAACAATTAAAATCTAAAACTTAGCAATAGTTCATAGTATTATAATGGCAACAGTTGATATAGGCCTAGCTAGCGATATGTTGGACATAGACTCGGCGATGTCTGATGATAACAGCATCTAATCATACGAATACCGTGAGTAGGGGTCACAAAACCCCGCCGCCATTCATAACAGTCAGGCCATTTGTGGGGCGCGGTGGTGTAGGGGTATGGTCGTTGCCTTGCAGCCGAAGAGTTGCGGGTTCGAATCCACCTCAAGCCGCCTCGTAGAGACCCTGGGCAAGTCCTTCACTCGCAATTGCTCATGCGCTTCGGCGTCAAACTACGATTCTGTGTCCGCGCTGTAGTCGGGAGCGCCTCTGAGTAGAAATCTTGAAGGGGCGCTATAACAAGTGCTCACACATACATACAGATAGACATTCAAAACCAAGATATCTTCACTCAACCATCAAAAAGTTACCTTCTTGTCGAGGGCAGGCTCGCATCAACCACTAATGTGGCTTACGCCGCAGACACCGTGGTAACACTTATCAACAATGCCATTCCTTTCATGTTCTCTCAGATCCGATACGTGGCTAACAACACCGAGATTTAGAACATCGCATCTCCAGGACAGGCAACAACGATGAAGGGCATGCTGGTCTATGGAGACGACTTCTCCAAGGCTAAAGGTCTGAATATGTGCTGGCAGAAGGACACCACTGCAGCAGCCGAGAAAGCAAATCTTGGCTTCGCAGCTCGGCGAGCGATGATCATCGCTAAGCCTGACTCTATTGGCACTTTTTCATTCGTCATCCCACTAAGACATTTATTCGGTTTTTGTGACGATTACCACAGGGTCGTGTACGGATCAAAAAATTTTTTGCTGCTGACCCGACAGGTGGATGCAGAGTTGCAGACGCGATCTTCAAGGCTGATCCCGTTGGTCAACTTACGCTGTCTAAGCTATCCTGGTTTATGCCACATGTGAAACCTGCTCTGGAGTATAAGAGCAGGTTATGAAGCAGACCTAGGCCAGGCTTAAAGTTCCTGTAGCATTTCGAGCCATGCAATGTAACAATATTTCGGCACCGGAAGCAACGACTTGTTCGAGGCGCTTAAGTGTTAAGTCAGGAACAGAAGAACCCTGCTGGATTCTGGTAGCCTTTCAGACTTGAAAAACAGCAAACCAGGCCAGAACCCGGCACTTTTAAAATTAGACCATGTATAAGTTCGCAACATCTATGCCATGCTCAACAGCGAACGTTACCCAGTTGTTGACATGAATCTCGACTTCACCGCGATGAAAATTCTCTCGTGCTGATAAAAACTTTGCGAGACTGAAAGGAGGAGTTCTGTGGAATCGATGGGCGTGAATCATCGTGTCAAGTAACACCGGTCGATTTCGTAGATTACTTCCCGATCTTCGTACTATATGTTCGCAGAGAATCCAAACGTCTGGAAACAACGACACAGGATATTCAGATATGCCGTGATGATCAGCGATCGACTCCTGAAACTTGAATTGGGTGGTAGCAAATTCAATGTGCAAAGCGAAAAGCCTCTCAATCAAGACCAAGATGAAACTATACTATACCCTGGTGGAACCAGTATTACTATACGGATCGGAGTGCTGGTGCCTGAGGAAAGAGGATGAGAGAAGACTACTGGTGGCAGAAATGGGGTGGTTGAGGAGAATCATGGGTAGAGGCAGGAGAGACAAAATAAGGAATGATCAAACAAGAAAAGACCTCGGAGCGGAGGAGACGGTGGTAGAGAGAATTGGGAGACGAAGACTTAGATGGTACGGACACGTGAGACGGATGGCGGGAGAGAGACTGCCCAATGCGGCGCTACACGGTCACGTGGAGGGAGAGAGGAGCAGAGGAAGGCAACGGAAGACCTGGATGGACAACATCCAAGAAGACCTACAGAAGAGGGGTACAGACATAGCGAAGACCGGCAGCATAGTACGGAATAGAGAACACTGGAGAGGCTTCGTAAGGGCCTCGTCGTCGGGAAACTGATGGCAGAGAAATAAGAAGAAATTCAATGTTGATTTGTGGAGGGTTATCTGCAGCGGGTGCCTTGGCTGGAGGAGCTGCCGTGGTGGCATAGGCGGTCCATAACAAACAGGCTGCATCAGCTGCACAAGCCGAGGCAGAACGTCACAACCGCGAAGTCGAGGCTCAGTTGCGAGGCTCCGGTTTGTACATCGGACGCCAGACTACCGGTGATTGTTGCCCGAAGTGCAAATATCATAACTCTATCTCGGGGAAAAAATTAGAACCTCTGAGCAACTTTGATATCGAGAAAGCCGCCCGAGTACTGCCGCATTTCCGTAGTGTTTTCATGCGAGATGGCCTGCCTGCTGTGGTACACAACAAGGATAGTGGAATTCTTTATCTAGATTCCAACCACGGCGATTATACTCAGTGGGTTGCCTACTGGATAGATGGACCTACAGCCGTCTACTTTGATAGCATGGGTTGGATCCGCCTCGCGAACTCTCTCGATATTTAAAGTTGCCCCATAAGGACACAAATATTTAAACTAAAGGGAGCCAATGATGTGATATGTGGCCACCTCTGCCTCCTTGTGCTCAAAGAGCTCGCTGCTGGTTTTACATTTGAAGACATAATACTTTAACTCTGTTGCTACTGGTTTAAAATTTGAAGACATAATACTTTAACTCTGTTGAAAAGTCTAAAGAAAGAAAGTTTGGTGGAAGTAGTAAAAGTACAATAAGTGGAGGAGTATATGTGGGCTCGACCACAAGGTCGCCGATACCATGATGGAAATTCTGTCATCTGGTGGGTTTGGAATCACAACTGTGGGTGCGCCTTCTGAGAACGCTGACGCCTCAACGAAAGGCTATGCGGACACAATTGACCTGGATAACCTACAACTTGCTGGTGGAACTATGTCTGGCGGTATAAACATGAGTGGACGACACAGATTAACTGGGCTCCCTACAACAGACACGCTAGATTCTGTAAGCGATGCTGTGATTTGGGCACAAATGGTAGGGTACGCCGACGAACAGGCCGCTGCTGCTGAGGGGCATGGGGACTAGATAGGCGCTGAGATGGGCACTCTAACAAGGCGTTATTTGGCATCCTCTGCGGTTTCTCGGGTTCTATGTTTATGGTGCAATGCAAATATGCTGGCTTGGTAACTCAAATTTGAGCAACTCTGGACCTGGAATGCGCCTTCTTTAATAGTGTATCTAACATGCATGTTTATATTTAGGGTGGTGATAACATGCGTTTGGCCCAGCCTCGTGGGCTTGGCCCCAAACTATAGTGTGTGCTTCGAGTCCTATGTTGGGGGTTTGTAGGACCTTTCTTAGGTGGGAGGTAACTTATATAGCGCTAGTTTGGGCCGAAACTGGGATTCTCCCACTACTCTCTAAGTATGATAGCGCCATAATTACGTACGAGACCCCGATGAGAAACGTCGGAACACTGTCCAAACAACACAGGACTAAAGGCGAAAATGAAAATTAGCTCCATGAACGTATAATAGGTCACGTAAGAAGTCTGATCCAACGAAAATCATTAAGCACATCCGCCCCTGTGATGAACTAATATGACACGGCCGAGAAACGTGCGACCAGCACAAATAGTGTGATTATTCTTACAGATTTTATTTTAGTTACAGTAACAGTTATGGTTAATGAACTTTTATGTCAGTAATACCTGCAGTTATAACAAGTATTATTTTTTAGTTATCGCTAATAGCTACTGGATATTTTAAATTTTAGTTACTGCTTAGTTACAATAAAGCTGAGCGAAATTGCCTACAGTTGCAAGCAGCTCTGCATATTAAGACGCGCCACACAACTTGCTTAGAAGAATGAGTGCACTCAGCTTGATGAATAGGCCTACACTAAACCTTGATGCTAAACATTTATCAGTGCTGATGATGAGAAGTATCTATTCCAGAGTGATCTGTTGCCCTTCTTTTTTTTAATTTTTACTTCCACTGTGAAAAATAAAGAATAAATTATGCCTACTCTTTTACGATATTAGATAAGCTGTAAAGACATGTGTTACTCCTCAGTCTAGAAACATGAAATATTGCATCAAGAGCACGGCTATTTGGAGCACATTTATTAATTACTTGACACATAGAAATATTTCTATATCATGGCATTTAGAAGCAAAGAGAGACGTTGTAAACACAACCATTGGCACAGTTAAGTTTGTTAATTTTACTGCATACTGAAATCTCACAAATTTTGATTTTTTACCGAGTTTCCTTCTGTGCACCTCTTTCTATGATTCTCTCACTCTCCGCAGCGTAGACTTCTTTGTATGTAGGTGAATGGTGATATTTGAGATGATTGAGTAGATTAATCGTGTTTTTATCGGCTATGAACCAGTAACATAACTTCCCCTCATAAATACCATCACCGCTGATGATAGAAGAACTTTTATTTGTGACTGAGTCGAACTTGAAATGACTCTATACAGCATTCTCACGCTTTTGCGGCTTTGGAGACAGTTTGATCACAAGATTGCTACGACTACTAGGTTGGCGAATCTGCGCTAGTCAACCTGGGTCTCAATCGCTATATAAACGCTTACAAAATACTGTTTTAATGCTTTTAGTTATACCGCATTTTTACGTCCCCGTGTTTCTCGATATTGCACTTTTAATTTTTTGTATTAGTCATTGTTAATTATATTTGTTAGTTATAGTTATGGTTATCGTTAACGAAATCATTTAACTTTGGCAAACTTTTATATAAAACCCTCGTTAACAACCACTGTCTTAAGTACCTCTGTACTCTCTGTAGGAATTGTTCCACTGTCTCATCTTCCTGTCTTCGAGAAGTCTTAAAAAGTATGCGGTACCCTCCTTCCGTGAGCTTGAACCTTCTAAGCAATTCCTGCTTTAACTTCTCGTAATCATGCGCTTGCTCAACGTCGATTCTCTGATAGACTTCTAGGGCTTTTCCTTCTAACGACCTAGCAAGTGTCATAGCCCAAAACCTCTCGGGTACCTCATACACGGTACACACCCGTTCAAACCGTAGTAGATAAGCGTCGAGGCAATCTCTGTCCTCTCTAAACATCGGCATTTTCACATTCTTAGTATGGTCGCTTGTACCTGGGTATTCTCTACCTACACCATTTTGAACGAAATCACCTCTTTCTGCCTGATGCTTATCATGAGCCGCTCTTATCTCCAATTCTTTCGGTTTAATCTCTTTCGTACTTTCTATCTCTAATTATTTCAAATTCGCTTCTCTCTCATTGGAGATCCTCTTTTGCTCTTCGGCTCTAAGTCTATCCTCTCTTTCTAGCGCTTGCTTTTTTTCTTCTCTAGCTATGTCTTCAACGCGTTTCTTTTCTTCTCTAGCTATGTCTTCAACGCGTTTCTTTTCTTCGCGTTCGCGCTCTGCTAATCTTTGCTCTTTTTCTAACTCTTCTTGCCTCAATTTCTCTGCTTTACATTCTTCTTGTTTTTCTTTAACGAAATTCCTCAGTTCCGATCCTTCGTACCCAACTCTGAAGCAATCTTCATCCATTTTTGGAATTCAGCTGCCATTGCAATGGCTATTAATTATAGGCGAACGCGCTATAAAACTTCGGTAAACACTGTTTAAACTTTCGTGAACTACCTTGACCTGACCTCTTTCACACCAATAATAGTCAGCCTTACAAGTGCTATTTTAACCTGACCTTATAATATCCAATAAACGTCAGCGTCTCAAACTGTCGTTACGTCACGCATCAAATTAGTATGCTAATCGGTCTTTCACCCGCAACAGATTCAAGTAAGATCTGTTACTAACGCTACTGTAAAACTAATCACACTAATCCGTGGGTTATATCCCCTAATTAATTATCTAAATTAATTGTTCTAATCTCGGACGTGGCACCCAGATTTGTAACGGTCCCCTAATAATAGATTTTTATCTATTTTCGGGTATACACTGATCGTGTGTACGTGTTACCTATAAAGACTAAATCCATTGCGATTGGATGAATGTATGTCAAGTTATATAGTTCAACCAATCAAATCAATGCAACACATTTCAAATTTAAATATTAATTATCATCAAATCGTCAAACTAATGAAATGTTATCTAAATATGGTCTCGCTTTCTTGTCTCGGGTAATCTATTAAGATTGTTTTACTTTTATAAACTATCCTTACTTAAACCAGCGCATTCTACAGGGTATTAGGCCTAAGGGGAATTAAAGACCTCCCACGTAGATATTCTTGTAGTCACTTCTGTATAACCCCAACGGACTTTTATTCCAGACAAGCGTAGATCTCACTGTGGATGATGATGATGACGATCATGTCTTTAGTTGAGTTGACGAGTGAATCTCTTCTGTAAAATGTGGAACTCACGTAGCATCGCATCTTCTTGTAGTAAAGTAGAATATGGAAGATTTGTATGAATTTCTTCGCTCTTATATTCGACTCGCTATCGACTTTAATCCAACAGTTCAGTTCATGGAAGTTCCGACGAATCTAACTGCTTACGTGGATTTAAACTCCTATCGAAATCGACCGACGTATAGTTCAGTTCGATTATAAGATTCCCTTTGACTGAATCTTATTTCCACAGCACTGTATTTATACTCCACGAGTATAGTTCTTATCGCTACTATAACATTCACGAATAAGAAATACTTTCGACGCTCTAATGCCTCAAATAGCACTTAGAAACGCCACGCAAGACGCCATTCTTCCCAGCATCGGGCGAAGAACTCCTTAACGGTTCTTTGCACACCGTCCTCTTCATGTAATGCGCATGCGCGGTCAAAGTCTGTTGGTCAACCGTCACAACGTTTGAATTTGTCCAATGGCATGGTTTCATCGTAGTTATGTATCCATGACGTTCAGACAATAAAGACTAATAATTCCCCTGGAATTGCGCCGATTATCTACGCCGGTTGATTAATTAAAGTTTAACACAAAGAATGCTATAATTAATCATTAACGATACAATCTTCTACTGCACCTATTAAAATCTATATACGTATATATGAAGAGATATGAATGTTTGTTATATTACTAAGGGAATCGTTACAACACCACGCATTGCAAACTTTGAATTTGTAAACCTATTAAATGGTTTTGTTCAATATCTCAAATGTATGTTAAAACTAAGCGTTTGACTCAACCTCGTGGGAGGATGATCGTCTGAACCACAAACCACAGTGTGCCGTTTAGAATATAATGGAAAGCCAATTGTTAGAATACAGACTAGTTGCTGTGTCGGATCTAACTTGAGTGGGAGGGGGTTTCTATTGCGCAAAAGCTGATAGAAATCGTTTTGACACCCCTTCCATATCCAGGGCAGGGCCTCCTTGCTCCACTCTTTCCTAATTGCACTAAATGTTTGTAGCAATACTGTCCGATACAGCTGCTATAACAAAGAGTTATTGTACCTATTAGAATATGTTAACGCTTATTTTCCAAGCCATTTTTTTATTTAATAACATGTACAAATATTTTAAATGGTAGGCCGGTTAGGCCTAATGCTTACTGAATGCAAAAAAAATAATGCTTACTGAATGCACAAAAAAATAAAACTTTTACAGCAGTAGGCTACCTCTTTTTAAGAAAAACATAATCTATGGTGTTTCCGGAGGCGTCATTTGAGCTAAAATGGCTTATATCATCTCGTTAGCATTTACCTTAGGCTAATGCATGGCCATAAACGGCGTGAAAAACATTTCAATTTGAGTAGAAAAAATTATTCTGAGCTCACTTTACTTACTGAAGAAACTGTTGGCTCTATATAAATTTTTTCATGGGAGTTAAAGAAACGAATAAATAGCAGGAAGGCTGTTATTGAATCTGCGGTGTTTATTTTCGTTTTTTTGCTGACGGTTTTTCTGGCGATATTAGTAATAGCTCGGTGACGTGCTAGGCCTATTTTGCATCCTCTATCAAAGATTTAGGTATTTGTCGGTTTCACAACCCCAAAATTCTGCATATATTACCTCATTTAAAATTCTTCATATTCTACGTTATTTTAATTCTATGTCACGTCAGAACTTATCTAATACGTCATAAACCTGAACGAACACTACTAAACGGAAGTGTAAATATTGAAAATTTTGGTACTTGTCGGTTAATTTAGTCCATTTCATTTTGTCATCTACCTCGTCGGTTAATTCACCCCATTGCATTATTGCGTCTACCTTTCCTGTTCATGCACCGGAATAAATTTGTACACGTTTCTTTCCTTTTAAGCACCGTTTCGTCATTAGAAAACATGGACGACACTAACCGTAACCCTGACCCTAACGGACCCTCACGACGCGTAACAACGAGGCATAACCTCAATGTAACCGACAATGGCGACCGATGAGACCACGGCAAATCTGCGATGGCCCTAGTGGAATCATTGTCCCTAATGTGTTTGCTTAGTCATCAATATAATGAATCTAAGTGAAGTAGAAGCCGAGATATTGAAAACACTTAATTTTTTCTTGAATGCCAAGGACAATTTCGAATGCCCCCCTTCCTAAAATGTTGCCTTAGGTTCCAACTAGCCTACAACTGGGAAAAGCGGTAATCCATGTTCAAAAACTGCAGTATACTAACCAAATATGTCTTGTATCTTCTCTGTTATTGGCTCTTTACTGTGTATTTATCTCGGTTTACGGTTTCATCCATTCTTCTTGTCGGAATTTAACAGCACGATGAATTTTGATAACTCGCATGCCCAACGAATGATATAGTTTGAGATTTCTGTAATGTGCCATATATCGCTCCTTCTTCCGTAGGCTGGGCACTAACTTCACGCACTCTGTGAATCTGCCTTCGAACTGGTCAATCAGCTGATTGTGAAAAACCACGGTAACCTAACAATTGTAGGGATATATGGGTAACTTAAGGTTGCGTTCGTTATGAGCTCGAAACTTCCGGGTGATATGACAGTCATCTCAGACCTTGGCCTCTGTTTCTAGTGCATCTCCACAGATGTAGCACTCGGTAGCTTTTATATAAGACTGGTAGTCGGCCATTGACGTGTCCATACTAGGTATATGGGTCAGACTTTGTCTGATAATAGCTAGCTCGCCTTATAAGCAATGAAGGAACTCCTCTATGGCGTTCTGTCCACGATAAGGTACAGGATAGTTAGATTGTCCATCGCTGCGGACAACTGCGTTACAGCAGCTGCGCAGTTTCTGCTCGGCGATAGGTCTGGTGTTGCTGTCATTTGGGCTCATGGCTGCGCTTTCTACTGGGACATTCAGTGCTTCAAAGTCAGCATAAATAGTGTATGGAACACGTATCTGCTTTTGGTGGTTCTGAAATTTGAGGATGTTCTTGCCCTCTTCAGGCATCTTAACCTGCTGTGGTTTCTCATCAATGCCCTAAAAATTCTTTTACATGAGCATTCAGCAAGCCTTGCAGACAGCGGCGACATGGGTGCTTTCTCTCTTTTTGATTACTGTTTTTGTGTAGCATTCGGGCCAGGTGTTTAATCCAGACGTAATGCTGATTGTCGGCTAGCAGTAGAAGGTCAACATTCTGGATTCTGTTCTGATCTGATTCGTGAATCGGATACAACCCATGATACCACCGGAATATAGACACAGATATGGCTGGATTCTGGCGCTCAAACTTATTAATTTCGGTCACCTTCACTGGAGGCAATTCCAGGAAAATCCAGCTTTTGTGACGGGCCTGTTATTTAGTTGGGCGGTGAGGATTCTGGTCTGCTGGATATAAAGCTGAGAGAACGGCCCATTCAAAACAGCGATTGTCTTCATTCTACACATTTAGGACCGAACGAGGTGGTATGTAATTAAGTGTTGGGAAGTAGCTCTTAGTGCGGAATGGTTGATATATCGCTAAACTGATATCTAGCGCCATAACTCGCTTCACCCTCCATCAAGACCTCTTTTTAGTGTATTCTTCAAGTCGCTTTAAGACTTCGGCCATAGCCGCTCGCACAACTCCTTTGATGTAAACCGCATTAAGGATAGGTGCTGCAGTGCTTCGAAAGTAAGCTCTGTCAGCGATCGTAAGCACTTATGAGTATTTGACACTGCTGTCTGATCAGCTCTTCATTGATTTGTGCCTCGATATCCGATTCCCTTGCACTCAAGAACGCCAACGCGTCACCCTCTAGCGAATGGCCAAGAGGCACGTCTGAGCGATTTCTACTACACAAGGAATTCGACTGCTGGTAAATTCTTTGGTTAGTAGAAATGGTGGTGAACCACCTCGGGCCTCGGAAGCAGCGACCTCAACAAGCGCCGTTTGGTTGCTCCAAGGATAGGCTCATCCAGAACGTTCTGCCCGATATTTGGTAATCTCGGCTAACAACTGCTCAATGTACTTATCCATAGTCGATGACGTCATAGATAGAAGTTTATTTATAATAATGCCTCAACCTAATCCTCTTTTCAATTGGTTTTTCAAGCCCGATAATTCATTAGATATCGATGACAGCCGCTCCCACTCATTTTCAAAATCGCTCTGATGCCGCGCTTGTGTCTTAACTTGGAAGTATTATAACCACACCCCTCACACAGCGATGTTAATGTCTTAACACCCTTCCCACACTCAGAACATGGTCTCGTTCCTCCACCATTTCGAAGTCACGCTAAATGAGCAAAACCATACTTTCCAATACATCTACGACAACGAAGAGTTGTTTTACCGAGAACAAGCCACTTACATGTATTTTCTCCACGCATTGTAAACTTTGTATATGTTTAAGTATTCATTTATCTAATAGAATACCTCAAATGCATGTTAAAATTTAGAGTGGTGGTAACCATGCCTTTGGTCCAGTTCCGTGAGATGCTGCTCGTCAAACCCGGAAGGTCGTCTGGAGGCCTGCCGCTAACACTCGCGGTGGACTTCCTCAAGTGGTGATAGGGTGAAGTGAAACCCCCATAATGCCTCTACTCCTTACACAATAACACTTAAGCTATATCTGGCTTGATTAACAAGCCATCAAAGAGATCCTAAAATAGAGGTGAAGCAAAGTTCAAAATATTTGTAGGCCCTATGTACAATTTAGCCGCTCGTTAAAACACTCTCAACACGCCCACGACCATTTTCATTGGTCCTACTTCAGTCCTGTAAGAGTTCCACTCATGAATATGGTTCTCATACAATAGTCCGCGGAGTCGCTAACAGAATCATCAGCGACTGACTTGCAGAGTTAGCGACTGACTTAGCGACTCAGCTGGCCGAGTCATTTGCTTATCGACTGACTAGGTTGCTTAGGCTTATCGACTGACTTAACGACTTGATATCGACTTCTCGGGTAATCAGGTATATCTATTAGTTATCTAACAATAAAATACATTTTATGGCATACTCTAGAGTCTGTACTGACCGTACCGTCATTTTCCGAGCGGAATTAGATGGGACCCATATGGTATATGGGCTCTAATCGGCTATAAACATATCCAATACGGCATAATAGGAACATGGGTCCTATATAGGCTCCGCTTCATGTGAACATGCTGACACAGCAAACCGATTACTGTGAAATGTCAATGTGAATAATAATGAAAGGTGGCAGACGCATTTAAGTTTTATGAGAGAAATTAGACGTACGACAAAATCACAGTTAGCATAGTTCGCAAATGGCCACCTATTTTCCTTAATCTCTGTCGCGGAAACCTCCTCTGAGCTCTCTGGGCGTGTCGCTCGAGGGAGCGCAAGTCCGACCTCCGTGGTATATCGAAGGGCTTACACGCTCTCAGTCGATCGGTCGCCAAAGTCAATCAACACACACCAATAGGTTTTGTACACGATATATTGTTTCAACGAGTAGTACTAATCACTACGTCAACACTTACTACTCACTTCAACTGCGACTGCAACTCTCAACCAACCCAAGACAAAGTCTCTAAACAAGAAGCTGCTCTGTCTGAAAGAGCCCTATATATATACCTTCAGGAAGGGGAGGGGAAGGAGAAACCAGAGGCGATGGCCATAAAACATTGCGCAGGAAACAAGGAAGAGTAATCACCGCCAAGTCCTGGGTAACACGGGCGAGGACAGGCGAAGATGGGGTTGGAACCAGAGGCGACGGCGATATAACAGGCGGAAAATGGCAGCAGGAAACAAGGAAGAGTAATCACTGCGAAGTCCTGGGTAACACGGGTGAGGACAGGCGAACATGGGGTTGGAACCAGAGTCGCAGTCGATAGCTTAGTGACTGGTTGAGACTAGAGAGCCTAGCTACTGGCGGCGGCGGCGGTTGGCGGCGCCGGGGACAATCATAGAAACCCAAATTGGGCAAGCTGACAAGGTAAACATGAAGGTAGATATGAAGTAGAGGCTAGGATCTCCAGATAAGGCTTTCGGGTGGGTTTTGGGTTAGAATTGGTGAAAGTAGGCGAGCGAATCCGAGTAGTGTTTTGTAAAGGAAAAAACAATCAAGGATAGTTTAGAATATAAAAGAATGGAGCAATTATATCGTAAATGATGGAATTTGTACTTGGCTTGGGATAACTTTTGTTGAGGTCAAGAATATCTTCCATGCTCTCCAAGATATGATTTTAGAAATCTAAATATAATTCCACTCGACTGACTAATCACCGAAATCTCTCTAGACTTACATTTGTATGCCGACGATACACAGCCGTTATTTTCTTTCGTTCAAAAGCTTCTTGTTTAATTCAGTTAACCCAATTTATGCCTCTTTTTGTATAAACTTAATCTTGGATTTCCAGTAACACACTGCTGCTTACTTAATACTGACTGGCTCATATTAGGGTTAGGGACAGCCTTGAACCAATTCTCTGTATTTAACTTTACAACGTTTGTACTTTATTTTGTATGTGTTTATTAACCCTAACACTAACCCTATAGTTACGGTAACGAAATTATATTGAGTTGACATCTGCAAGGAAACGAATTTGAGATCATGTACCACTGATGGACGACTACGAAGATAATTTTTTCACTGCCAGTTACACCATTTGCCTGTTCAGACAGCAAAACTCCAGATACTTGACATACCATCGATCCGTCATCTCTTCTCGATCCCTTTTATTTCCTTGAGTCCATACTTTATATTTTTTTACTTGTATGTTCACCTTCTCGACTTCTGTTCGCGACTTGGGTGTTGCCCTTGACAGCACTCTTTCGTTCGCTGAACACACCTCTAGCCTCTCTCGATCTAGTTTCTATCACCTGAGACGTCTTCGAGCTGTCAGGCGATCTGTACCCTCCTCCACTTTTTCCTCGATGGCTCATGCTTTCATCTGCTCACGCGTTGATTACTGCAACTCGCTACTTGTTGGTCGTCCGAAATTTCGTTTGTCACTTCTTCAATCGGTTCTAAATGCAGCTGCTCGTCTGATTGCCAGCCTACCTCGGTTCTCATAACTCTCAACCTTCATGATCGAGCACTATACTGGCTTTCGCTCATTGATCGAGCACTACACTGGCTTTCGCTCATTGATCGAGCACTATTATACTGGCTTTCGCTCATTGATCGAGCACTACACTGGCTTTCGCTCATTGATCGAGCACTACACTGGCTTTCGCTAATTGATCGAGCACTACACTGGCTTTCGCTCATTGATCGAGCACTATACTGGCTTTCGCTCATTGATCGAGCACTATTATACTGGTTTTCGCTCATTGATCGAGCACTACACTGGCTTTCGCTCATTGATCGAGCACTACACTGGCTTTCGCTCATTGATCGAGCACTACACTGGCTTTCGCTAATTAATCGAGCACTACACTGGCTTTCGCTCATTGATCGAGCACTATACTGGCTTTCGCTCATTGATCGAGCACTACACTGGCTTTCGCTAATTGATCGAGCACTATTATACTGGCTTTCGCTCATTGATCGAGCACTATACTGGCTTTCGCTCATTGATCGAGCACTACTGTAACACTGGCTTTCGCTCATTGATCGAGCACTACACTGGCTTCCGCTCATTGCTTGTATAGGGTTTAAAGTTCTTTGCTTCATTTCCAGAGCGTTTTTAGGTCAGGCTCCACACTATCTTTGTGATCTCATCCGTTGTCCTCTTTCGTCTGCCTCTGATCGCCCACTCCGTTCGTTAGACCGTCATGACCTCTTGGTGCCTCGGACTCGGACTGCCGCTGCCCAACACCGCGCTTATGAAAATTTCACATTACTGCACAGTTTTGCAGTGGTTTCTTCTCTAATGAAAAATAAAAATAACTTACTTACAAATTACCTTTAACTTATTGGCTATGCGCAGTAATGCATCATAATTTAATTCTAAACATAAGAAACGAAACAAGACTGAAAATATATGAGGAAAATATGCACAGAATATAATATTATGAGGAAAACAGAAAGTAAGCCTAAGTTTGCCCGATGAATTTAATTGTACGCATATTTTTGTTATAATTTATAAGGTGGTAGTCTCATCCATGTTAATATCTCTAATTTCACCTTCGAACAATAAACACGTCGCCTGCAAAGTCTTTTGTCGTTGTCAGTTTTGCTGCCGTTGGATATCCCTCCGTGTGCCTGAAACGTCCTATGAGCTTTGCATTGTACAGTGAATCACGGTTGCGTCTTCCATGTGAACGTACTTTTCTCTCCGATATGTGAACAGCTAACACAGTTTTGGTGCAGTCAATGACGTTGACTCCTTGTCTCCTTGCTGTTCCAACCAAGTAACTGTCATAGGCCACGCGACCAATTACAACATCCACCACACTTGACCAATTCAGCGAACACCCTGTTTCGTGCAAGGAAAAATATTCACAATAGCATTTCAATACAACGACGGCTCTATTATGTTCAACAGCCTTTTCTAATCTTGAAATTTCCTTAACTTCCCGCCATAGCATGCATGGCTTCAATAGACGACTGCTAAGAGGACCTAAAGGTGATGCAAAGTAAGTAAGTAAGTATATTCTTTATTGAGAAGCACTAGCAAACGCACAGCACTATTATACATGGCAAGATTAATACATTAAAACAAACAATTTATATAAACAAGCAAATAATTGATTGGGAGAAGTTATTGTATACAGGGGAACCTAGAGGAGAAAGAGTTACGGCTAGTCACAGAGCGAAAATGAAGAGCTTAAATAGACTGATCTAGGGTAAACAGTTTATTTGTATAGCATCCGGGCAAGGAAGCATTTCTGAGTCAGGTTTTCAAACATGGGAAGCTCACGGTTATGGAACCGTGGCCGCAGCGAGTAGCGAGATTGTTTGATCGGCGGTAACAATTTATGCAACATAATTATGGCAAGGATTGTGCAGAGAGTCTGGTATCCGCATTGCTGCAAAGAGTCTCAAATGAGGGAGAAGATACGGGTAAGTAGCGTACCAGCCTCCGGATAATTCCCTCAAGGGTCTCCCGTTCCTACCCTCTCGCAAAGCCCCACCACAAAGGCGAGCAATATATCATCATACCAACCGTAGTGGCACGAACCACATCAAATAAACTGTCCCCGAGAGCCCATACGACATCAGGATCCGAAGTGCGTTAACCTTCGCAGGCCGAAGATCCGTTTCGTGAAACGGAGGCCGAAGTGGGGTAGTTTTCTACCCCAAAGAAATGTGTCACAGTGTAATATCTCAGCTCACAGG
Organism: Aporrectodea caliginosa; assembly: GCA_020284085.1. Taxonomy (NCBI): domain Eukaryota; kingdom Metazoa; phylum Annelida; class Clitellata; order Crassiclitellata; family Lumbricidae; genus Aporrectodea; species Aporrectodea caliginosa. The sequence goes on from JACEVL010000301.1 coordinate 324,925, forward strand.
TAAGCTACAATGACAAATGAGGTGTCGATTATAATACTTTCAAGGTCAATGAATCGAACGATCGCATTAGGAATAGTGTGGGAATAGTATTTTTTAAGATGGCGACCAACATGGCCGCTGAAACACAAAAATGTAAACATCTAAGTTCATAGATAAGCTACAATGACAAATGAAGTGTCGATTGTAATACTTTCAAGGTCAAGGAATCGAACTACCGCACTGGCAATAGTGTAGAATAAGTACTATCCAAGATGGCGGCCAATATGGCCGCCGAAACACAAAGATGTGTATATCTATGCTCATATATAAGCTACAATGACAAATAAAGTGTCCATTGCAATATTTTCCAGGTCAAGAAATCGAACTGTCGCGCTGGCAATAGTGTGGGAATAGTACTATTCAAGATGGCCGCTAAAAGAGAAATATGTATATCTGCGCTCATTGGTAGACGACAATGACAGATGAAGTACCGAATTTTACATTTTCATGGATAAGTCTGAATGCGAAGCTTTGCTTAATTGCGTTACCAAACATGAAGAGGATCATGCAGCAGAATATTCTAAAGATGAGAAACGTCGTCTATGAGAGAAATCTGTTTCATTCTATGTCAGCAATGCAGACTTTGCTGATGGATGAAGTTACCGATTATATTACTTCCATTTATCAAGCAGGTGAGTGAGGTGGCAAGGAGGGCCCAAAAAGGATGAAAATCCTGCTTACAAGGACAACTTTGCTGATAATTAGCTTAACAAAATAACAGAACGGTTACCACCTTGAATTTGCTATGGTAGGCTATATCAAGTAGAATAAATATACAACTAATATGAAACCATTAAGCGAAAAGAGACAAACAGCAGAGAAAAGGACAACTTAACCAGCAGAATAGCAGTAATTAATAAGGCTAATTAATAATGAGTATTAATGACATCATATACCAAGTGAATGCATAACATTTTTAAACCATTAAAGATTCGCCGCCTGTTGGATGAAGAGAGGAATCTTATTCCAAACACTCAGACATTTGTTAAACCAAGGAAGCTAAAATAAAGTTGATTGATGGCTATGAAAAGTGCAATATAACTGAACATTAATACAGCACTTCTTCAAGATTTCTACTCTGCGCTAGTCCATACGATGTTAACTGTCATTACAAACGAATATATTATTACATCAGTTAGCAAAACAATGCAATAAATATGATGTTAGTGTAGGCTATCTTGTGTTGAAATAAAGTCTCCCCGGGGGAGAGTTTATTTCGACGGGGGATGAAATATTCTCTCCCCCGGAGACTATATTCTGAAACAAAGGATCCGGGGGCGAATTTATTCTGAAACAGATCCGCCGGGGGGAGAAGCTATTTCGAAATAGAGTCTCCGGGGGAGACTCTGTCACGCGACACCGGCTTCTGGTCTTCGATAAGAAGGCGGGCCCTCTCTGTTGAAGGGAGCGAAGGTTACTTTGGCGATAGGTACGAAGGTGTATGTCCTCTCCAGCTCGAAGCATCTGACGTGCTTCCTTGCGGCGGCCATCTCTGACGCCCCACCAGCCGCGACCGTTGTCTCCGAAATGTATGAGGCGGCCACCGTGTCCACCACCGTTGCGTCCTATAGTAAGATCCGTCCACCATTCCACGGTATTGGGGTCTGCCCGTCTGGTCTTTTGCCATCCGATCTGGTCAGATCGGACGGCTCTTTGACTGCCTGGGTGCCAGCTCTGTTGAAGGTACTTTGGATAAGATTATTGATTTTGCTGTGCCTCGCTTGTCGGCCGAATTCCTATGAGCGCGACAACCCATGCCTACCTCTTGACGAAACGGAAGTACCGCATGCGCACACGTACGGCTCGCAAATGGCCACACCCAATCGCAGGTCTACCGCCACCCTACCGCCTCGTTCTCCAGTCTGAGGTTGTGTGCAATAATCGGGAGAGCATGATTATTATAATAATAATAATAATAATAACAATAATAATAATAATAATTATTATTATTATTACTACTACTATTACTATTATTGTTATTGTTAGTGTTATTATTACTGTAATTATTATAAAAGTATTTAGCGAAAATGACAGTAAAACTTTTGTGGAATTTTAGCCCACACAAGTACATTTGACTATTCTCATATCGGAACTTTCTCTGGAAAACTTACCCCTTCTGTCTGTTAACAACCCACTATAGGACTATATTAAAGTCTTTGCATCTATTTTTAAATGAACAACACACACTGAGTGAATTATGGTGCTTGCTAGTTAAGCCTTTTGAGTTCTTTTTACTTTGGTTCCCTTGTGCTAAGGTGGAGTTTGAATTAATGAATGAAAATTATAATTATAGTAGTAATCAATAAACAACTTTTCTGTCAAGCGTACTGTTGTTTAACTTCTAGTAACCATCAGTTTGCCGATGCTTTGTACGATTACGGCTCTTTAGAAGAATCCATATTAGAACTAAATCGTAATCGTAATCTCCTAACTTCTAAAGCGCCAATCGAAAGCCAAGCGCAGGGCACCAGCTCCTTCATGAGCGCTGCGTCTAGTCAGAAGGGTTGTCCGAGAGAATAGTCCGAAGGAGGTCCGAGTCCGGTTTCCAGAGGGTCAGAGTAGCTACTAAGGTGGGTGCCGTTTAGGTCGAGAGTTGGAAGGTAGATGATCAGTTGAGTCAGGGTAGGAATTCTTGAAGAGGAGAGACAAGGAAAGCCTTAACTGTGATGGATAGAGGAGACTGAGGCAGATGATGGTGGGTGATTGAAGGTGATGGTGGAGGAACTGAAAAAGTCCGGAATTCATGCTGTACGTCGTTACAGAGACGTGGCGCAGTGATGGATATGGCTCGGTTGAAGAACTTGAGATTAGCAGTGACCGGAGGTCGAGAAAGATTGTGAACGGAGGATGATCGGGTATAGCGGGTTGGCTGGATGGTGAAGAGGTCGCGAAGATATCTGGGCTTGGAGTATCGTAGGGAGTTGTAGGTTAGCAAAAGGACTTTGAAGTGTATTCGCTCTGAGATTTTCAACCAATGGAGTGATTTGAGGATGGGAGTGATATGATGATGCTTGGGCGTTCTGGTGACGGCTCTGGGTAATGACTCTAATGAGTTTTGGATGATCTGCAGACGCTTTGGTTGGGTGGATTCAAGGTTGAGAAAGAGGGAATTGCAATAGTCGAGCTTTGAGTGGACAGCGGATGTAGCAATGGTGGAGGCAGTTTTGAAGTCGAGCATGGGTCCGATGCGGCGGAGGTCACGAATGTGCATTAAGCAGGAGCGCGAGAGGTTGGAGATGTGATTAGAGAAGGAGAGATGTGGATCAAAAGTAACACCAAGATTGCGAACAGGGGCATCGGAGGTAAAGGTAAGAGATGAGGAGTTAGTGGTTATAATTTCTATAATTTCTGCTGTCAGTTATAATTAATTACAATTAATTGCTTGCTTCGGAAATTGATTTATCAAATCGAAGTGTGCCAACCTTCTTTTGTAAAAAAGAAATAGTCGATTGCATATGGTGGTATCAGACTTCCTTTTTCCTTTGCCAGTTTTCGTAAGCGTTCACCCTGAAAATCAGCAGCTGTCCAGCTAACATTCAAATCGATTGGAACATTAGTCCGCCTTCCGGTCATCATCACATTGTTTTCTAGTGCAGTTGTTTTCTGTTGAATTCCTATAAGGGTCTTAACAATACTGTTATCAAACAAAAGATCTCCATTTGCGTAACCGTAAAGCATAGATTTATATTTGTCAAACACCGTTCGATACATTTCCTTCAGACAAGGCGTTCCTGCATAATTTGTCTTTGTGATTGGTAATACATCCCATCCTGCCAATCGCGCTCTGTTGGCAAAGGACGACTTCGTAAAATTGAGAAAAACAACTGGCTTTATGTACGGCTTAAATGTTGGCCAGTTTGCAAGAACAGCCTCGCGTGCCAACAGATGATGTGGTATAGTCTTTATTTCTTTAAAACTAGTAAAAATTGTGAGTAGATGTTTGGATTCACTTTGCGTTTCAAAACTTTGCAAAATATTCAAACTCTTTTTAGCTGAATAACGACCATTTCGTTGAAGAAAATTGCTATGAAAATTCTGCAAATTTAGAATTCCCAATACGCTGATAAGTAAAATTGCAATGACACCGTACGTTACACTTTTTCTCATATTGAGTTCGTTAATTCCGAACAATGAAACAAGTTACGATGTGAACTCAAAGAATATTGTTGATCTTTATCAACCTTGTTAGAATGTCGTCACTGTACACTCACACTGTGAATAAATGTGCGAATGACATTTGAACGTTGTGGCAAAAGCTTCTAGTGTTAGATTAGCCCGATTTCTAACGTTGCGTTCATCTGATAATTGGCAAAGTATAACGATTTTCTATCGTATCATTAATGAAAGATGTCGCAATTAAGAACTCCACGCGGATTCTATAAGCTGCTTTAGTCAGTAATAATTATCAGCATTTGTAACTCAAGCAACCAATAAAGTTCAAGGGCAATTATAATAATAATAAAAAAAAAAATAATTATACTGATAATAATAATAATAATAATAATAATAATAATAATAATAATAATAATAATAATAATATTGTATTATTATTATTTTTATTATTATTATTACTACTACTATTACTATTATTATTATTATTATTATTATTATTATTATTATTATTATTATTATTATTTTTATTTATTTTTTTTTTGCCCCGAGGTATACATGATCCCTCAGGGACTTAGAAACTGTCCTAAGGTTTGCTATCTGGAGTTAGTGGTCCTCGTCCCCGGTGCATTGTGCGAAAGTGCCCCTGAAGGCTACGGCATTAAATCTCTGGGCATTATTATTATTATTATTATTATTATTATTATTATTATTATTATTATTATTATTATTATTATTATTATTATTATTATTATTAATGTAGTCTTATAATGCCGCCTTTACAAAGTTCCGAAGTGCATATTGAAGTCATGAAAATAACAGAGAACCTAGAAGGCGTGATCTATCAGGTTAGAGCGAAAGACAATCTAGGTAGAAGGTAATAATTACATAATATTAAATAATAATAATAATAATAATAATAATATTATTATTTTTTTTTATGCCCCGAGGTATACAGGATATGATATTATTATTATTATTATTATTATTATTATTATTATTATTATTATTATTTTTTTTTTTTTTTTGCCCGAGGTAGTTCTATTCCCTCAGGCTCTGAAAACTATGTCCGAAGACGTGGGGTCTGGAACGGCCGCTCACTCAACAAGTTCTTGCTGCTCAAAGGTGCCTCTGAAGGCAACGGCGTTAAATCGCTGGATACAGACTGACAAGCGTTGAAAAAGGTAACTGGTTTCTTTAGGGTCCCCGGTGGTTTGGGTTACAAGGCGTCCCAAGTCCTTAACAAAATCCATTCCATTGCTGTTAATGGGGCCCATGGTCTCGAAGGCCAGAGGAACAAAGAAATAGGTGCCTGCCAGCTGGATGTATTTAGCGTTCTTCCTGGTGGCTGCCACCTCCGCCGCCGCGCCCGCCGACGCAGATGTCGCCTGGAGGTATGACGGAGCCACGGTGTCGATCACCGTTGAGTCCCAGATGAGACTCCGTCCTCTGCGCCATGGAATCAGCGTGAGACCATCAGGGCGTCTGCCATCCGATCTAGATAATCCGGGTGGTTCCTTGATATTTGGGAATCCCGCGCGTGTGAGGCTGCGACTGATTAGATCGTTCAATGCGGCGTGTCTGGCGATCCGTCCCGGTCCCAGTCCACAGGAAAGCCCGTGTGCTCCATCTGCCGTCACTCGAGCCCCGCATGGGCATGCGTGCGGCTCGCATATGCCTGTCCCCAGACGGAGTCCCACCGCAATTCTGACCGCCTCATCGTCCAGCCGCAGTCCACATGTCGTCACCGGGAGGGCGAACAGCCAGTCTCCTGCATGCGGCGCTGCGGTTGCCCTGAGTCGCGCCTGATGGTATGGATCGGCATGGACAATGCACAGTTCGGCTGCTGCCTTCAGCATGAGCGGTCTGTCCCAACTTGATTGTTTGTGTGATGCTCCGTCGTCTGGGTGCGCCGTTCTACTCTCGTTGCACCATAGATGATCCATCTTCTCCACCCACTCGTCGGCGTCAGGGCAGGTGTTGCCCAGTAAGGTTGCCCAGTAAGGTTGCCCAGTATTATTATTATTATTATTATTATTATTAAAGACAAATTTATTTCTTCATAAAGCCAACACACTTATGTACAGACTGATTAAAAGTAACTGTTTTCAATATTGTTATAAGCTGTCATTCTCCTTGGCTACAGTGTTGTTGCAATCTGTGGTGCCTAAAACTGATAGAGAGTTTCCAATTTGTAGGGCGACTGATAAGCGCTGTAGAAGATGACTGGTTTCACGCTGGTCGCCTGTCGCTGCTGAGATCTTGCCTCCAAGTTCTCGAACAAACTGCAGTGATTCTGTGTGCCAGCTTCCTGCAGTTTCGACTGCAACAGGAACGAAATGATGTGATTGTGAGATAGCAGCATATATGGATTCTTTATTATGAGCTGCTTTTTCCGCTGCTCCACCTGCGTTTTGCGATGTTAGATGTTCGTAGGATGCAGCGAAAGTGTCTGGTACCGTCACATCCCACGCCATATGCAACGACCACTATGCCAAGCAGCCAAGGTATGATGGTGACTCCGTCAGGCCTTTTGCCGTCAGATCTGGAGAGGCCATTGGGCTCTTTGATAGCAGGGATTTTGGCTTTGGTGAAAGCCCGCCAAATAACGTCATTGAGCATGGCATGTCGATGTTGTCTTCCTGCTCCTTTGACGCAGGAGAATCCATGATGGCCGCTGGAATCCACTATGACACAACATTTGCAAGTGTGTTTTTCACACAACACAGTGCCAAGCCGGATGCCTGATGCTATTCTTAAGACCTCTCCTGACATCCGTAATCCTGCTGTTGTAATTGGAAGTGCATGGAGCCAGTCTCCGGAGTGTGGTGATTGAATGGCTAACAATCTGGCTTTAGCAGCAGAATCATTTGCTCTTTCCGATAGGCCTTGAAGTGCATTTGAGATGAGTTTGCTGTCCCATTCTCTTTGTATATGAACCTTCTGCTCGATGGGAGGAGGTGCGTTCGATTTCGATGACCAAGAACTTAAGGCCTCCTCTACCAACGGGTCTGTTAGAGGAACAGCGTGTAGCAGTCGGTCTTGAAGGTTTCGCGTGCCAGCGGCTGATGCCAAAAAGGCGGAAGTTGCCAGCATAACGGCACTACGAATGCCCAGACCACCGTTTCTAACAGGTAAAGATGCCTGGATCCATTGATCGTCGCTCATGTTGATATTGGGAAGGCTACACAGCCCTGTTCTCAAGACTTCGTCGAAACATAGAGAGAGGTGTGTCATGGCGGTTGGTTGATTCGATGCGGGTGTCGTGACCCTTTATCATTTTTCTAGTCGTTTATTGTCGTTGCTTACGATGAGCGTTTGGATTATTGGGAAAGTTACAAACAGCACTCGCCTTTGTTCACTCATAAACTCGAAACTCGAAATTTAAACGCATATTCATGTCGTGTTGACCTAATGCAGGAGGCGTGACCACCTATCGTTGTTCAAATCGCTTGTTATCGCTACGTACGATAGACGTTTGGATAAACTGAAGAACAAACTGTTTGAATAAATTGAAAAGCACCTATCAGCACTCGCCTTCGTCTCACCCTGGTTATTCTGAACTCGAAATTTAACAGCATAATCATGTCAAAGAAGTCTCAGAAGGTCGACGCGGGTCTGAAAGTGGATGACTTGCTGGATGGTATTGCCCAAGATGATCGTTTTGTCGATGCAGTAAAGATACGGCTGTCGGACAGAGTCGATGCGATCATAGAAGCTTCATTTAACAAACTGGCTGAAAACTTTCTATCCAGACTGGAAACCATGGTGGAAAAGGCTACGAATGACCGCTTGTCAAAGTCATGTGAAATTCTGCACCAAAAGATATCCACGCTCGAAGGCGAAAATTCAAGTCTGAAGTCTCAACTAGAAGAATCGGAAAAGGCTTCGCGTCTGAATAACTTGGTGATTCATGGCCTTCCCGAATCTACATCAGGAGGCGAATCAAACTCAAACTCTAAGCCCACCTACCTTCAGCTTCGCCAGACAGCTATTCAGGATGCTCTGGAATTCTTCAACACTGGTCTTCAGGTCCCAGTAAGCAAATCCGACATTTCCTTTGCATATAGAATACCCATCAAAACCAAGGGTGTGCCTCGACCTCTGGCCATAGGATTCGTGGGGAGATGGGTGCGTGACGAGGTCTTCGCTGCCCGCAAGTCATTGTGGTACCCACCAAGCTCCAAATTGTCCTCCATTTACATTAACGATCACTTGACCAGATCAAACTCTCTTATCCTCGCAAAAACTAGGCGACTACTGAAAGACAAAAAATTCACTCCACTTGGACCACCGGAGGAACTGTTCTGATCAGACTGTCTGACTCATCTAACGAGAAGCCAACTAAAGTACTTACCCTACAGCAGCTTGATGATATGCTACCATCATCCTCAGATACTCAACCGACGGGCTGATTCTTTGTCCTCTTCTCATTCTCTTCTCCTCCAAAAGGGAAGAAATTTTGCTTTAATCAACTGTAGGTGGAAGCATGAACTTCGAAGATAATGGTACTTTCTGAGGGTGAGAGAACTGTGCCAAGCTGTTGAGAAATTGATCTGGTATTCATGTCTAATTGTTGTCACTTTATTCATTCAACTGTCATCATTTTTCCCCTCTATTTTATAGAAGACTTCTATGCTTATTAGTTAATTGATTCCGGGTTGATTGGCTATAATCTTTGCATTAGTTTTATCTGTCTTCTGATTACCAGGAAGAAAGTATATCTTTTTGAGTGAATTCTATTCTTATGTGATTATACCCTGACTTAATTTGGATGCGAGTAGCTCTTTTGTTGCATTCTTTCTGTTCACAAAGACTTTAGTACAATTAACTCATTGATTCTGTGATGATCAGTTGTTCACTGATTCTGGGACAATCAGTGATTCAGTTATAAGTTGTTGATTAGTATACTTTGAATTTGATGTACCAGGAATTAGTTACTTGAACGAGTTCTATTCTTGTGTTAGTTTTGCCCTGATTTGCTTTTGGTTTAGACTATTTTGTTTTGTGCATCCTTTTTTCCCAACGACTTTAACTCAGTTAGTTCTACCTGTCTATTGGTTATACACCTACCTGCTTGAGACTCTAAGCCGTGGCTGCCTACCCAGGCGGCGATCTTTTGCTGTGCAGCTGTTGTACACACCCAATTACAACTTCAGTCGAGTATATTTGTTGTTCAATGTGCAGTCATGCGTTCCATTCTCAATGTTGTAGTTCTGATGTGCAGAATATATGGATCTGTTCCCAGTGCATTAGTGATGAACTACCCCTTACAAATACTGAAGACATCATGACGCTCACTCATGATGGCACAATCCCTACGACTAGACTAAGTATAGACCGGCCTCAATGTAATTCAGCTGACTTAAGACTTGAGGTATTAACTGACGAATCTGGAAACCGATCCCTCTTAAACAGTGTCGATACTGACCCTGACTACAATTATTTTTCTAGCGTCATTTGTTACAACTTATATCTCTCTCCTCATACTCTTGGCTCTAAAGTTAAGTTGCTCCCTTCCTCTTTATCGATTATCCATATTAATTGTCGTAGTTTACTACCTATGCTGAATGAAATCAAAACTTTGCTTGACATCTTACCCGTTTCTATCCTTGCGCTCACTGAAACCTGGATTGATAAAAATACTGAAGACCTCGTTAACATACCTGGGTATCAATTTGTGCATCGACTGAGAGGGCAGGGACATGGCGGTGGTGTTGGTTTTCTGCTTAGGAAACAGCTTTCATTCTCACAATTTGAACATGCTAAATGTACTAATGCAAGCACTTTTGAGGGCCTACTACTGAGAATTCCCCTTATTACTGGTTCCATTTTGGTGGGGGCCTTGTATAGGCCACCAGGCCAAGAGCTAGATAAGTTGACCGATGAAGTTGAAGCTCTGCTTTCTGAAATTTCCCAAAAAAATAAAGATATACTTCTATTGGGTGACTTCAACATCGACCTCCTAAAAGTTAATATGCATAAACAAACTACTAATTTCTATAATTGCATGCTAGCTCACCACTTACTGCCCGTAATAACTAGACCAACTAGGATAACCGATCATTCTGCTACACTTATCGATAACATCTTTACTAATGCTTGGCCCCGTGTAACCACCTCATCGATAATTGCCTGTGACATATCTGACCACTTGCCTCTTTTCGTCCACTTAAATTGTGAAGCAAAATTACCCACTAAATCTGCAGGGACTTACAGAAAATTCACAATGAGGGCATTAGCACCTTTCAAGAGGCTCTATCCGCTACTGATTGGTCCTCAGTTACTGAGGCTTGCATTAATAATGACCCGAATAAGGCCTATGACCATTTCATGAGTTCTTACAAAACAGTATTATGATAAGGTTTTTCCGCTTTCCACCAGTAGTGGACGGAAGGTAACTCTAAAAATTCCGTGGATGTCTCAGGGTCTTCTAAAATCTTGTAAACGAAAAAATTCGCTTTATTTAAAATATATAAAAAATCCGAATGAGACCAATAAAAGTAAGTTTATCACTTACAGAAACAAATTTAAATCCATTCGAACCCGGGCTGAAAAGAATTACTACGCTGAGGAATTTTGTAAATGTAGTAATAACCTTAAGAGAACCTGGAGTCTCATCCGTTCTGTAATTGGACTAGTGAACAATGATTCGGTTGTCAATTCTTTAAACTCTGATGGGATTAAGATTGAGGATCCGGAAGAAATAGCCAATAAATTTAATAGCTACTTCACAGAAATTGCCGAAATTTTGTCTAAAAAAATACCTGATCCAATCTCTCCGTTTGAAGATTATTTAAGCCCTCCTACTATCAGCTCTTTTGGTCTTGAAGAAACAACTTCAGAGGAAATAATTAGACTAAACAGAACAATTCGTCTGTCCCATAGTAAGGGAATCGATGACATAGACCCGTTTGTCGCTTCCCCCTCTATTGCTAATATAGCTAGACCACTGTCAGAAATAGTCAACTGTTCCTTTAACACTGGCATATTTCCCAACGCTTTAAAAATTTCTAAGGTAGTTCCCATCTTTAAAAGAGGTGAAAGGAGCGATGTAGCTAATTACAGACCTATTTATGTCCTTCCATTCTTCGCTAAAATCTTTGAAAAATTAATGTACGAAAGATTAAGTAATTTTCTTGAAAAAACTAACATCATATATCCATCTCAACATGGATTCCAAGCTGGTCATTCCCCATCTATGCCATTGTTGAGTATCCAGGATAAGATATCTGAAGCAATAGAGAATAATGAATATTCCCTTGGTGTCTTTTTTGACTTGGCCAAGGCTTTTGATACGGTGAACCATAATATTCTGCTTAAAAAACTTAACAACTATGGTATAAGAGGAGTTCAGCTTAAGTGGTTTGCTAGTTACCTTGAGAATCGCTCACAGGTGGTCTACTGCAATGGTGCCAACTCGACGATGCGCACAGTCCGATTTGGTGTTCCGCAAGGATCGAACCTTGGACCTATATTATTCATCATCTTCATTAATGACCTTCCGAATGCAGTGTTGTTAAAAGTATCGGGCAAATGTACTTAAGTAAAAGTAAAAGTAAATAGGACTTTACGTACTTAAGTAAAAGTAAAAGTACTGGTCAAGAAAGTTACTTTCGTAAAAGTAAAAAGTATTCTTCCAAATAATACTTTTAAAGTAAAAAGTAAAAGTACTGAGTCTTAATTGGACCCAATTTTTTTGTCTTCCAAGCAGACTAATTTCTCAGAATGCATTTAATCCAGAGCGTTTATTTTTTATTATTGTTAAACTGGCACAGCTGAAGAAAAGGAGTCTAACAGCTGCACTTGCACGAAATTGAAGTGCGCCTACTCAATCTACTAAATAGTTCCTTCAAACTAGGCCAGGATTCAATGCTGTACAAAATTTTATTCTTTCTTATAAAGAATTCTGCAGCATCATCTTCATCGTTATGACCTGCAGTCATTAGCATATATGGCCATAGATGTTCGAAATTGTAAACGGATAATTGAAAGAGTTTAGAGAGAAATTTAATACATGTGCAAACAATGTCCTCTTTTTCGTAAGACAATTTCGCACTTATTTTCCAAGCTGCGCAGAAACTACCGCCACAAGTCACATGTTTTGGTTGAAGCTTGTCTATTGGTCACAAATAGAAATTGCCAGAGTCTATAAATAGATTTCCAATCGCTCTCGCGCTGCGATATTAGCTCTTTCAGCCTCTCCCTTTGTTAAAATAATGTTATAGCGCAATTATTAGTAACGAACGAGGTAACGAATATTGCGTAGATTGTAACGAAGTAAAAGTACCGAAAAATGGTTTAAATGTTACTTCGTTACAAGTAAAAGTATTTTCGTTTTGTACTACTTTGTTACAAGTAAAAGTACTGAAACTTTTACTTAAGTACAGTAACGCGTTACTTTTACTTCGTTACTTTACAACACTGTCCAAATGCATCACCACTTATGTACTTCGTGCTCTTTGCCGACGACACTAACATCTTTTATTCACACAGCTCCCTTGCCAACTTATACCAAATAGTGAATGCCCAACTAATTCACATTGCTAATTGGTTTCGTGCCAATAAATTATCACTGAACCTAGATAAGACCAATTATATTCTTTTCAGGTCCCATAGGAAACTATTGTCTACCACTTCTAATACTCTGTGTATTGATGGTTATCGCATTAATCAAGTAACCTCGTCCAAATTTTTAGGAGTAATATTAGACCAACATCTATCTTGGAAAGATCACATAGAAGCTATTTCCTCTAAAATAGCTAAGAATGTAGGAATTCTAAAACGAGCTTCATACCTACTGCCACCCCATGTTCGGTTAACCCTCTATTACACTCTCATCTATCCCTACCTCGCTTATTGCAATATAATATGGGCTTCTACTTATAAATCCAATCTACAAAGGCTGACCATTCTGCAAAAACGAGCTATCCGTTGCGTGGCTGGTGTTCCTTACGGTTCTCATACTAGTCAACTATTTCTAGAATTTAAGTTATTAAAAATTGAACAAATTAGGAAGGCACAGATTGGTGAATTTATGTATCGTTACGAGCATAATTTGTTACCAGTAATTTATAGACAACTCTTCCTCCGTGCCTCCGAAATTCATTCTTACTCTACAAGAAATTCTAAATTATATCGACAACCTTTTGCTCATACAAACACTCGGTTATTTTCTATCAGATTTGCAGGGGCTAACGTTTGGAATAGTATTCCGTTATCTATTCGTCAACTACCTGGTCTGCGTATTTTTAAGAAAAGACTACGCCTTTACCTCATTCAGCAAATTACTTGAATTCTTATTTTTCTTTTTTATTGGGTGTGTTAGTTAAGTGTTAGTTAAGTTATGTTTGTAATTTTGTTTAATTATTTAGCCATTTTCTGGTCATCAAAGTTTTCGTGTAATCACAAGAACCGGCTGTCATGCATTTATTTTTGTTATTCACAATTATTAGGGGGATTCTGTGAGCAGTTCCTTTAAGCGGCGATAGGCGTCGCCAGTATGTGATGTGGTCAAACTTTAGACAACTTTAGCGTAAATAAACCATAGACATCATATATGTAAAATGTCTATGAAATAAACCTACCGCACAACAGAGCACACATTTTACCTAGAGTAGCCAAACTGTATCCCATCCTGGCGCCACCTATAGCAGCCATTTTTACAGAGTCCCCCATTATTAGGTGGCCCTTATTAGCGGGATTCTTCATCCCTTCTGGGTCTCCTCCTTGGTATCCACAACTGATGTAATTTACTGTATTTTTGTGCTATAATTGTACTTTGCTGGATCAGGAAATAAACTGATTTGAAACCACATAGAAGTTCTTCGTTTAAGAAGCAGGCTGAAGTTCTTAATGTGTACAGCAGCTTAGGAATGCTTAAGCTGCTCCTCAGCAGGGTGAATGAGTCGTGTGGGTGTAGCATCTCAAGCCTTGTTACGACTTTCTCCAAATCTTTTATCTTTTTCTGGATGGTTTTATCGACAGCCTTGCCTGGCAGCAGCGGTGCTCCCAACAATGACAAATCTTCAACGGCGATATTTTCAAACTCGGCGAAGGTCTGAATATTCTTAGCTTCATCGTAGCTTCTAGCAGATGTTTCGCATTTTGTTCGATTCAGCTTTAGACCGTACATGGGCGCCTCTTTCTCTATCAAGCGGATGTCATGTTCAACTTGATCGATCGGTCCAGCAAGAGTAAGATCGTCCATATAGCCTATAGTGAATGGAGTTGTCAAACTCTCTAGAAGCGGATGTATTGCCAGACAAAACTCCAGTGGTCCTAAAGGGTCGCCTTGCTGGGTGCCTTCCTCGGAAAGAATTGTATGCCGTCTGGTTTGTAGTTGGGGGGCGTAGGCATAGTTGTCATATACGTATCTGTATATTTCTGGAGCTTTTGCTGCCACCGCCTCTAACATTGAGTCCCTTCTCAGAGCATTGAAGGCATTCGAAAAGTCCAGTTTCACTATAATATGGTTTTCAGGCATAGACTGTAAGTAACGTCTGGTTGCGTGAACAGCAGCCTCGGCTCCTCCTGAAACTCCCACGCCGACTTGAAGTGGTGACAGATTTTGAGATAAGTATGGAGTCACAACATGGCAGACACACTTGGCAGCAAGCCGCCGCCACGTGTATCCAATCGTGATTGGTCTAATTCCGCCATCTTTTTTACCAAGTGTTATTAGTCTACCACCGTAAAGGATATCTGCAATGTGTTTCGGTAGCCCGCCTCTCAGTAGTAGGTTGATTAGGTCAGTTATAGTATCTACGAGATCTGTGTCTGTTGTATTGGACAGAAGGTTCTTTAGATGTTGTGGTGTGAAGCCATCTGGCCTCCGCTAGATGCTGCAGGAAAGGAAGCTATTGCATTACAGACCATCTTACCAGAGACCTGTATGGCGTCAAACCTGTCTTCCTGAGGGTATGGCAGTGTTCTTCTGTCTTCGTAAGCCTTTGGGTGCTTCTTCTGCAGTTCTTCAATCACTCTAGGTGAATCTTCTACAGGAATATCATCAGAGCACAGCAAGCGAAGGGCTCCTTTGATGTCGCCATCTTCGAGTCTGCTAGAAACCGCCTGCGCAAGATATTTACTTCGATCGTAGCCTTTGTCATTCCTCCTAGTTCGCAAGTCAGTTGGCGAGATTTCTTTAACTTCATCGCAGAAGACCATTCCACTACGCCAGGATTCGATGCGATGTAGAATTATCTTGCTCAAGTTCCGGTTTCGACCTCCCCTCTTAGGCTTAGCCAGAATTATCGGTGAAAATTGTAGCAAATCTAGCCATTTTGAGGGGCTATCTGGTTCTCGAATAACGGCCCTGAGGATCTTGGTAAGTAAGTCTCTACACGCTCCTCTTGCTGCCAGTGGGATGTGTTTCAGCAGTGGTTTTCTAACCTTTGGATGGGTTAAAATGTCTAGTAACGGCTCACTGCTGAATCGATTTTCATCGTCATCTGCATTGCAACGGCTATCGTCAGAATGTGTTGTGTGTGAAGAGCGACTCCCTGTTTGCACAACATCAATGAGCACCTGGTCTGATCCAGGACATGGGCTCCGACGGGGTCCGTGGGAGTGTAGTGTGTCTTTAGAACGGTGTAGTTTAAACTCGTTTAAACAAACTGGGCATACACCTACGTCTTTTGGTGACCTTCGACTCATTACTTGTGGTGTAAATGGCCCAAAATACCCTCCGCCTTTAGGTTAAGTCGGCCTGTGTTATTGTTATACATGGATATCTGATGAGGATTGGAAATGAAGATATCTGGAGTGGGAGAAATGAAATTGGATGTCAAAATGTTGTTTAAAATATAAATGACTGAGCGACTTTACTGCGTTGCTAGGTAACATGCATTATGACGTCGTAGGATCATAATAATAATATATTATTATTATTATTATTATTATTATTATTATTATTATTATTATTATTATTATTATTATTATTATTATTATTATTATTATTATTATTAATGTAGTCTTATAATGCCGCCTTTACAAAGTTCCGAAGTGCATATTGAAGTCATGAAAATAACAGAGAACCTGGAAGACGTGATCTATCACGTTAGAGCGAAAGACAATCTAGGTAGAAGATAATAATCATATAATATTAAATAATAATAATAATAATAATAATAATAATAATAATAATAATAATAATAATATCATCAGATCACAGCAAGCGAAGGGCTCCTTTGATGTCGCCATCTTCGAAAAGTAACATGAAAATAACAGAGAACCTGGAAGACGTGATCTATCACGTTAGAGCGAAAGACAATCTAGGTAGAAGATAATAATCATATAATATTAAATAATAATAATAATAATAATAATAATAATAATAATAATAATAATAATAATAATAATAATAATAATAATAATAATATCATCAGATCACAGCAAGCGAAGGGCTCCTTTGATGTCGCCATCTTCGAGTCTGCTAGAAACCGCCTGCGCAAGATATTTACTTCGATCGTAGCCTTTGTCATTCCTCCTAGTTCGCAAGTCAGTTGGCGAGATTTCTTTAACTTCATCGCAGAAGACCATTCCACTACGCCAGGATTCGATGCGATGTAGAATTATCTTGCTCAAGTTCCGGTTTCGACCTCCCCTCTTGGGCTTAGCCAGAATTATTAGCAACCGGCGAACCCAGAGAATCCAGCTTCTTATTCCAGCGCATATCCATTACAATACAACGATTCAACGCTGTTGCTTTCAGTGGTTCCTTCATTAAACCCTTAATTGACATGGATGAGGGGTAGCCGTTCCAGAATACAACGCTTTTATAATCTGTAAGACCCTGGGGGAATGAAGTACCTCAGGGCAAAAAAAAAAAATAATAATAATAATAATAATAATAATAATAATAATAATAATACAAATAATAATAATAATAATAATAATAATAACAATAATAATAATAATAATAATAATAATACCAATAATAATAATAATAATAATAATAATCAGTCCCTCATCGGCCACGCTTCTGGGGGCACCGCTGTCGTCGGCGGAGGCACTTTTATCGGCCCTCGACGCCCGCGTTGCCGACCTGAGGACCGCGCTCGACAGATTGCAACTCATCGCCAGACAAGACGCCCTCTTGATTCTCAGACACTCGCTTGGCTCACCTAAGCTGATACATTTACTGCGATGCATACCTTGCCACGACCATCCGCAACTAGGAGTTTATGACGAGCTGCTGCGGAGAGGAATCGAGCGGATCTTGAATATTTCTGTGACCGACGACCAATGGATGCAAGCTTCCCTACCGATCAAGATGGGGGGGACTGGGAATTAGGAGGGTGTCATCGCTGGCACTACCCGCCTTCTTGGCTTCAGCCGCGGGCACCCTCCCCACCCAGTCCCTCATCTTGGGAGCCACACCGGTTGGCACGGACACGGCCTACGACTCGGAGCGGACTACCTGGCTTCAGATCGCAGGTGTACCGGAGCCGATGGTCGCCACAGGACACAAACAGTCACACTGGGATCGACCGCTGTTGAACGCCGTTTTTTCGGCTGTTAACGATAATCTACAGGACTCCTACGACCAAGCGAGACTAAGAGCCTCACAGTCACCGCACGCCTCGGATTGGCTTCATGCTCTCCCGCTCGTTGCACACGGCCTCAGACTGGAGGACGAGGCCGTAAGGGTGGCGGTTGGCCTGAGATTGGGTGTGGCCATTTGCGAGCCGCACGTATGCGCATGCGGTACTTCCGTTTCGTCTAGAGGTACACATGGGTTGTCGTGCTCACTGGGGTTCGGCCGACAAGCGAGACACAGCAATATCAATGACCTCATCCATCGCAGCCTCAACAGAGCTGGCATCCCGGCAGTCAAAGAGCCGTCCGGCCTGACCAGATCGGATGGCAAAAGACCGGACGGGCAGACCCTGATACCGTGGAGTGGTGGACGGACCTTACTATGGGATGCGACGGTGGTGGACACGGTGGTGGCCTCATACATTTCGGAGACAGCGGCCGTGGCTGGTGGGGCGGCAGAGATGGCCGCCGCAAGGAAGCACGTCAGGTACTCGGAGCTGGAAAGGAGATACACGTTCGTACCTGTCGCCATAGAAACCTTCGGTCCCTTCAACAGAGAGGGTCTCGACTTCTTATCGGAGACCGGAAGCCGACTATCGAAGACTACCGGTGACACTCGGGAAACAAGCTTCCTCTTCCAAAGCCTATCGGTCATGATCCAACGCTTCAACGCGGTGGCTTTCCAGGGCACCATGTCAAGGCTGCCGGGAGCCGACGAGCGGCGAACTCTGGACAGATCCAACAGAGGATATCGATAAATAATGATAATGATAATGATAATAATATAATAATAATAATAATAATAATAATAATAATAATAATAATAATAATAGACCTAATAATAATAATAATAATAATAATAATAATAATAGGCAAATACATCACCTGGGATGTGACCAATGTCCATACATGTGCAGCATCTTATCTCCATCGGACATCAACAATTGCTGGGGGTGCGGCTGAGCTGGCCGCTGTTCGTAAAGAGGCAAAATATTCAGGCCTACCTTCATCACACACATTTGTGCCCATTGCTTTTGAATCATTGGGACCAATCAATCGGTCGGGCTTTGATTTTATTGCTGAGGTGGGCCGCCGTATATCTGCAATTTCTGGCGAGCCCCTTGAGAAAAACCACCTTTTCCAGCGCCTTTCCATCTGCACTCAGCGATATAATGCCGTGGCTTTTAGGGGCACGTTTTTGGACTTCAGTGGGGATGAGGCTTGTTAGTTCCAGAATGGTTTTACTCTTCAGTTAGTTTCTAAGAGCCTGAGGGATCATATATACCTCGGGTAAAAAAAATAAAAAATAAAATAAAATTAATATAATAATAATAATAATAATAATAATAATAATAATAATAATAATAATAATAATAATAATAATAGACCTTATAATAGCTTAATAATAATAATAATAATAATAATAATAATAATAATAATAATAATAATAATAATAATAATAATAATAATAATTATAGAATTTATTAATAATAATAATAATAATAATAATAATATTAATAATAATAATAATAATAATAATAATAATAATAATAATAATAATAATAATAATAATAATAATAATAATAATAATAATAATAATAATAATAACTATTCAGCGCTTCAACGCAGTTAGCATTTTCCTAGCACTTTCCTAACCCACCAATCATCAGTGAAGATTGGCCATTCCAGAACAACGCGCGCCCCTAATTTTTGCAATCCTGAGGGATCATAATTATGTACCTCGGGGGAAAATAATAATAATAATAACAATTATGAGAATAATAATGCTGCTACACTTAACCAGGCAAAACTGAGTGCATTGATGGCCCCACACGCCTGAGACTGGCTTGTGGCCATCCCTTTGACCGCATGTTGATTGGGATTAGATAATGAAGCTGTGGAGAGTTGCTGCCGGATTACGCCTCGGACTAGCGCTGTGTGCACCACATCGATGCCAGTGTGAGATGGCTGAATGTAGGTGGATGATAAGGATTTTGGTTTGGTGGGTGTAGTTTGAGATGGCGTTGGTCAATTTATGATTTAGCTTGAGAGCTGAAAGCGGGGATATCCCTCAGCCCAAGAGAACCACCCGGATT
>JACEVL010000302.1:0-15000 GCA_020284085.1 Aporrectodea caliginosa
GCAATGCCCTGCCAGCATGCCATGAATTTGTTAGAGATTTCTGCTCCACCTAGGCCTACGCCTTATATAGCCAAACGAGTATACGCCTACACTGACCAGCAGGGAAACGATTGGAATACATTTTTACTGTTGGTGGGAAGATGAGACGTCTGGCAACCAGTCATCATGTGCATCAGCGTCTTGTGTAGGACTTGAATAGTGTTGGCTAGTTACATTATATTTTAAACTAATCAGTTACAGTAACTAGTTGCTGGACTGCAAAAAGTAACTAGTTACTGTTTAATTACTTTTTACTTTTTTTAAGTAGTCAACGATTAGGCTACTGTTAGCCTACCTGTTCAAAAGTTGCTGTAGGCCTAGTTACTTTTCATTCATTCAGAGCATTTATATAGCGCCTCTTCAAGAAGCTACTCAGAAGCGCTCCCGGCCCAGCCACGACTAAAGAATATTTAACTTTTAGTTACACATGGAAATGTTTAAGCCCAATTTCGCTGCATCGGTCTTTTAGCTCGTAATCAGCAGGGTATT
Organism: Aporrectodea caliginosa; assembly: GCA_020284085.1. Classification (NCBI taxonomy): domain Eukaryota; kingdom Metazoa; phylum Annelida; class Clitellata; order Crassiclitellata; family Lumbricidae; genus Aporrectodea; species Aporrectodea caliginosa. Next base: position 529 of record JACEVL010000302.1, read on the forward strand.
AGATTAATAATATTCATTCAGTCATTCATTCATTTATTCATTCGGGAATTTATATAGCGCCCCTTCAAGGAAACTACTCAGAGGCACTCCCGACTCCAACGCGCCCAAAAAGAACAGAATTCTCATGCTCTACTTAAATTCCAGATTGATATGTAGAAGGCTCTACTGCATGTTCCACGTTCATCAAAGAATGGTAGGCCAGGATCGCAAAAATATTACATGATAGCTGTAGCACAATTATTATTCTCCTATACAATGCATCGGGCACAAACTTAATTTTCAAGTAAAGCAAAGTAGGCCTGTTTTTCTTTAGTTAGGCCTACCGTTATCTCGTTAAATTAGGCCTAATCAGTTACTGTAACTAATGACTTCTGAAAAAGTAACTAGTTACTGCATTGCAGGGTATCATCCCCCCTCCCCCAGTCCTTAGGAATTTAGGATCCCATAGTAAAGTCTACATCTCACACCTAAACTGAACATAAATCAACGTTTAACCCCCAGTTATTTTTGTTACAATTCCCATAGGCCTACTGCTGCATTGGTTACCAAAATTTAATAGTAATTAGTTACAGTAACGCGTTACAAGTAACGACTAGCCTAGCTAACGAACAACACTGGACATGAAGCCTATAGGGCTTATGACAATAAGTTTTAATATTTCCAAACGGTCTTCCAATTTCCTGCACGTGGTCCCATTTGGTAGGCCTAGATGACAATCCCTCGAGTGACTTAGGGGTCGTCCATTAACTATGTCAACAAAATACGGGGGGGAGGGTTTGGAAAAGTTTGACAAACTGTTGTTGACAAGGGGTAGGGGGTTCGGTACAAGCTGACGTCAAGAAATTTTTTCCAATAAATCAACACAGGCCCTTCCAATAGTAGCGAAAACATTAAGTAGGCCTATGTATGCATGTATGTATGTAGGCCCTATGTATGTTACATAGTATGTATGTATGTATGTATGTTTTTATGTATGTATGCAGTGGCGGCACTACACCAGGGCATGCCAGGGCAAATTCCCTGGTAAAAAAGCCTTTGCCCTGGTCGTTGCCCTGCCAAAATTTTTGGCTTTATTATACAGCCAAAAATTTTGCTATGCAGCCTGTATAAGCCTGTATTTGACCGATTCTTCATGATCCACGATACACAAAGACTTATGTATGTGTGGGGTCTGTCGATCTAAGTCACGTATACACATGTGTCGGATACGCATGTGTAGAAGCAAACACTCAGGACACGGTCAATATACGGCCAGCAACGATTCTTCTATTAAGGCGTAGATGAGTCGGGAGCGCTTCTGAGTAGATAATCTTGAAGGGGCGCTATATAAATCTCTGAAATGAATGAATGAATGTACAAGCCATGGTAAAAAAAGACTGTAGTGTATACGGCCTACACACTACACAAGACTGCAGGCTGCAGCCTCCAGTCATAAACGCGATATTCATTCGTTTACAGAAGTTACAATACTTTTAAATAATTTTATTATACCTAAACGAAAGTTATCTTCATCAGTCATGAAGCCCTTGAAACGTGTGTACAGTTCTGGCATTCAGAAAAGAGTAGAGAAAAGTCGAAAATTTGAGGCTCCTGATTTCGGTACTCCTTCCATCAATTCGTTCTTTAAGATGCAACCCTCAGGTTCTAATATTCCTGCGGCTGCAGATGTTGTGGAGAATGCGGATATTGCGGAGGAAGAAGCCGATGTTAGTTCACTTTGCTCCGATGTGCCGACAACTTCCAAGGAGACAAAAGACGTCATTAGAGGTGAGGAAATTGACATTAGGCCTATACTTCCAGTTCCACTGCTACCTCAGTCTGTGATTTATTTAAGCTGGGCCGATCTGTCGCGACTGATCGGGCACACTTTTCTTCCACTATCACATCTGAGCATGGCTCTATCTCAGGGCCCATGTCATCCTAGTGGTCCGTTTGAGGAAGATGGAAGCGGGAGGCCTATTGTCAGTAGCAAACACTACTTTATACTTCTCTGCTGGAAACCTTAAAGTTACTAGAGATTGATTGTGCTTCTCGCCATATATAGACAAGAGAATTATACCATTTTGCCACAACTGTTGGTTATTTGCAGACAGGACAAACCCTAATCTTCAGTGGCAGTGGATTGATGGTGTTCCTGGACAGGGGTGGACGGGGGAGTTCAAGCGGCCCGGGAAAAAAACAAAAAGCGGCCCTAACTTCATGACTTTTATTTTCTTTGTGCATTTTTTCATGCATACCCGAGGGCCAGTGACCTCCAAAGTCATGGGTCACTTTACAAATTACATTATGCAATAACAAAAAACGATAAATCGCATATATAATTTATAATTATATATAAAATATTAAGAATGCGTCAACTCAAGTTATAAATCAATTTATTCGGACTCACTGTGATGGTATTATTGCTGTTTATAGTATTAGCAACTTCTTTAAGCCGGGTGCCATTTCGGCTACATGATCTATAATTGTGTCATTATTCAGTTCACTTAAAACATCGGTTTCTGTTGACATAAGCATAAAAGCTTCAAGGTGTGTAGATGACAATGAGCTTCGCAAGCGATTCTTAATGTATTTCAATTTAGAGAAAGATCTCTCACAAGCTACTTGGGTAGACGACAGAGTCAATAAAAGTTTATATGCACTAAAGAGATGCTTGTATGCTTGCCCATAGAAACTGTATTTATGTAGTACAGAAAAGCAGCAAACAGGACATTTTTTGCAAAATTTGTCGGGTTGTTTACTTGCAGAAGGTGTTTGTTGAGAGCTGGTGTCTTCAGTTTGAATTGGAGTGGCTTTAAATAAATCGACTAGATTTCGGCATTTAGCTCCATCTTTACCAAGAATCTTTAGTTTCTTATCTCTTACTTTCTCCGCACCACCTTTACATTTACGTTTCGGATTTATATCACTCATAACCGTAACATATCTTATTTAATTAATATTACTTATTACTAACTAACAAATTTAAAAGAAATTTTATCAAAACAAACTCAGTGGAAGACGCCGGAAGTAGAATGGAAGATGTAAATTCTTATCTAACATGGCGGCCGCTGGCTGTACGGAGCACTGTAGGTAAGTAAGTATGCATTGCTCTTTTTCAGTTAATTTACAAACCGGTTAACCGAAACTAAAAACCGGTTAACCGATGCCGCAATTTTTTGTAAAAAAACCTGTATCATCTGTACTAAATTGATTAAATTATTATATCACCGGTCCTGGCGGCCCACCGGGAATCTTCCCGGTGTCCCGGCGGCCCAGTCCACCCCTGTTCCTGGATCATCACGGCACTATGGCAGTAGCATGTTTACTGTTTAGGCGGCAGACCAATATATAGGCATATATATATATATATATATATATATATGATATATATATATATGACCTGGAAATTAATTCGATCGGCAATGCACTTAGATAATATGCATCCAAAAATAGATCACTTAGTAATTAATGGGACAAAAACTGATAATGCGGACTTAATAGCAGACAGCTTTAATAATTACTTTCTCAACATAGCCAATGACTTGGCCATTAAGCTCCAAGATTCACCCTGCTCATTTGAAGATTATTTGCCACCTTCGAACTTGAACTCTATGGGACTAACTTTGACCACTCCAGAAGAAATCATGTTTATAGGAAAGAACTTAAAAAGAACCCATACTAAAGGTATCGATGGTATCGACCCCTACATAGCAACTCCTAATCTTTCTCACGTAATCGTACCCTTAACAGAAATTATCAATTGCTCTTTGGCACACGGAATTGTCTCTGACCAACTCAAAAGTGCTAAGGTGATCCCAATTTTTAAGAAAGGTGAAAAGGATTCCCTGGCCAACTACAGACCCATTTCCGTTCTTCCGTACTTTGCAAAATTTCTAGAAAAAGTCATGTACGATAGGCTTAGTTCCTATGTTAATAAAGCCAACCTAATTCATCCGTCTCAACATGGATTCCAGACGGGACACTCCACCTTTATGGCCCTGCTCGATATGGAGGAAAAGATTTCAAACGCAATTGACAATAACGAATATTCGATTGGAATCTTTATAGATTTAGCGAAAGCTTTCGACACGGTAGATCACTCTATCCTCTTAAAAAAGATGTCAAATTTTGGTATTAGAGGCCTACAACTAAAATGGTTCCAAAGCTACCTTAGCGAACGAACACAAAAAGTTTTATGCAATGGATCACTATCGCCCTTGGGACACATTACATATGGAGTACCACAGGGGTCAAACCTCGGACCACTTCTATTCTTACTGTATATCAATGACCTGGCTAATGTATCTACAATTTTGCACTTTATCCTGTTCGCAGACGATACTAATATATTTTACTCTAATCGCTCCTGCACCTCCCTTATGGAAATCGTCAACATCGAATTAACCCTAATTAGTAAATGGTTCGTTGCTAATAGACTTACACTAAATGTAGACAAAACTAACTTTATAAACTTTAAATCTCATAGGAAAATTAAACCAATAAACTTGGCTCTAACTCTTGAAGGAAGTATTATCCGTCAAGTTGACTCCACCAAGTTTCTAGGGGTGTTTCTCGATCAACACTTATCATGGAAAACACATATTAACTACATCTCTCAAAAGATAGCTAAAAATATAGGAATAATATCAAGAATCTCGTATCTACTCCCAAAAACAGTTAGGCTAAATTTATATTACTCACTAATTCTCCCATATCTAAATTATTGCAACTTAATCTGGGCCTCAAATTATGAATCTCGACTCCATAAATTAACAATCCTCCAAAAAAGGCAATTAGATTAATCCAGGGAGCCAGCAGAGACGCTCATACCGCCCCCATCTTCAGGGACTTGAACTTGCTAAATCTAAAACAGATAAGAAATTTGCAAATAGGAGAATTTATTTATCGATTCGAACACAAGCTATTACCCGATTCATTTGCAGGGTACTTCACTCTCGGATCCCAGATTCACGGTCACTTCACGAGGAGGGCTTCATCATATCGTCCAGTAAAAGCAAGGACTAACACAAGAGAATTTAGCATTAGAGCTACCGGACCATTACTCTGGAACTCCATTCCATTAGAAATTCGATTATCAAAGACTCGACATGAATTCAAAAAAGGCTACGTTGTTTTCTCGTACAGGAATAACAATTGCAATTATGAAAAACTATATTATGTATTAAAATTATATGTGTACAATTCAACCGACGCCTGTTTGCACGACGCACTGATCCTCGAGCTATTTAGTTAAGCTATATTAGATAAGTTTAGTTAACACTAGAAGGACGGCATGGGTCATTTTTGACCCATAGCGCACTTTGCGAGCGTGCCATGTAGCACCCAGTAAACATTAAAGGAAAATATTTTATGATATCTATGGCATTGTGGTCGCAAAGGCATAGAAGAAAAATCTTATTAATAGCTGGTCAGGTATAGGAGTTAGAACAGCGAATACCTAGAAGGACGGATTGGGGTCATTTTTGACCCATGAAACTATTACTGCAAATGCCTATTTTTCTAGTGTTTATCTTATATAAACCTTACTTATTTATGACGGCATTGCAAAACTCACGTTCTTCCCGCCATTTGTAAACAGTTTTGTTCATTGTTTCAAACACAATTGATATAAAAACAGCTATATCTGAGGGTTATCAATACCTGCGCTAAAATGAGTTGTCATGTACGATTATATGCATACAGCAAACCAAGCCCTTCGTTTGATTCAAGAAATCGGTGAGACAATGATAGTGATGCCTCTGTCTCAGATACCGGAATATTCCGCCACGCAGCGCATGAAGAAATTACTTCTGCGGCGGAAGGTGTTTAGCATTTTATCTAATGACGACTAATACTGACCCTAACCGACCCTCACAACGCCTAATCTCACCATAACCGACCCTCACTACGCCAATTGATAGAAGTAACGCAGTTTGGACAATGCGCATGCGCCGAAAGTTGCGCATGCGCAAAGGTCTTCTGTCACGGAATTATATCAAAAATATTACTTCTGGGGCGGAATTTTCCGCTGCAGAAGAATTATCCTTAAAAATACATGTTTTCTATCAATGAAACTGTATGGGTCAAAAATGACTCATTCCGTCCTTTTTCCGCCACGCAGCGCATGAAGAAATTACTTCTGCGGCGGAAGGTGTTTAGCATTTTATCTAATGACGACTAATACTGACCCTAACCGACCCTCACAACGCCTAATCTCACCATAACCGACCCTCACTACGCCAATTGATAGAAGTAACGCAGTTTGGACAGTGCGCATGCGCCGAAGGTTGCGCATGCGCAAAGGTCTTCTGTCGCGGAATTATATCAAAAATATTACTTCTGGGGCGGAATTTTCCGCTGCAGAAGAATTATCCTTAAAAATACATGTTTTCTATCAATGAAACTGTATGGGTCAAAAATGACTCATTCCGTCCTTTTTCCGCCACGCAGCGCATGAAGAAATTACTTCTGCGGCGGAAGGTGTTTAGCATTTTATCTAATGACGACTAATACTGACCCTAACCGACCCTCACAACGCCTAATCTCACCATAACCGACCCTCACTACGCCAATTGATAGAAGTAACGCAGTTTGGACAGTGCGCATGCGCCGAAGGTTGCGCATGCGCAAAGGTCTTCTGTCGCGGAATTATATCAAAAATATTACTTCTGGGGCGGAATTTTCCGCTGCAGAAGAATTATCCTTAAAAATACATGATTTCTATCAATGAAACTGTATGGGTCAAAAATGACCCATTCCGTCCTAAGCGTCCTTTTAGGTGGTAGAAAAGAGCCGTCCTTCTAGTGTTAAGCTACCTAATTTACTGCCTTGTTTCCTTCTGTCTATGCCATCTACTGAACCTATGTATTGGACGTACTTGGGTGTCTCCAACTAGCGGGATATCAATCCCTTAGGAGCCACCCATTGCTCCCGTTAGCTACTCCTCTTTAGTCGATTGCAATTTAACTATTATGTGACATTACCGTTCTTATTACAATTACGTTGTTACGTTGTTACTGATTGTCATAAATGTATTCTTTTGAGTTGTTGTTATCAGGTGCAATAAAAAATATTGATTGATTGATTGATTGATATATATATAGGTATGTTTACTGTTTAGGCGGCAGACCAATATATAAGCATATATATATATATATATATATATATATATATATATATATATATATATATATATATATATATATACACTGTGTCCACGATAAAGTAGACCCCTAGACTTTGTTAAATATCTTGGTAAAATTGTACTACTATAGGTACTAAATTTGGTGCACATGAACTTCAGTCTATTCTATCTAAACCCTGCAAATTTTATTACAATTGATGCAACGGTTACGATGATATACCCTTATGAAATTGGGTGGTTCAGGAACCAAGTTACCAACACGTAAAACGCATCGACAGATGCGTGCGCGGCTGATCATCCTGACTCGGCACCAGTTCTCCGACAGCATTGATATTTGTTTGCGTCCATGGTTTTGTTTGCGTCTCGTGGTTTCCTTGCAACTGATCCGGTTGTGGCAATCTTTTTAACAGCTTGCTGACACCAGCTAGGGACCAATTTTTCATTGGAAATTCTGTAATGAGTCTCCTACGCCATACCCCTTCGTCTCTCTCAACTCCTTGATTAAAATCTTGTCCTCTGCACTGAAAACCATTTCTTTACAACCAACTACTGTTACTGTTACTGTTACTGTTACGTAAAACAGGTCTCGTAGTCTAATTGTTTCCGAAAATGACGCTTATAAACAACAGCCTATCCCTGCGGTAGCCAGAAAAATGACGTAATTCTATGCGTTTTACGTGTTGGTAACTTGGTTCCTGAACCACCCAATTTCATAAGGGTATATCATCGTAACCGTTGCATCAATTGTAATAAAATTTGCAGGGTTTAGATCAAATAGACTGAAGTTCATGTGCACCAAATTTAGTACCTATAGTAGTACAATTGACCAAGATATTTAACAAAGTCTAGGGGTCTACTTTATCGTGGACACAGTGTGTATATATATATATATATATATATATATATATATATATATATATCTCCTTCAGGCTTGAATTAGTCCCTCCCAGCGGAGGGGTCATCCACTTGGATCCTTCTTCTCAACTTTTTTGTCAATGGTATCCTCTTTCTTCGATCTGAGAGAATTCAGATCTTGTTATGTCATGTCTCCCCCATCTCTTCTTCTTCCGTCCACGGCTGCGGCGTCCGGTGACCTCTGCCGTCAAAATTGTTTTGATGCAACTTCCATCCGCTGTTTTCGTCACATGACCGTACCATCTCAATCTTGCCTCTCGATCGTATCTTGTCAGTAATACATTCCACTCCCAGCGTCTTTCTGACGTCCTCGTTTCTTCAAGCTTATAAAGACACACTTGAGAACTACAATGCTCGATGATACACGTAGATTGTCAGATGTAGCAGTTTTGTCTATGCATCCAGCCAGAACCCATTCATTGGATTGGACAAAGTTGTGGAGAAATTTGTAGCTGCGTATCCATGTGAACATTGCCGCATACAACTGAGTCAGTTGTACTGTTGTCTAATTGCATCTCATTTGACACGAGTTACTCGAGCAATTGCGTAAACAATACCTTAATCAGTGGCTCTATTTGTTGAACTTTTTGTTTTTGAAAACTGTTGTGCATGCTACCCAAAAGAGTATTTCTTCAGTAATGCTTCACTAAGTTCACTGAGATGTTAAAATTTGCTTCACAAAATTAATGTTAAAAGCGTTCAGCTTCAGAGGGCTTTGCCCATCTGAGCCTCTGACCTGACAAGTAGCTTATGGCGAGCGCGGTAGCGCGAAATTAAATGGTCACCATGTAGACTATATGGTCACCATTATGATATAGGCCGAAGCTCGCGCTACCACGCTTGCCAAAAACCCGCTCTGCACTGGCTACTTGTATCAGACTGCGCCATCTATCAGACCTATCTATGAAGTCGGATTCTTCTGTATACATTTCTTTATTCATTCTCTGTAAATGTCTCTTGGTGAGTAACAGTTCAATTGTACACGACTGCTATAGCGACGATGATGAGATAGTTACTAAGATTGCAACAACTTCAAGAACCCTTATTCTAGATTTCCTAAGACGAACGCCTAGTGTCTACTGAACACTAGACATGACAATCTAATACAGAATGCTCAGTCTAAACTGCTGACGTATCTGTCTGAACCACTCCTCCCAGAACTCCCCGACTCTCTCTGTATAACTTCTTATCCTCAGTCAGTCGGAAGCTCTTGGTAAAGGTATAGTCGTGATTGGTTAGTCAAGCTGTCGGACCTCTACTCTGGATCCCTAGATTGACATTACATAGGCCACTGGAAGGTGTGGCATCAGTCAAACCTTACCTACTTATACTAACCTATAAACTAGTTCTTTCAAGTGAGGGCGGGACCTTCCAGAAGAAGATTCTGGAGTCTAACATCTGGTGTCCATCTATTATCTTCCTCGAATTATATGAAATTCTTGAAGCGGTCTGCCTATGGAGACGGTAGACCGGCGCTCTTTAGAAGTCGATGGTAGATTACAGTAATAACTCTTTCATCAGAACTTGTCATTACACGTCCTCTTATTTCGGATCCTATCTCTGTAGGCGCCATGACTTGCTGCATGCTTCTATTACTGGTATATGTCTGCGGTCAGTAGGTTACTAGTTAATGCAGATTCAGTTGTCAGAATCTTAAGACTAATAATTATACGAATGCTCACTGGCTATGTGAAGCTAAGCTACTTTACATTACCTTCCAAAACATATATATACTACAATTGGACTGTGTGATACTTGTATGACTGCCCTGGCTATGCCCTGGTTGCAAAAAGTGTCTGGCGCCGCAACTGTATGTATGTATGTATGTAGGCCTATGTATGTATGTATTACATACATACATACATACATACATACATACATACATACATACATACATACATACATACATACATACATATTAATCTTAGAGCGCTGCTCATTTTGAGCGGCGCTATATAAATGTTCGATTACAATTATAGGGTGCGGGCCGAATCCCCGAAACCCGAATCCCCGAAAGTCATTTCCGCCGGATCCCAGAAATTGATTTTCTAAGTCCGACCCGAAAGAATAATTATAATTAACAAATAAACATTTGAATAGGCAGCATATCAATATAGGCTACATCAAGGTCATGTTATGTTTACAATTTAACTCTGAATTGCTCTGCCGCTTTATAGAAAACTGTTTTCGGAAATCGGGCTTTTGTCTGATTTCAACGTTTTCGGGGATTCGTGTTTCGGGGATTCGGGCTGACCCCCAATTATACATACATACATACACACACACACGCCCACACACGCCCCCACACACACACGTAACTGCAGATCGTACGTGATTCATGGCCTTTGAAATAATCGCAGACGATGCATTGATGATACTCTAACGGTCAGCCATTTTGCCTAGGCCTTGTTACAACAACAGACAATATGGCGACCATACAGTGTTCTATATACGTCGGTTCCACCTAACGACCAACGACTGCGCCGTCTAGCGGCGAGTTAGGAAGGAAGGATTGGGTGGAGGCAGGAAAGCAGGGTGGTAGGGAAGGAGCAGTGTTGGGTAAACTCACACAAGAAATGAGTTAAATCAAAACTCAACTCATGCACCTCAAAATGAGTTTAAACTCAAACTCAACTCATCCTAAGTGAAATGAGTTAACTCAAACTCAGTTGTTAAATGAGTTAACTCATCAACTCACTTGTCTCATACCAGCACGTTCTAATCGAACGTTGTACAAATACACAGTTACCAGGAAATGGTATCATCAGTTTATTATTAGGCCTACTAGTATAACTGTTATTATTATTAATGGGATAATGGATAAATCAGGTTATTATTACTGAGTCAAAGTAAACACCACAGTCCACATGTTTCACATCTCAAACATGACTTTAAAATTAAGCAGAAGTTTTTAAAAGTTGGTGTGTGACAGCCTGTTCCGATATTTAAAAAACCGGCTTGTTTCAACATAATATGTGCCGAGTGAGTTGAGTTTGAAATAATTGAGTTATAACTCAAACTCACAGAAAATATGAGTTAACTCAAACTCATAACTCACACTCTTTAAGATCATGAGTTAACTCAAACTCATAAATCACAGCAAGTGAGTTAACTCGTGAGTTTAAACTCATCTGAGTTAACTCATACCCAACACTGGGAAGGAGGGTGATAGGGAGGAATTCAGGAAGGCACAGAATATGGGAGGAAGGGAGGGAAAGCAAGAAGGTAGAGTGGTAGGGAAGCGCGGTGGCAGAAAGGTGAAAGGGAGGCAGGGAAGGAGGGGAGGGAGAAGCAAGGGGTTGAAGTTAAGCCGTTTGCCTAAATGAATGAATATGGGACGAATAAAGGATTATTACGGCTGGAGGCGGTGGATGAATAATTCATCGCCGAGTTCGGTGACTGCAAGGGAGGGGTGGGGAGGGGTGGTGAAAGGTAGGATAGGGTAAAGACGCTTCCTCATTATGACAACAAATTAGCCTCGCTCCATTTTTCAGTCTATCCCTACGCGGACTAGTGCGACCGAATGAGTAAACGGGAGGGACACTTCTCGGAATTCCAAAGGACAACATTCCGTAATTTCCATCAAAGCTCGAGGGTACGTACCATACGTATTCTATTTTTTGAAAGGTACGTACGTATTTTAACGTACCCTATTTTAGGGTACGTAAACAATACAAAAATAATACAAAAATACGTTAACCACGTCATTGCTCAATGCTCATCAGATTATACGTAAGCTATGGGGGTACCGGGTACTTGTCGGTTAATTCACCGCCACACACATAAACCCACTATACGAAATTTAACATTGAAAAATTAGTTCACCTCCATAATTACTTCAATGGCAACTATTAGGTTGCAGAAAACGACGGTTTCATACAAGGGCTAACAGGGTCGTTAACATTCCAATGTAACTACTGGGGGGCCAAAATTGTCCAATGTCATTCAGAATGGCAGTGAACACATCCAGTCCATTAACTTTCACTCTTCTCCTCCACATGAACTCACACATATAATACGAATCAAACATTATGCCTGTGTGTGCCGTTATGCCGTTTATTCCTTTCCTTCGCTGACTTCCAGGACCGTTCGATGTTTTGTGTATGTGCTCCTGTATTGGGGTCGACGAAGTGAAGAAAGTGATTAACTGTATAATGAATGAAAGTCGGATTGTTTGCAATTGCATTGTACGCTCGCCATTGATCAGATACGATATAGACATAAGACCATTGGGTGGTTGTTAGGACACTTTCTGGCAGCATGTAGGATGCCATGCTGCCATGGGCGGAGAGAGGCAAATCGGGCCCCGGGGCAGACATCCATCAGAGCCTTTCGTTTTTATTATTATTTATTAAGCCCAAGTCCGGTGTAAGCCTGAAAAACGCTATCAAACTATATTTAGCAAATAATAATAAGGGTAATAATAATATTAACAGGGCTTTTAGTGTGCAGTTCTACACAAAATGGCAGTTCTAAATGAATTTGTGCAGCTGTAGAAGCATTTTTGTGCAGTTAAAACTAGTATTAAAATGTTCATTGTCATCCGATTTGGAATAATTCACTATGGCTTTTTAACGGGTCGTGCAGTTCTAAAAATTCCTTTAAAAAGCCCTGAATAATAGTAAATGTGAAAATCAATTTATGGTTTAAAGGTCCATCAATTACCCTAATTATAAAGAAATTTACAGAAATTTAATATGCAAATGTGATTATGTGAATGTGATAAATGATTTTTAAATGAAATTTATCGCATTATGATATCCAATTTCAAGAGGTGAGGATACGTCAATTTTCTTTGTTGCATTGCCTACACTCTACATGGACTACGTCAACAACTCGCTCTGTAGCCTACCATGATCAGCCCCACGTACATCTACTATCATTTATTAGCAACGATATTGTCAGCTTGATTTGCTGCATCATTCGCTTTTGATGACATTGAAAATGCAAGGCTTTGAAGGATTGTTTGTCTCTTGTTTGCATTCCTGACTTTCACCAATCTTTCTCTCCTTTAGGCCTATTGAGCTCCAGATTTCTGATGGTAATTCATCTTCTAAGCTAATTCGTTATCAACTTAATGGAATTATAACAATATCAAATATCGGTAATTTGATATCATTTATTTATTGTGATAAATTACATCCAGCTGTCGGCCTAAGTTAAAGTATTATTATTTTATTTTAATATTATTTATTTTGACAATAACTGAAATTTCAATTCAGAAATGTACATCTAGTACAAATTTTTTGCCTCCCAGAAAACGAATAATCAATTCTAGGCCGCTGCTGATAAATCTCAAAATAGGCTTAGGCTTCTGATAAGCAGTATTTTTAAAATTCAAGTTATTCAACTATAACGTGGCCTAGAACTTTTCATTACGCACTCCGTAATGCAAAGTTCTTGGCCACGCATACGATTTTGGTGGATTATAGAATTCAGCCAGAAATCGAAATTTGTCTGCATCAGTTAACTTTGCATCAGCAGATAGTCCAAGACCATTCTGATGAGTGATGAGCAACTTCTGTAACTGTGCTCACTCCTAAATCCTCTGACTGAGCAACTGAGACTGTTAAGTTTCACAGTTATTAAATCGTTTTCGTTAACAACAATGCTAACCTTTTCAGTCCTATTTCCACCTTTACATTCGTTATTGGCTTACATTTTGGTAAACAAATTCAATGGATCTAGTACCTCATTTACATCATTACCTAGCTATTAAATTGTAGCAATTAGACTGCATTAGGCAAAAACCCACAGGTTTCTTCAGTTTGAAAAAGTTTTAGACATTTTAGGGGCCCCTGCCAGAGGCCCCTGCCATAGAACCGGGCCCCGGGGCAGCAACCCCACCTGACCCCCCTCTCATCGGCCCTGCATGCTGCTGCAAGAAATTAACGCTGCTTTCTTTGCCGTGAACTGAAGCAGAAAGCCTCAAGAAATTCATAACGTTCATGGCGTCGACAAAATGAAATGGCGTCCAAGAAATAAACACGTGCTTATAAGTTAATCGGATGTCAGCATTACATGACGTCACTAGAAAACAGTGCGTAAATATACGGGAATGTGGAGGTGAACTAACCGACAAGATTGGCCTACAGAGAGGAAACGTGTGGCGGTGAATTAACCGACAAGTAGGCCTACCGCTATGGGTTGCCGAGTAAACCATAAATAAAATTTTCGTGTATGATACGTACCATACGCGTATTCTATTTTTTGAAAGGTACGTAGGCCTACGTATTTTAACGTATTCTATTTTAGGGTATGCGTACCCTCGAGCTCTGATTTCCATTCATCCACTCGCTTATCCATCCATCAGACAATAAGCCCGTCTATCCATCCATCCATCCATCCATCCATCCATCCATCCATCCATCCATCCATCCATCCATCCATCCATCCATCCATCCATCCATCCATCCATCCATCCATCCATC